>JANRMT010028174.1:40001414-40018381 GCA_026402145.1 Polypterus bichir lapradei | reverse complement strand
TTTAAATTTAAAGCAAATTCTTTTTTTTTTTTTTTTTTTAAAAAAAAATAAATTTAAAATTTAACTGGACAGCTTTTTTACCATAGTTTGAGAAAAAAAAAAAAAAAAAAGTCTACTTTTTTATATTCAGAAAGTTAACATTTTCAGTGCACATTTCTATTAGGTTTCTACATTCTTTTTAAATTTAATTCACTTTCTTTTTAAGAACTTTAAAATTCTTACACAGCAGCCAACTGCACCTGAAGTGCAAATAAAAGATGGAGTAGTAAAGGGTTCAACACCGGTTTCTCGAAACAGACATTCTGACATTCTCCACAGTCAGTAAATCTAGCGTAAATTCTCTTATATAATTTATCTTTGATCCCGATGGAGAACAGGTGCAACCAGTTTCCTCTTGAAATGTTGGAGTGAAAAGGGGCAAAGACAGGGGCCGTGCACAAATAAAGGGAAAACAGCAGTGACTGGCTACAGGGATCACCATATTTCTAAGCTTACTTAAATAAAAAGACTTACCGATCAGAATTATGGCGGACGATCCTGAAGAGATCACTTAATGTTTTGTTGTAATGTTTTAGTTCACTGTAGCTAAGGCCACATGTAGGAGGTTTGATCGCTGGTGCCACCACTTTCATTTCTGACCAACATTCTACAAAATTAAAACAAAAGAATATGAATAGTAGATATGCACACTTCGTGATTTTGAACAAAGACAGAATAAGAAATACATACTTTAACAAATGAAGAAGATAACTACCTTTTTTTTGTATGTAATCCTTGTGCAATTAATTTAGTGCTTTAACTGGCTCTCATACAAACACTCAGTAAACGAAGTTCAGCAAGACTGACTTAGCTAATGGACATTACCACATACTTAAGCACAATTGCAATTTCCCCCAGTGGAAACATTCTCTTGGTGGGCCATTAACTTCCCATCTTCAACTGAAGATATCCTGGATGAATCATCTCCAAATGCTAAAACCACCTCAACAGAATCCTCTTGAACTATAGGGCAGCAGCTTTAAATATTAATTTAGTAAATATCAACCTAAGGCACTTTACCAGTACAGATAAAATGTTAATGCTGACTGTCACACTCTTTTCTATGCTGCAAATAATACACATGGGCATTTTCAAGGAGCAGAAAAAACACTCATCCAAACTGTGCATTAACCTTTAAAGTACAAAAGAGTTTTCTGTGTACATTAAAGGATGTGTCAGGCTTCAAAGAGGGTCAGTTTAGGTTTTTTTTTTTTTTCTGACTGCATTTTTGCCTATACTACATTCACCACTGCAGTCTTGCACTCACTAGCAAATATAGGCACCTGTGTCTGACTGCTTATAGCCTGAGCATGCCAATTAATGATCCTTCAGCACATTACACAACTTCTGTTTGGGAGGGAATGCCAGCCTTGATGACTGCACTTGCCGATCTTGTCACTGAAGGATGTCAGATTACACAACAATGTATTGCAAGCTTGCCCCTTTTTATGACAACCAAAAACGTGCTACCTGACTGTGCTGGCACCCATGGTAAGGCTTTACAGGTATTAAAAATTCAGCTGCAAACTCCACCCTCTCTTTTTACTTTTTCAGTTCTGCTATGGTATATAAAACACACGACACAAGAAAGACCAATTTCTCTTATGTTTATCAGATCCAAAAAAACAGTGTCTCTTATTCCTTGTAGCTGCGTTATACACATTGTATTTCTGAGTGAATGCAAATTGGTTGTCATCTCTCACACATACACATGCCCACTCCTATAATTTAAGGCAAAAAAAATTAAACCTGTTGGACTTAATCAGACGTATCAAAGGCTGGGTGACCAGTGTGAGAATGCCAGACAAAAAACTGGTGGTCAATGAAGCATGCTTCCACTTTTCCCAACTTGCTAAGTTTATGTAAATATAGGCGTTGAAATAATAAAATAAAATAAAAAATGCAGGAAAGGTCAGGTAATGTGGCATGGCCTTAAGTAACAGCAAACAAGGACACAGATATGCTGTCAACTTTTTCTTGTCTTTTACGAGCTGAATAGTCATCTTTGTAATTATACTCTTTCACATCAACATCACTGCTTTGTGGTGTAATTTTTTTTTTTTTTTTAAAACCAAAAAGGGTTAATTTCTGCTTTCCAATGAGTACTGCCATAGTACTGCCTCCTTTTGCAGGTTAGTAAGTAGGACTCAAAGGGTTTACAATACAAGTAGTTTCCCTGCTTTGTCGTCTTGTCACATTTTTTGGGAACAATAGGAATAATTTTCTTTGCTACCATCAACCCAGCATCAATGGGCACGAGGTGAGAGTCAATCCTGGACTGGCCAGTCACGCTCCATTACTCATCCCCAGGGGCAATTTCTTTTTTTGTAATTTGCCAATTAGCAGGCATCCTACTCAGTGCTGTGGGGTGTGTGTGTGTGTCCCATGATAGTGAGAAAGAAATGAAGGATAATGTGTATATTTTGACATTTGAGAGTAGTTAGTGACATTTCCAGTATGCATTCGTACAACAGGTAATCTTCCATAGTTTATCATCAACAATATCGTTGTTAATGTGTTGAAGTAGGAAGGAACTCTAAAGTATTAGTAATATATAAATGAAGTTACTGGGTTTTATAATTTTGGCTGCTTGCTTCAGAAAGGTTACAGTTGCAAAGGGAGACCTGCATCTTGGTCACTGTGCTCTCGTTAGTGTTTATCTTTCAATCTGGATATTCTGGAAAGATTATTTTGGACAAAAAGTTTAATTTGTTATTTTGTTCAATCCACTTATTCAAATTAAAAGGTTGCGGAGAGGTAGATTCTATTGTAAAAGCACTGACACAAGTCATGAACCAACCTTTGGCATGGTGGCAGTCCACTGCTGAGCACATTAAGGCCCAAACCCATATTAATTTTACACTTGCTAGTCCATCTACCCAATAGTGTTGATCAATGAAGTTCGTCAAAGTGTTTTTCATAGCAAATATGCTGTATTTGCCAGTGACCTCGCTCACCAAATATTTTCTGGGAAGTTTGCTAATCGGCCAGCCTAAACATTTTTTTCCAAGCAGCCCATGCTGCTTTGTGAGGTCAGTGTAACATCAAAGAGATGTATCAGCAATGCTCATGCATACTGCAAGATTTGTTGCCTAATCTGCTTAGATCATGTATACATAACATGCCATGTGCTGCATCTACAATCCAAAACAAGCCTATGCCCCTATGAAATAACAACAAACAACCATATATTACTGTTTACAAGGTATTTTTGTCTTCTATACCGAAGAAAAAAGTACAAAGCAGCATTCGCTTAGAGAGGTCAGAAATAAAAAAAAAACAGACATTCCAACTGCACCCAGAGTCAGTACTTTTAACAATGGAATGGGCCTGTCCCATGTGTGAGATATATATATATATATATAGATATATATACACATACACACACACACATACATATATACATACACAGTGGTACCTCAGTATACGTCCACTTTGGAATAAGTACAATTTGGTATTTGTTCTGTTTGGACGCAAAAAATTTTGCTTGATATACGACTCGCGTGCTAGAACACCGTGCGCTACCATTGTTTAACTCTCTCGAGACAAAGCCACGACTGCCCACGAGCGTCAGTACGACAGTTGCTAGCATTCAGTGAACAACCCGCACTATACCTCTCTGTGAATTTTCACGTGATTTTGTGTTTATTTGCGTAAATTTGAATTGATTGTTGAAAAGTATGAAGGTGCCATATGTATCCGGGACTTGGCCGCTGCATACCGTATGCCGAGAACGACAGTATCTACGATTGTGAAAAACAAAGACGTCATTAAAAGGTAAAGTGAGGTTACATTTTCAATTATTTCATCTAATTACTTTTGCATTTATGTATTTTAGTATTAAGCAGTGTTTACATTATTTTATACAACCCCATTAATGTATACTATGCCAATAACATTTTTTTCATGGGAACAGATTAATCATTTTCCCTTTATTTCTTATCGGAAAAATTTGTTTGGTATACATCCTGTTTCGTATAAGTCCAAGGATCTGGAACGGATTAAGGACGTTATACTGAGGTACCACAGTATGTGTATGTGTGTATATATTTATTTATTTTATTTTTTTTTTTTTTACTTATTGCTAGTTTGTGTCATTTGTTATATTTTCTTTGTGGTTATTGCTCCGTCTGCATCTTTTTTTGCCTCAGGTAAAGTGATTAGCACTGCTACTTCACTGTTCAAATCAATTTTTGTGGTCAAAATATTTGGTCCAGCATAGTTGGCAGATGCTTCTCTGGCCAGCAGGGTAAATTACAAACATTTACACCATTATAATCCACTCAAAACTAGTTCAGAACCTACTACTCCATTGATTTCAATGTATTTTGCAGAGTTCGAGAAGTTCTTTAACCTTTCTATGAAGCGAAATCTGCGGAGTCTGCTCGTCACAACTAGCCAAAATGCAGATATACAGTACACCATCTAATGCAAATTAAAAATTTACACCCAGGATTCAGCAGTGTGTTTTCATTTGACAATTTGGAGACAACCTTTACTATGCACAACATCATCTTCAGTTTCACATACAAGATATATATATACCTGCCAACCCTTCAGCTGATTCTTACCTTGTTATGAAAACAGGCTACTTCACCCTATTATTCTTAGATGCTAAAAGTGAGGTTCAAAAATTGGATGGTAAGATTTCTTCACCATTATTGTACTAGTTATGTAACCTGGCCTCACCCAAAATATTTCCTAAGAAAATTGGCCTTGATTACAATGCAGATTGCTAATCGGATGTGTCCAAGGTATGATTTAATCCTATATACAGTATTTGTTTTTGTTGCTTTACCAGGGGCTAACGTTATTAGTTTACTGAAGTTCTTTACTTCTGGATATGCCAAATATAAATTGCCCATGAGTAAAACATTTGTGCTATAGATCAATTCCTGCTTTTCCTATTGACTGACGTTTGTTGATTGTCAATGGAAAACACAAACTTACAAGATTCTGTATCACAGGGTGAGTCAAAAATCATGTTAACATTTGAATGGCAGAAACAATTTATTCACAAAACATACTTCATATGTGCAAGATGATTTACAGGAATGTCTCAACCTGTTCACAAATTTTTAATTACCTTTCAGACAGCCTTGGTGTCACAATCCCTCCTACCCCATTAACAGCTGTGTTTGGTGTTCTTCCAGATGGGTTTAAAGTGGAGAAGGACAAACAAACTGTGATTGCATTAACTACACTATTGGCACGCAGACTTATTTTGCTAAACTGGAAGAATCCTAACTCTCCTCTTTTAAGTCAGTGGGAAACCGATGTGTTATACTATTTGAAACTGGAAAAAATCAAATACTCAGTTAGAGGATCTGTACAGATTTTTTTCAAAGCCTGGCAGGATCTAATCAATAATATTTTAGAATAAGCTCTCAAAGCACCGAGGAAGCAATTATTTCTTTTTCTTCTCCATTTATCTCTATTAGCCTATCAAACTCATCAATTTAGGTATGCTTACAAGCCTTAAGCTTTACCCCGTTGGCCATGCTCTCTCTCTCAGGGATGGGGGTTGACTTTTCTCAATCCTATTTTTTGTAAAAATTGATCGATTTGTATGGAATGATTACAATAAAAATAAAAAAAAATAATAATAATTTCACCCTGTAGCACATCCTGTAAAAATGGTATCATCAGTCAAATTTTAATGTACCACTTTTTGTGTATTGTATTGTATTGTATTGACCCCCTTCTTTTTGACACCCACTGCATGCCCAATCTACCTGGAAAGGGGTCTCTCTTTGAACTGCCTTTCCCAAGGTGTCTTCCATTTTTTCCCTACTGGGGTTTTTTTGGGAGTTGTTCCTTGTCTTCTTAGAGAGTCAAGGCTGGGGGGCTGTCAAGAGGCAGAGCCTGTTAAAGCCCATTGCAGCACTTCCTGTGTGATTTTGGGCTATACAAAAATAAATTGTATTGCAATGTACTTTGACCTGTAATTGTGTACCATTATACGGTTTTGGAGTGTTTAGATCAAAAGCAACATGCATACTCAATTGTGTTTAACTATAACTTATTACATAGCATTGATATTTACAGGCTGTACATTTATGTGGCCCAAGGAATAAACTGAGTGTTACAAGCACTGTACAGAAAAGATAACGAGTTACATAACTGTTTAAACTCACCAAGACATGCTATCACCCTCGGCCTGTGTTGAACCCAGGGCTTGAAGTGGGCCAGTATGCTGTACCGACACTTCCCTTTTTCTACTTTGTAAACCTAAGTGTAGCGGAGGCACATTGTGCTCTGATCTCCAAGGGGACGCCGTAGTTTTAAACAATACTGCATGTATTTCACCACCAAGAGCTCGTCCAATGACCGGGAAACAACCACCAACCTTCCACTACCGAATAAATATTAGCCAAACCACGTGTTTTGTTTTTTTTAATTTATTAAATATATTCGTTGGTAATAATACTGTAGTGAGTGGGCCATTCTTAGGCACTAAATCCTTTTTCTGTCTCAGCACAGAGAAATGAGAGCTTTGTAGTTCATGCATATGAACGCCACCAGCACAACAGCACCACTGACCAGGCCGAGGATACCTCTTTATGCAAAACACGAGAAGTACGAAGAAACCGACTGAATAGGGAGAACTGTGTACCCCCAGTGATGCAACAGGGAGAACTGTGAGTACCCAGTGATGCAACTTGCCAAGCAAGTCTTGTTTGTGCTTCGTCAAACTTTATTTTTTCCACTTTACTTCTGGCCATGGCATTCATTTGAATAAAGCAAATTAAATTTAATCACAAAATAAACTAAATACAATTCAATTAAAATCAGTCAAAGCATTTTTGAGATTTTGAGGAATTCCTTTCTAAGCAGATACCTACAGTCTTAGATACACCATCCTGTCAGGAAAAAGACCAGATAATGGCATAATGTAAAACAGAATATTTGGAGAAAAACATGGACTAAACAATTTGATTTTAAGTTGATTTACTGTACCCTAAAGATAATTAATGGGCCGACTACTGCAAGGGAGCAGATGGCTTTTTCTTTAGCTGCAATCTGATAACAGCTCACTGCCCCCAGAAGCTTAAGAAAGATGCAAGACAACACCCGAAGCAGAAGAACCAAAAATGACTATGTCCAATTCTTCCTTGGCTACTGTGTATCCTCTTGAAAAATACTATTGAGTATTTAATTGATTCTTATTAGGAAAGTTAGAACAATATAACATTGTGCATGATCTACTGTATATATTTTATCCAAAACTGAATATTTAATAAGATTATAGTTAAGCCAAGTCACAGATAGGCTCTTTTTTGTCATGGCTCCGTCCTAGGCACTGTAATGAGCATACTGTACATGCAAAAGTGAATGTAAATGTAAATAAACAAAAGTGACACATACAAAAGATGTACTGTAATTACTGGCCAAGGAGTCCGAGAGCTTTGTCTTTGCAAGTGCTTACAGGGGTCTAGAAGTGCCTTGATGTTGTGAAAGCTCTACAGCAAAAGTGTTATCTTTAATAAGTAAGCCAAGGGCCAAGAAGGCAATTACACTAGCTCAAAAAGAACCATCCAACCTCAGGGTAAAGCTTGTCAGTAATAAAAAAAGTCCATCTGATGGAAAAGATTGCCTTTTATTGAGGCTGCAGATGGAAAATTTCACTAAAAAACTGACGCCACTTACAGAGGAGGTAGAGGGCCCATGGGATTATCTATCTTAACTTAAATCTCAAAGTGAAACTCTAATGGCAACCAAAGGTATCAAAACAGTCCACCCATAAAGTTAACTATGATGAAAGAGATTATGGAAAAAGAAGATTCTGGTATATCCTACCATTATCATCAAGTTAACATTTATCTCATTGTATTTCATCTTTACTTTTCTTATTTTATTGGCTAGGTTTGATTGCAATCAATGGCACTGAAATATATAATGATTAATGACATTTGCATTTCAAATGATAATGTACATACAAATAAAGCTATTGTTAGAGTTCAACAAGTATACATATATAACAACACTTCAGAAATCTTGTTGGTTAACTTGTGAATTCTCGGAAAAAAAAAATCCCATATCAACATATACATATTCAATAGCATCTAAATATACTGTAAATGTATAGAATACTGTATATTAGGTTGATACTGTTGCTTGATTGTACACGAGGTGGAGAACTCTGTACAGTGACTGAAATAATGCAATAAAATTTTTTGGAATGGTAGAAATGGGCTTCTGTACAAGAAATGTTTGAAAATGAAAAAATTACAAATGAAGAGACTGTGTAAACCGTTTACTCAGAAGTGACCCTGAAAGATAAAGCCCAACAGTTATACAGCTGGGCGATGGAGAAGCTTGGGTAATTGCTGAAATGGTGGAAGGAAAAAGAGTGATTTTTTTCCTCTTTTATGCACAAAGGTACAGATACAATGAAGTAATGTTGTAGCCAGATAAAACAAATGAAGTCTGCTTGAATGGGATGATGACCTTTCTGCAGTTAACTAGTTCGGCAGACTGTTACACTGCCTGTTTAATTTCAGGCAGTACTGAGTACTCCATAACTGGAGCTGAAACAAAGTGGTTGTCGAGTTTTTGATGACCCAATATTGATGATGGAATTTGGGAATCCAGTTCTACTAAAATGGGTAATATCATCCCGGGGAGGGCAGAAAAGAAAAAAAAAAAAAAAACTTGCCACAGAGCATTGGTGACCTAGTGGCATCTTGGTCATCTGTACCTAAGGCACACACAGAGAGGGATCCTCTCTGAATGGAATCACTCAGATGCTAGTCGGTGGAAGGTCCATTATCCCACACAGGAAAGCAATATTTAATGGTTGCACAAAGAACCAAGGAGTTGCCCTACTCTAGCAGCTATGCATCTCACGTAATGTGCCAAAGAGAGGAGACTGTTAAGGCCGACACTGACAAGAATTACAGTGACCTCCTAAACTGGTCGAGAGAGAGAGAAAAAGAGATGGGTTGTGAAAAGGGGGCTGCTTTTCATACTGAGTGGTGAATAAGTAGATGAGCCACTCCACCAAGCAGACAAGGCATAACAGTCATAGCGATAGACCAAAGAAGACTATAAGGTTATTGTTTATCGTAAATTTAGTATTCCTTTGTGTTCATTCCCTGCCATTTTATTTTGTTGGGTGTGGACAGCTGTTGTTTCTATTACAATGTGTAAACATAAAATAAAGGTGAATAACAATATTGAAAGCATACCAAGTGCAAACTGTACACAAAGGTTATTTTGTCAAATCTTTTTTGCCTTGGAGAAGATCTGAGAAAGAATACTGTGAAATATTTTCCACCAGCAATATGGTAAGGAATATTTAAGTATTAACTACATAAGCCATATAATTAATATTGAGATCTATAACAACCCAAACACACGTCACACTGGTAACCTGCTACAGAAAGTCAATCTACAGTAGGTCCTAGAACCTCTGTGGATATTTAAATGACAGAAAGGTGGCCAGCCAAATGTATATGAAGAGCAACTATCTCCAGAGCCCTTAAAGATTTTATAGCCATCATAGTTTTGGCAGAGGACTGATAGGCCTGATGTAACCTAACCTCCTAATGACTACAACTAAACATGAGGCTCTAAGGTCCAAAAAAACAAAGTCAGCAGTTAAAAATCTTACCAGTGTCAGACAGTTCAACATCAGCTCTAAATCTGTAAGGTTTCACTGCAAAGACCTAAGATAAAGAGACAGATGAAAAGTTACTTGAAAAAAATAAGGGACATGTGCACAGCAAAAGAACAGTGTGTGCTACACCAAACAATTACCTGTTAATATCCCTCTATTACATCTACCTTTCATTATGAGAGAAACCCTATTTGTACCGATATTTAAATTAAGACTGAAGACTCATTTTAACAGAGAGTACATTTGTTTGAGCAACTACGGCACGTACTTTATTTTAATTACTACTTACGGTTGGCTTTTATTGAGCCTATCAGTTCCTCTACCTGACTTTGGAATAGCCAGGATTACACATTACCCAAGGGGAAATATACTATTTCTTTATTTCTTGGGCTTCTGTAAAAAGCTATAACAAACCACCACCACCACATTAATAAGACATAATTACAAAGAACGAAAAAACAAAAAATAAATAAACACACACTTCTGATTAGGCTAACCATAAAAAGAGTAGTCACAGTTGATAGTGAGGCTTTATACAGGCATACTGCCATTGGTATAAAGGAGCCCCAGCAGCATTTCTCTAAACATTCTGCTGTAAAATTGCTGGCCGAGAGTACTTAATGAGAGTGTGTCATAGAGAGCATGTGTAGAATTATTCATAATGGTATTAGAGAAATAATAATAATAATAATTAAAAAAAAAACACACACACACCATAATCCTTACAGTGCTGTCAGCTTTGTCCAAATAGAAACAAGCCTTGTGCAGCAGAGCAGACAGAAAATTGTGTAGTGCACTACAATCATTGGTCAATAGGGAAACTTCAGTGGGCACAGGTTCTTTCATAACAGGACTCAGATGCACTGAGCATTTTGTTATAGTATCATTACAATAGGGTGCATAAATAACCTTATTAAAACATACCATTAAAAAAAAAAAAAAAAAAACAAACACGTGGACTTAAAGAAAGCATATGACAGAGTGGTTAGAGAGGAGTATCATATGAGGAACTTGGGAGTGGCAGAGAAGTATGCAAGAGTGATGCAGGATATGTACGATGGAAGTGTGACAATGGTGAAGTCTGCTGTATGAGCGACGAATGCGTTCAATGTGGAGGTGGCATTACATCAGGGATCGCTCTGAGCCCTTTCTTATTTGCAATGGTGATGGACAGAAGACTGGCGACCCAGTGGAATATGATGTTTGCTGATGACATTGTGATCTATAGCAATAGCAGGGAGCAGGTTGAGGAGACCCTGGAGAGGTGGAGATATGCTCCAGAGAGGAGAGGAATGAAGGTCAGTAGGAATAAGACAGAATACATGTGTGTAAATGAGAGGGAGGTTGGTAAAATGGTGAGGATGCAGGGAGTAGAGTTGGCGAAGGTGGAGGAGTTTAAATACTTGGGATCAACAATTCAGAGTAACGGGGATTGTGGAAGAGATGTGACAGAGAGAGTGCAGGCAGGGTGGAATGGGTGGAGAAGAGTGACAGGAGTGATTTGTGACAGACGGTTATCAGCAAGAGTGAAAGGGAAAGTCTGCAGGACGGTAGTGAGACCAGCTATGTTATATGAGTTGGAGACGGTGGCACGGACCAGAAAGCAGGAGACAGAGCTGGAGGTGGCAGAGTTAAAGATGTTAAGATTTACTTTGGGTGGGACGAGGACGGATAGGATTAGAAATGAGGACATTAGAGTGTCAGCTCAGGTTGGACGGTTGGGAGACAAACTCAGAGAGGCGAGTTTGCGTTGGTTTGGACATGTGCAGAGGAGAGATGCTGGGTATATTGGGAGAAAGATGTTACAGATAGAGCTGCCAGGTAATAGGAAAAGAGGAAGGCCTAAGCGAAGGTTTATGGATGTGGCGAGAGAGGACATGCAGGTGATGGGTTTAACAGAACAAGATGCAGAGGACAGAAAGATATGGAAAATGATCCGCTGTGGCAACCCCTAATGGGAACACCTGAAAGACAAAGATGATGATTTAGCAGGACTACAGGTGAGCAACAAGGGCAAACACTGTGTGCTTGCATTTGAAGAAATCTTATTTTTTCAATTTTGAAAAGAGAAAGAGAGGTGGTAAACTGAATAAGAAAAATAGACCAATTGCAAAAAGAACAGCTCCTTCATTTTTCGTATAATAAAACTGACTGGCTCACTGCTGCTAAGCACTGAAATTTATTATGAAACTGTCATGAGAAGTCAAGCAAAATTACCCCTTTTATTGGCTAACTAAAAAGATTACAATATGCAGGCTTTCAAGGCAACTCAGGTCCCATCTTCAGGCAGTTGCCTCAAAAGTTTGCATATTATAATCTTTTATTGGCTAACTAAAAAGGGGTCATTTTGCTTGCTTGACTTCTCACTACACCCATAATGGCTAACACGGTATATAACACCATAGTACTATGAAACTGTCAGTAAAAGAGTGGAATTTTTTTTTGTTTTTAATTCAATGCTAAAGAGGGTCACCATTTTATCTGATACCACTTTTTTGCAGGTGGCTACAGAGAATACTTGGTAGGGTGAGAGTGCAACATGTCGAGGGTGCCCGACATCAAGTGGTAAAGCACAATGAAAATGGCGAGAAAGAAAGCAGCTCTTCTCAGGTGTCTAACAGATGCAATGTCTCTGCTTTGGTGCCAGGAGTTGGCGACCAGGAGGCATAATGAAGAGAGAAATTCTGTCAATAAGGGTTGCTTAACAGAATTTCCAGAGGTCTTTGTCAAACATTGTGCATGCTAATATCTTCACGGTTCACTCAGTCATTCTCCGTATTTTCTAGGATTCTTGCATGTCGCACTCTAACAAATACAGTGGTACTGTTGCTATTATAGGAGGTCAAAACAACTTTTTTGTTTGTCAGATAGACAAGACAAAAGGAATTTCAGATGATGTGTAGCTGCACATTATAATGAGTAATGGGAATATTACTGGCTTACGTCAGAATTGTTTAAGTTGTTTCTCTGATGTATCAGGAGGGAGAGTTTTAAAAACTCTAGTACACCAACAAGGAATCTTTGTTGTAAAAGTACTTGTCAGCATTAAGCAGTAAAGTAGAGCTATATGCGAGTTTTGTTATTACTTGTGTGACGGACAACTGGGAATGGAAGGTCCGGGCGAGAGACTATATGTCCCCCGGAACACAAGAGGGCAGCATCCCTGGTTTATATAGGGGCCACGGGACTGGAGCTTGGAAACTCAATCCTGTTGG
Source organism: Polypterus bichir lapradei (assembly GCA_026402145.1). Classification (NCBI taxonomy): domain Eukaryota; kingdom Metazoa; phylum Chordata; class Cladistia; order Polypteriformes; family Polypteridae; genus Polypterus; species Polypterus bichir. The sequence continues at coordinate 40,005,505 of JANRMT010028174.1, read as the reverse complement.
GGACCGTGGCCACCACCAGGGGGTGCCTGGACAATTCCAGAGCCCTGGACTGCACTCGCAAGTGGGGCAGGAAGACCGTCGGGGACTCCCTGGAACACATCTGGGTGAACTATAAAAGTGGCCACCTCACACCATTCTGGGAGCCGGAGTCGGGAGGCACAGGACAGAGCTAGCGAGGAGAGCAGTAGAGGTGGCGGAAGACAAAGGAAGAGAAAGGACCGAATATCTGTGAGAATTATTGCTGTTGGTTTGTGCACTGTATGTGCTGCTAAAGGACTGTGCATTGTGAAAACAAAATAAAGGTGTGCATTTGGACTTCCGTGTGTTCTGGTGTCTGTCTGTAGTTGGGCTGAATGTTCACACTTGGTATGGTTTTTCTTTCCATTAATGACAGCCAAAGACACAGCACCTGAACGTGGACAAAATAGTGGGTGTGTTTACTAAAGTTCAACAGAAGAACAAATCATCTCAGCATAATTGAAAAGTCATATGGAAAAGTGTGGGAAGCCCTCTTAATTCTTTGGATTTTTGTTTATCATTGGCTGAGCTTTCAAAGCAGCAACTTTCTTTTAATATATGACATGCCTTATGGAAACAGTGGTATTTCAGCAGTGACATTAAGTTTATTGGATTAACAGAAAATATGCAATACGCATCATAACAAAATTAGACAGGTGCATAAATGTGGGCACCCCAACAGAGATATGACATCAATACTTAGTTGAGCCTCCTTTTGCCTCTAGACGCTGTCCTCCTGTAGCCTTTGAGGAGTGTCTGGATTCTGGATGGAGGTATTTTTGACCATTCTTCCATACAAAATCTCTCCAGTTCAGTTCAATTTGATGGCTGCCGAGCATGGACAGCCTGCTTCAAATCATCCCATAGATTTTCAATGATATTCAAGTCAGGGCACTGTGACGGCCATTCCAGAACATTGTACTTCTCCCTCTGTACAAATGACTTTGTAGATTTCCAACTGTGTTTTGGGTCATTGGCTTGTTGGAATATCCAACCCCTGCGTAACTTCAACTTTGTGACTGATGCTTGAACATTATCCTGAAGAATTTGTTGATATTGGGTTGAATTCATCCGACCCTTGACTTTAACAAGGGCCCCAGTCCCTGAACTAGCCACACACCCCCACTGCATGATGGAACCTCCACCAAATTTGACAGTAGGTAGCAGGTGTTTTTTCTTGGAATGCGGTGTTCTTCCTCCGCCTGCAAAGCGCTTTTTGTTATGACCAAATAACTCAATTTCTGTCTCATCAGTCCAAAGCACTTTGTTCCAAAATGAATCTGGCTTGTCTAAATGAGCATTTGCATACAACAAGCGACCCAGTTTGTGGCGTGAGTGCAGAAAGGGCTTCTTTCTCATCTCCCTGCCATACAGATTTTCTTTGTGCAAATTGCGCTGAATTGTAGAACGATGTACAGATACACCATCTGCAGCAAGATGTTCTTGCAGGTCTTTGGAGGTGATCTGTGGGTTGTCTGTAACCATTCTCACAATCCTGCGCATACACCGCTCCTGTATTTTTCTTGGCCTGCCAGACCTGTTGGGTTTAACAGCAACTGTGCCTGTGGCCTTCCATTTCCTGATTCCATTACTTACAGATGACACTGACAGTTGAAACATCTGAGACAGCTTTTTGTAGCCTTCCCCTAAACCATGACACTGAACAATCTTTGTCTTCAGATCTTTTGAGACTTGCTTTGAGGATCCCATGCTGTCTGTCACTCTTCAGAGGAGAGTCAAAGGGAAGCACAACTTGCAACTGACCACCTTAAATACCTTTTCTCATGATTGGACGCACCCGTCTATGAAGTTTAAGGCTTAACGAGCTAATCCAACCAATTTGGTGTTGCAAGTAATCAGTTTTGAGCAGTTACACGCATTCAAATCAGCAAAATTACAAAGGGACCCACATTTGTGCACAGCCAGTTTTTCACATTTGATTTAATTTCATACAACTAAATACTGCTTCACTAAAAATCTTTGTTCGGAAAACTCCCCCCCAGTACTCAGTGTTATGTCTTTCATTTCCTAGAAACATGTTATCTGTTTTGTTGAAAGGAGAGTCAATTATGCAGGCTGAGAGGGGTTCCCAAACTTTTTCATATGACTGTATAATGTCCTGAAATAATGCACTTTTGAAATTCCATGACGTACAGGGCAAGTGTGGCAACAGAAAGGCATTTTAATTCCATACAACAGCGTGGTACATGTACCCCAAGGGGTATGTAAAGACTCTGCAAGGGTTACACAAAACACTGTAAAGTTAACAATATAATATCTGTTCTCTCTCTTTAGTAACTACTTTTAACACATTGAGCTCCACTATGAGTACCACCTCTAGAGTGTGTAACATGTAACGTAAACTGCTGTTCCTCAAAATTGTGGTCTTATTTCAAATGTTCAAACCAACCACTTACTTATCTGCATTCGTAAGAAACATTTGATGGACTAGTCATGTTAAATCATCCCTAAAACTAAGGTGCCTAGTTTAGCCAAAAAAAAAAAAAAACAAACACTAGTTCAGAAACAAAATGGATTGGTGCTTAAAATCAGCTAAAACTAAATCTTCTAGAGAATCTGCAGCAAGCCTGAAGCAGCAGCTCAACCCAGCACTTCGTCTGAGACAGAGAAGAGCTTCTCATTGGTTTGTGTTGACATTTCACAGCAACAAAGATTATTAAACCAACGACCTTAATAAAACTGACCACGGCTAAGAGGCCTTTATATGATGACAAATACATCAAGGTGGGCTTCACTTGTGTCAGTACTGGCGATTATCCTCAACTGCAGCTTGCAAGGTGCTTTCCAGCAATAGTATGAATCCATCGCTACTATGAAGACACCTCGAAGCAAAACTTCCACAACATAAGGATTCCTTTTATGATCATAAATGACACTAACTGGCTCTTGCAATTTAAGCTACGTTTTTTTCATTTTTTTCTTGTTTAAATGACTTAAATATCCACCTTCAGGGTTTAATCAGCAATACATTTGATGTAAATTATAAAAAAATCAGGAGATTAATTATTTAAAAAAAGATGGCATTTGGGTTCCATTGTCTAGATCAGAACAGAACACAAGTCTTTTTTTCTTCATTGAATTAATTATTCTCTGAAAACCAACTTGACCTGGCGGACTGTGTCAAACAAGGCATCTCACACATGTGGAACATAAGAAATTTGACAAAAAGAGCACACCACTCGGTCCATCGAGCCTATTTGATTAGCAAACAGCTAAGCTGTCCCAATATCTCCTCCAGACTCTTCTTAAAGGATGTCAAGGTTTCTGCTTCAATTTTTGGATCTGTAGTCCTTTCAGTTGTCTTACCAGCGGCCCCATTCATCATTTCCACTAAGGCACCATGAGAACTTAATAGAGATTGCCAGGAATGGAGGCCTGAAAAGTGAGTATCAACATATATCACTGGCAGAGATTTGGTTACATTTACATACAGAGAATTCAAACATTTCAGCCGTGGCTGTGAAGTTCCTATTGGGCACCTGGAGTCAGCAAGACTGTACCAACTCTGACTCCTAATAAATTTAAATTGTTATAAAAAAAAAAAAAAATAGAGCAAGTTCAAATGTCCCATTTCACAAACAATAATCCTAATTAGGTACTTCTCTGATGTAAGAATAAAGCCCAGCACATAGTTGTGTTACTACTAGTGTGAAGTTCAGCTGAGCTATTATACAACCTGACATTCACATATTGTAATCTGGATTATGGTACATTACAAAAAGTGTTTTAATTTTATTTCAGATATAATGTGTTTAATAAGTTCATTTGAATGTAAACAAGTTTAATAATGTAGGTGGAGGTGTGTGCTATGGCCTAATGTGTGTTCAAGGGTTCTTGTCTTTTGTTTAAACTAGTCAATATGTTAGAGAGTCAGCATTCTAGCTAGTAGTTCTGTGGTTATATGACGTGTATGTTGCCTTCCTTCAATCAACATGGAAAATACATTCGCATATTAAATAACGGGGAGTAGGAGTCAGAAGTACCAGAAACTTAGGAAGGAGCCTGTAAGTACCAGAAACTAAGGACGGAGCCTTTAAGTACCAGAAACTAAG
>JANRMT010028174.1:39977453-40001014 GCA_026402145.1 Polypterus bichir lapradei | reverse complement strand
AAAAAGAATAAGATATTAAAAAACATGTTTTTTGTTATTATGCAAGACTACATACTGCATGTCGATTTATGCTACTAGTATGAAGAAGGCATTCGTAAGGCAGCCCGCATAGCATCTCTGGAGCTACCAAGTCTGGAAACGTATGGGAACCTCTGCTGCAGAATGATACATCAATGCTGTTATGTAACATTCTGGCTTCACGTTTAATATCATGTAGCATAAAATGAAAGTATTTAAGCATAGAACTTAAGTTATAGTGATGTGTTGTGAACTCTTGCTCTTAAATTCTACTTGCTACAGGGGCGGATTGGCCATTAGGGCAATGCCTGGTAGGCCGCAGACTCTGGTCTGGTCATGGGCCGGCCGTTTCATGAAATAAATTGTATGTACTGGTTACCATTTGACATTAAAATTTACTAAACATCTAAAAATCCGTCCAGTACTGCAATTTATACAGTCCTATATAATATACCATATTACGTCATCAAGGTGTTTAAGTTATCAGTACACAACGTTGCAGCGAACAACTTGGTCAAAACTGCCTTTTGCCGATTTCTGTTTCAATACTGCTACATTTCAGTTAGCATATACATTATTGCAATTTATTTTATCTCATATCTAGTATTTAAATTATTCTGTAATAATACTTAGTTTAGATTATGTATTATGCATTTTATTGTTCTCCGGTCGTCGGCACGAGCGATAATTAGTGGTTTTCAGCTGCGATTATTAGTATGATGAAATAAAGTTATAAAGCACAGCATTGGAAATCTATATTACTAAACGAAGGTTGTATATATGCACGGATGCCAGACGCCAGAAGCAAGCCGTGCACAATACAAACGCCGCCCGATCACGAACGTGCACACCACCACATATACAACCTTCGTTTAGTAATGTACTGTAGATCTCCAAGCTTGAAGTCACTTCAGCACGCGAATCCGCCGCCGTCACCATCAGGGAACTAGGTGGCGCCGAAAGCGCACGCGCACAGAGCCTCAGCGCCCCACAGTCAAACCCAGCGGCTTCCCAGAGTCAGTAGGTGGCATCCAAACAACACAACACAACCTGTAGGGGTTTACCTATCTGAGCCTGTATTTGGACGTGGACAACTTTATGTTGCCTTTTCACGAGTCCGGCGTTCGTGTGACGTTAAAGTGAAGGTTTTAACTACTCCATACCAGGCAGAGCTGATTCAAGGACAGGAAACCATCTTTACCAAAAAATTTGTTTATAAGGAAATTTTTGATTAAGTATGTTGAATTTACCATTTTATGAATTTTTTGTTTCCAATTTAGTTCATTTAAACCTTTGCACTCTGATTTTTTTTTTTTTTTTTTTTTTACTTATAAGTGCAGCAACTGAAAGACATTTTGGACTTAAATGATATAACAATTCAATTTCAATTTTAGTACAAATATATTTATTTAATTAAATGAAAACTTTCCCAAGACGCTCCCACCCTTCATGATTTGTCATCACTCCAAAGATCGGACAGAACAGAAAGTGACTGCCATTCTTGGATTTCCGATTCTGTATTAGGACGAAACATTAATAATTTATTGTTAAGTTAATGGAACATTTCAATCATGTAAGGTTTCTATTATAACCTCAGTTAGAATTTATTCCATTGTAAAAGAGCAGCTACTTGGGTACTGGCACTTGGACATGACATGTTTCTAAAATATTTATTTTCAATTAAATTGTATTTCTAAGCATGTCGTCAAATCTTAAGCTGTGTCTAAACAACAGTTTACAGATTAGGTTTGGCAACAGTTTAGACAGAGTTCATATCATAGGCTCTTAGCAAGTAGCGAGCCGCGTAATCATCACAAATTTTAATAAAATTACAATGAATAATGGGCCGACCTCATCACCTCACTCGTTGAAGGAGGCCCGGCCCGGTTTTGAGACCCAGTCTGCTCCTCACTTGCTATTTCAGATAACTAGATGAAAAGTCCTTTATTTGCTTTTTTTTCCTCACCTTTTGAAAAATCATTTATTAGGAAAATATAGCGGTGAAGCCTCATTTCTTATAATGTGACATAATAATCAGTGATTAACATTTTTTTTTGCTGATGTCCCCGACAATGCATTGAAAATGTTCAGTAAAACTGAAAACCTAGAAGGTGAGCACTAATTTGTGTCCACAATTAAAATAATAATAAAAAAAATAATAATCCGTCTGGTTTGTAAACTTTATCTGTGGTCTTCTTACTGCTAAACAAAGCTGACGGATCTCTTGTGACGTGTAAACCGTCCTGTCAGAACAGAAGTTATTTCGCTTTTAAAGTGCTCGGCTATTAGTTTTCACATTCGTATATACAAAATAAGTCACATTTACACATTAATTCAACGTTTTGTTCTCTTTACACAGCACAGCCCCTTAATCACCGCACTGCGAATCTCTATCAAAAGCAAACACTCTTGAAGTGTTTTAGACATACTAATGAATCTCAAATAACAATTACTCGTGTTAAAACTTGTAGTAACTTCTCTAGTGTTCGTTAACCGTCCCCCGGCATCGCCCGCCACTGTCCACCGCAACAGCGCTATCGTTACCGCGTCTCCTCCGCCAGCGTATCTGAGATGATCTCTCTTCAAAGACACTTCCAAAGAGGATGACGAGTCTTCGTCGCTCATGTCGTCGGCAGTCTATATCAACCACACTTTACAAGAGTTAAATAACTGAAGAATCGAGACGAATTAAATCACAACTAAACTTTGAGACACTAGCGTCGCTACCTCAGCGGCCACCGCGGCTCAATTCAAGCGCAACGTAAACGGAGTTTAGGAACCACTTCCGGGTCTCCTGTAACGCAAATGTACCAAAATAAAAGCCAACGGCTGCTTATCTTGTTAATCATGGTCCGTTAAACTAAAATAATTTAACACTGAATCTTGAGCATATTTAAAAAAAATAAGTTTAACACTATACACTTTTGGTTGCAGTAAAAAATGCTTTCTGAAAACTGACTGGTATTTGGTGCAAGAGGACTGATGTATTGCAAATCAGGTCGAAACAGTTAAAGTCTCATAACATGCTATACCTTTTTTTCGACATGATTTCAGTCAGTGGGTTGATTGAAGGCAGGACCTAAGCAGTATCTTATTCCCGACGCCGAGTATTTTATTACAGATGAGTTGCTACCCCACTATTTACAACAACAAAGCACTGCTAAAACTTAGCGCCACAAAGTAGCGGAACTGGACCTAGGACTTTTATTTTTAAGTGCTGTGACGGCACATAATTCGTTGATAGTTCGTTGCTAGGCAGCCGCTTGCTGTTTTCCTCTACTGCGCAGCTGCAGGAGGGCGTACAACGCGACAACGGTGTACTTGATTTCGTATATTTGAATTTCAGTAAAACGAAGACAGGGTTATTGAGATCACAAGAATTACTTACAACCGCTTTGAAATCAATTCAGTTTATTTGGCCTCCTGACTCACTGGTACAAGAAAACCACCAAATATGTACCTTTTGGGAACACCTTAGTGCGCCTGCGCCAACTCAGCAGTGACGCTGAGTTACACGGGACACAGGTATCTTCATAACTATTTGGGGCCATTTAGTGCAGAAAAACACTCATTTTTTTAGATAATTTCGGTCAATATTTTGTGCCGTAAATTACAAAGGGTATACCGATAGGTGTCATCAGCAAAAATTATCAAAAGGACTTGAAGTTGTGCATGTCACATCAACTGACCACAGGGGTTCACCTCCTAAGTGGGTACGAGGGGACATAATCCCTCCTTTTCACAAATATTGGGTCTCGGTAACGCAGGCACGTGGTGTGTTGTTTTATGTTATTTTGAGGTTGTTGATCACAGATATGATAATATTGTAACGAGCTCTGGTTCCGGACCTCAGAGGGACGTGCTCCTCAGGTGGCGGCGGGAATACCTAGAGAAGCCGACTAAATATCAGCCCGTGACCAGCACGAAACCCCCTTAGAAGGGTCCAGCCCTCAGAAGAGCACTTCGATTGGACCATGCTAAAGCCCATCGGCTCGGACGTGTCAAGCCTCAGATTGGACCCTGGACTTGGGTTGACTCGTAGAGATCCGGGGGGTTAGTGGGACATATGGGTTGCCTCTGCTGACCCCAGGTGAAACGTGTATTAAAATACAAAGGGACAATCAGCTGGGGCTGGGAGCGCTTGGCGTCGCTGAAAGACCAGAGCGGTGGGCGGAGGCAGCGCTGAAGATGCCAACGGTCCTTTTTAGTGCCACTCATCAGCGATCAGCGTGAAGACGCTAATACCATCCCTCAGACTCTTGCGAGGTCGTTACAATATTTTTAATATTTGATTCTTAACCAGTGCTCCTAACCTCCTAAGAGCATCTCCTAGAAGGTTAAAAATGACAAATTCAAACATAAGCATGTGGGGTATTGTTTTAGACTATTACAAGATATGTGATTATGAATATGGTGCTGTTCTTGACTTCCGATCATTTACAGGGGATCTAGCCCATTTATGGACAGAGGTTACAAAATGATACATTTCAATTACAAGCGAGAATATTCAGGCTTTAAACATTTAACCTGAAGCACTTTTTAATATTTGACTCAACTCTTTTTGTTTATTATGTACTTCTACCTCATGAAGTAAACGCTTACATTTCTAATCAACACCTCGAATTAGGGAAGCTTAAATTAATTCAGACTTTTTGTGATTTGATTTCTACTGTTAGTTCTGGTCAGTCATGCAGACCGCCTGTCTGTTTTCTCTGTTTTTACAAATAGCAGTAAGTCAGAGAGAGTGGCACTGTGGTGCAGTGGTTAGCAGTCCTGGTCCCCAATTTCGACATTTTTGTTGCTTTTGCATGGATTAAATCCTAGTGTTGTAGATTCTCAAATCATAAATAGCGCGAGTTAACTGGTAACCCCAAATTGTCCCAGTGTGTTCACTAATGGACTTCCTCCGTGGTCAGGATAGATTAACGCCTTGAACCGAGTGGTGCAGGTTTACACACTGGCGCACCCCAACCCTGAACTGCATATGCGGTGTATATAAAGAACGGGGGGACTTGGGCTTATCATGCGAGTCACCTTCTATATACTGTACTTGTTACTCTATGAACAGTTGTAAATGTAACTGGTATTTTGGTCAGATTGTATATGACGTATGGTCTGTGGCACAGTGCCGATTTTAAATAAACAGTCGCGCCCTGTGTAGGTGCAGGCTGTATGCGGGTGTGTAAATGCGTTTCGCAACGGGGTTCGCGGAGGCACTGTTCGACCGCACCGCATTCACGTGTACAGACGGGCGGATCAATCAGCAGCCTGAATGCTGGTGCGGAGATAGCGGCTCCTCGCACCGGCACCTAAATTAGCTAACAGTTTTAAAAAGAGCCTGTACGGGTCCTTGGGGGGGGGTGAGGTTTATGAAACATGCCAGTCAGCAGGTACGAGAAAGGCCGCACGATCGTGAGCACCGCGAAAGAACGATGAAGTGGCGTTCCAGGGGCTGGTTCGCCCCACTGATTCCAGTATTTGTGCAGAGTGGGCGTGAGCAAGGCGGAGTCTTCTCCAGGGAGCTCAGGTACGACTGTGGGTACGACCATAGACATAGAATTACTTACTAGAGGCTTCATGACCAGCAGCATCGTACGTCAATGTCGCCGCCATATTTGTGAGAGGCACTGCTGTGGAGTGAAGTCATGGATAAAGATGCCTCGAGCATGTGCTGCTTGGGATTGTAGAAACCGCTGTACGCTCCAAACCAGATCCCGAGGGATTACATTTCATAGGTGAGGCTGAACAATTGTTTTGGTTATATTTGGCCATTAGAAAATCCCGTTTTATAATCTTAGCACTCAAGGTCTCCTTACAATAAAATTAAACAACATTAGTAAAATTGAAACAAGAGAATAATCAATCAAAAAGCAATAATTAGCAAAGATAATTTGGCAGTAACAGTGCAAAATTCACAATTGGTATGCCAGTTTGATAAGATAAGTTCTGAGGGCAGTTTTAAAATGTGTTATTGAATCGAGCTGACGTATATGAGAGGGAAGAGAATTCCAGAGTTGAGGAGCACCAGGAGAGATGCTCGAGCTCCCATAGAACAGAGTCTGACGTGTAGTACAGAAAGTCGAGCTGCAGATGAGGATCTGAGTGAGCGAGACGAGTGTCAGTCTGTAGGAGATCAGTGAGGTTGTGGAGAGCTCTAAATGTTCAGAGCGGTATTTAGTATTGTATTCTGTAGTGAAAAGGGAGCCAGTGAAGCTGAGAGAGAATAGGTGTAATATGTTCAGTGGATTTAGAACAGCAGGTTATTATCCTGGCAGCAGAATTTTGAAGAAGCTGTAAGCGATGGATATGTTTTTGTGGGATGCCAGATAGAATAGCATTACAGTAATCTATACATGAGGTGACTACGGCATTAACTAGCACTTCAGTACTGTGGTGTGTAAGAACAGGACAAAGTCTAGAAATGTTTCGGAGATGGAAGAGGGCAGTCCGAGAAATGTTACTTATATGGGGGGAATTATTCAATAATAATAATAATAATAATAATAATATAATCTATATATGTCTGTGGGTATGACTGTGGGTGCGTGAAGGATGACAGGAAGAGGACTGACCGCTACTGTTAATGTCTCCGCCCATAGACATATATAGATAGACGCCGCATTCACTGTGTTGCCCAGTCAACATGATACGTCAGTGTGTCTGCCATATTGTGAGTGGCAAAAGTGCCATTTAAACTAATACAGGTAGACGTGGAAACCGTGTTTTCTGATGAAAAAACAATAACGTTTAAAACAGTATTGTTTACATACAACAGATTTTGGCGAATCATTTAAATGCAATTATTTATATCCATTTATACACTAATAATGGCAATTATTAAATAATAATAATTATTATTATTATTAAATAATTCCTCCCATATAAGTAACATTTCTCAGACTGCCTTCTTCCATCTCTCGATGTCCTGTTCTTATGCAACACAGTACTGAAGTACTAGTTAATGCCGTAGTCACCTCATGTATAGATTACTGTAATGCTATTCTATCTGGCATCCCACAAAAACATATCCATCGCTTACAACTTCTTCAAAATTCTGCTGCCAGGATAATAACCTGCTGTCCTAAATCCACTGAACATATTACACCTATTCTCTCTCAGCTTCACTGGCTCCCTGTTAACTACAGAATATAATACAGAATACTGCTCTGAACATTTAAAGCTCTCCACAGCCTCACTGATCTCCTACAGACTGACACTCGTCTCGCTCACTCAGATCCTCCTCTGCAGCTCTTCTTTCTGTACCACACGTCAGACTCAGTTCTTTGGGCGCTCGAGCGTCTCTCATTGTGCTCCTCAACTCGGGAATTCTCTTCCCTCTCATATACGTCCGCTTGATTCAATAACACATTTTAAAACTGCCCTCAAAACGTATATTTTCAAACTGGCATACCAACTGTGAATTTTGCACAGTTACTGACAGTTATTTTTGTTTCTTTGCTAATTATTGCTTTTTGATTTATCATTCTCATTTTAATTTTACTAATATTGTTTAATTTTATTGTAAGGCGACCTTGAGTGCTAAGATTATAAAACGGGATTTTCTAATGGCCAAACAGAACCACAACAATTGTTCAGCCTTACCTATGAAATGTAATCCCCCCGGGATCTGGTTTGAAGCGTACAGCGGTTTGTACAATCCCAAGCAGCACATGCGTGAGGCATCTTTATCCATTAATTCACTCCACAGCAGTGCCACTTGCAATATGGCGGCGACGTTGACGAACGATGCTGCTGGTCATGTGGCGTCTAGTAAATCTATGTCTATGTCTCCGCCGGCTGAGCTAGCAATGGGTGAGCTGTGGAGATAAAGGTGGAGTTGGGCTGGCTGGGCTCATACTGGCTGTGTTTTAAGGACCCTATGACTGTTTTACGTTTTATACTGGATTTCACGTTTTTGTATTTATTTATGACATTTAGGTATTGTACCTGGGGGACACTGTTTTGATTTTTTTTCTTCGTTATAATAAACGCACTTTTTGCACCATCTCCTTGCAATATGCGTTTTGTCCTCATCTCGGCCACGGTACTGATGGTGTCGGGTCCAAGAGACTCCCAGAATGGAAGGGGAGCCAGAGCCGTCCTGCGTCATCTCACTGTACTTACAGTAGAATTTTGTTCAGAAGAGTAAGTTTCCGTTTTGGTCTCCTCTTGACTGTGGTAGCTATCTGTGCGGTGTTTAAGTGGATTTTCTCTTCCTGTGCATCGCGAAGAGGTATATATCATGTTGATTGGGGAGTCTCAGCTGACCTGGTGAAGATGAGTGGGCCAAGTGAACGGCTGTTGGGTGGTGCAGCTGGCATGAGCCACCAGAAGCCTGCGCCGTCAATAAGCAGATTTAAAAATCATCTTCCATTATTATTGTTGTTACACAAGGCAGAGCCTGTCCGTCCATGAGCAAACAAACACACAGATTAAATTTAGGTCAGTCGAGCAAACAAACAGCATGTTTTCTGAAGGAAATCATTTGATTTTTTTCCGGCAAACAAATTTTGAAAACAAACCGTATTTTACGACTCTAATCAGAGTCGGAGTAATAATTATGTTGCCGTGGTCATTTTAGATCTGAGATCGGCTAAAATTTAAGCAGTGACCGTTGTTAATACCCAGCCGTCATTACTCAGTTTGCCAATAGATGTCAGAAGGACTGATGCCAAAACCGAACTGCCCAAAGATAGATTTCGACGTACCAAGCAAATGGCGATACGTTCTAAATTACTTACAGTTCCTGAGCTGTCGAAGGGTTTAAGTCAGTAGACGATGTTAGTCCTGGAAAGTACGCCCCACCAAACCAATGTTCCAAAAACCATCCAAACTTATTGTTATCTGCTCGAACCAACACCGACTTACTATACTCGGCCGTCCAGCGGCGTCACTGAAGCATTTGAACATTCTTAGCCAATCATGTAAGACTGCGTCCGCGTTTGCCACGTTATGTTCTAACTACAGAGGCAGAGTCTCATTGCATGGTTCTAACTTGTATTGAGTCGAGGTATTGACGTGAACACCATACATATGGGGCACTGACGTGAACACCATACATACGGAGTATTGACGCGAACACTATATATACGGATAGTATCAAATTATATATAAGGATACACACACATACTGTACATACACACACTTTTTTTTTTCGGCCTATCAAAGCCTTTAATGTCAAACATAACAAGCTGTTTGAAATGCTGAACAACTTGGACATTGATGGAAAAGATTTGCAGCTGTTGCAGAATTTGTACTGTGTGGCAGAGGCGCTATATAGGCGTCGACCCAACACAGACTGACAACGGAGGCACAGATAAAAATAGACAAAAAGATTTATATTGTCTTCAGCAGTAAGGCACGTCTTCCCTGTGTCCCACAGGCCCTACACAGTCCCCGAAAACACCCAAAAAACCACACTTTTCTTTCTCCTCCACTCCTCGTCAAGTAGTGGCTGCAGGCTCCTCTTATAGCCCACCCGGAAGTGCTTGAGGTGATAAGTAACCTAATTCAGGCTGCACTTCCGGGTGTGACTGCATTCCAGCCCACAGGGGCTCGTTAAGCCGTGCAGCTCCTCCCAGTGGTGGCCATGGAGCCCAACCGGTCTGAGCCCTGAAGTCCCACGAACTGTGGCCCCGATGTAACCGAGGAGGGCTGCCGCCATGCATTTCAGGGGACGTAGTGTGCATCCCATGGCTGCTCCCCCAGACCCAGTGTCAAAGGGGTGTCTCAGCCGGGCATGGGTCCTGGCTGTCCGCCACAACTGGAAGCAGACAAAAGCAATCCAAATAGATGGCAAAATACAAAGATGGATCAAGATCCTTAGAGTCCATTCACGAATGAGCATTGTAAATTTCAAGCATTTGCTTAGCAGTTTTTTTGAGCTTTTTAATGTCTTTTTGCACTTTTTCAGGTCAAGCATTGCTTCTGCATTCTTAAAGAAATGTTTTTTGCAGAGACAATTTGACAGCCATTATTCGCATCCATACAGCCTGCACCTTAGCAGAGGACATCCACCTGAAGCTAAGCATGTTTGGGCCCAGCCAGTACTTGGATGAGAGACCGTCTAGGACAGGGGTCCCCAACTCTGGTCCTGGTGGGCCGCAGTGGCTGCAGGTTTTCATTCTAACCCTTTTCTTAATTAGTGACCTGTTTTTGCTGCTAATTAACTTCTTTTGAATTCATTTTAATTGACTTGCTCTTGGGTGGCACGGTGGCGCAGTGGGTAGCGCTGCTGCCTCGCAGTTAGGAGACCCGAGTTCACTTCCCGGGTCCACCCTGCGTGGAGTTTGCATGTTCTCCCTGTGTCTCCATGTGTTTCCTCCCATGGTCCAAAGACATGCAGGTCTTTAGGTGCATTGGCGATCCTAAATTGTCCCTAGTGTGTGCTTGGTGTGTGTGCGCCCTGTGGTGGGCTGGCGCCCCACCCAGGGTTCGTTTCCTGCCTTGCGCCCTGTGTTGTCTGGGTTTGGCTCCAGCAGACCCCCGTGACCCTGTAGTGGGTTGGTTAATGGATGGATGACATGCTCTTGAAGACTTAGACTTGTTTTTCCTTAATTAGCAGCCAAACAATAATGAGATATAAAATGAGCCAAAATGTGACCTGCAAACTGTGACCATCTTACAATATCTGAAAATAAAGAAAGATGAAAGTCCCAGAAATGTTGATCTGTTCAGGTCCTCAAAAAAAATTAATTAATTAAAGAGCAGATTTAATTAACAATGAGAATCGGCTCCCAATTAAGAAACTGATTGGAGTTTGAGGCCCTGACTTAGTTGGTCTTCTGTTGGCTCCCTCACTTCACATTTCATTTCTGTTTAAGGAAAGAACTGAAGCAATTCAGAGGAACGATGAAGAATTTCAGGGGAACAAATCTTAAAAAAAAACAATTCAATTAAAAAGAAAGGAAAAGGAGTGAATTAGCAACAAAAACAGGTCAATAATTAAGAAAAGAGTTACAATGAAAACCCGCAGCCACTGTGGTCCTCCAGGACTTGAGTTGGGGACCCCTAATCTAGGAAAAGCTCAGGCTGCTGCTGGAAGAGATGTTAGTGAGGCTAGCAGGGGACGCTTACCCAGTGGTCTGAATGGGGATCCCACTGGTCCAGTGCAGTGACAGGACACTGTGCTGTAAAAATGGCGTCGTCCTTCAGATGAGACGTAAAATCAAGATTGTGGTGCTCTGTAATCATTAAAGGTCCCTGGGCATCCTTTGTAAAGATCAGGGTGTATACTGAGGTCCAGGCTAACCTGCCCACCACAGCCTTGTCATTGTGGGCCCCTTAATCATCCCCAATCTTTACTTGGGTATCTCTCTCTCACTACGTCACCACCTAACAGCTCATGTGTGGTGAGCATACTGGTGCAATAATGGCTGCCTTCGCCACATACAGGTGGATGAAGCGCTTTGAGTAGAGAGAAAAGCCCATATAAAGGTAAAGAATGATTATTTTTGACATCATTTCTTTTTTGTAGAGCTGTTGTCATGTTGTGAGGTGATGATTGGGTTTCAAGAATGTCTTCTATGACTTTATGGCTTTTAATCCTGGTAAGCACCATTAAAGAAGTGCTGTCGTCAGCGTTGTGAGCACACATATTGGGTTCTTGCTGTTCTGCATGGCATTTCTGGCATGCAGCGCCAACTGTGTGGGGCTTGTACAGTATGTTTAGCCTGTGCATTACTGGACTGATTCATATTAGTGAGTGTGTTTAATGGAGTTGAACTACCTGTTTTAACACAGAGTACTGGAGATGTGTCAGTAATACTGTTCAGTTTGTGACGTAAATAACATCCACCCCCTTTTTTCCATCCTCAGTCTGAGCCGCCTGGAGAATTATGGCTTCCGTGTTAGCAGGTCACAGCATTTCAAAATAATCTTTAGCATATAATAGAATTAGAATTAAACAGATACTTTAAATATCTTCAGGGAACTGGGCACCCTCAAGGCAACAGGAGTCAAATGCGAGATGCTGTCTAACTTGGAGTTGTGGAGTGTGACACCGGCCTTCATTTCAGTCCTGCTTATAATCTTATATATAAACGTAGACGCGTGGAATTGTCTGTCTGTCTGTCTGGCCCGGAAGTGCAAGGCTGCAGCATGAAGTTCAAAGACACGGTAAGGCAGCCTCAAGTTAACGAATCGGAAGAAGAAAAACGTAGGAGGCTGCACAGCATGAAGCTGAAAGAAAGCGACTCCACTGCCAAAGTGAAACCGCCAAGGAAAGACAAACGAGAGAGAAACTCGCTTAGCCGCTGATAGGCAAGGGGGGCCGAGCACATCCACAAAACGAACCCGCCAACTCTGCATTTGAGTGTTTTTCTGACGATTTCAATAGGGCTTTTCACACCACGGGCTTACACAGCTAGTACTACATAAATGTTTAGCCTGAGCTTGGTGGGCCCAATCCCCTCAGCCAGAAGTTGCTTATTGGTTCACCCAGTGCTGCTCTGATAGGCTGCTGGCCTCGGCCCTACTGACTCTGAATTAAACCAAGTGGGTGTACAGAAATGAATATGTCAATAAGTTACACAGTGAAATGAAATTGTAATTTATTGTATGGACAAATGAAAATGTGTCACATGTATATATGCCAGTCTTACACACTGGTCACAGACTGAAGACTGCCAGTTAATTCTTTGGCATGCATGAGCTCTGAAGAAGCCTTCTTTCATTTCTCCATGGTACCGTCAAGATGACAAATTTGCACTGCAACATCTGCAATGGGACAGAAAACAAAAAAAAAAAAGAAAGTACAAAATAGGTTTAGTCAGCAACATCCTTCATGTCGAGCTTGCAACTTTAGAAAGAGAACCAAGTAACCTGCGCATCTCCTCCTGGGAAAGGTGAGACCCCTTTGGCCCTTGAGGCTTTGTGACTGGGATCAGTCTTGGAGATGCAGCTTCCTCGCCTCTCAAGCTCTAGGCTTCCCTCTTGGCCTTTGGTTTATTTTATTTATATCTCGTATGTTTTCGTTACATGGTACCAAATATCAGAGCCACACCATGAGGAGGTAGACACCATAATGGGTCTCCTAAACTGGGATTTACACCTTCTTCTTACGGCTAATGGTGAGGGTGATCATGCCTGTCCTTGGACATTAATTGCGACAATCAAAGTGAATGTCTGTTAACTAACGCTTCTTGCCTTGGTATCCTGCTGTGATGCTTGCCATAAATATTTTCATTGAATTATGACATAAGGGTATACAGTAATCCCTCGCTATATCGCGCTTCGACTTTCGCGGCTTCACTCTATCGCGGATTTTAAATGTAAGCACATCTAAATATATATCACGGATTTTTCGCTGGTTCGCGGATTTCTGCGGACAATGGGTCTTTTAATTTATGGTACATGCTTCCTCAGTTTGTTTGCCCAGTTGATTTCATATAAGGGACGCTATTGGCGGATGGCTTAGAAGCTACCCAATCAGAGCATGTATTACATATTAACTAAAACTCCTCAATGCTATAAGATATGCTTCCCGCGCGGTGCTTGATTGTTTGCTCGTCTCTGCCTCTATCTCTCTGACATTCTCTGCGCCTGACGGAGGAGATGTGAGCAGAGGGGCTGTTTGCACAGAGGCTGTTTACTTAGAAGATACTGACGCTCCTCTGAAAAATGCCGCTTTATCGTGGTGGGGCATACTTAAAAGCACAGAAGCACGTATTGATTTTTTGATTGTTTGCTTTTCTTTGCGAGCGCTCTCTCTCTCTCACTCTGAAATTCTCTGCTCCTGAAGAGAAGATATGTTTGCATTCTTTTAATTGTGAGAAAGAACTATCATCTCTGTCTTGTCATGGAGCACAGTTTAAACTTTTGACTAAAGGGTGTTATTTCATGTCTAGAGGGCTCTAATAATGTTAACAGTGTGGGAGAGTTTATAAGTGCTTAAAATATATAAAAATAACCATACAAACATATGGTTTCTACTTCGCGGATTTTCATCTATCGCGGGGGGTTCTGGAACGCAACTCCCGCGATCGAGGAGGGATTACTGTACACCATGATCTAGGGCCTGAGATTGCACATTAAAACTTGTGTTAAATTTAAGAAAAGGGACAAAGATGGACTGGGCGCCTTAACCTACTTAGCATTACATCTCAAAAAAAAAATGTTTTTGGTTTGAAAAATATTTCTATTAAATCTCATCTTTCTACTGTAAAACATGCAAAAAAACTAAAAGTACAAAGTCAGAAGTGTAGAAAGCATAATAATGATACAAATAATAATGATAATATGAACAGTAGATTCCCAGAATCCCTTTTGGCTTTCAATTTCACCGCCTGAAGACTAATTCACTTCGTCATCACTGTATCTAACGAGTAGCCATTATGAAGCTAGGAGAAGACGTTTCCACACCGCTACCCAGGTAACGCTCGGCCCAGATACTTACTCCGGGTAACACCATAGGCATGTCTTGTGTAACACTCTGCACTTTCACAGCCCGAGTAATCCTGGGGTTTTACTCGAGTCACGTCTGTACCATTGCCCAAGTGAATAACGCTTTTAGCGCCTTTTTTACAGCCAAAGTGACATTCAGTTCTAACGCTAAGGAGGTTAATAGACTTTCCGTAAAGCCTGTTGACACCCAAAGGGTTATCTACTATATCAGAAAATGGTGCTTTGTGTGTGTGTGTGTGTGTCCCTGTGTCTGTCTGTCTGGTTCTTCCAAGCAATCTGATTGGCCACATTGGCTTTACTCTGATTGGTCAGTTTTGCTTTGGTTGTCAAATGCTGTTGAGACAGGAAGTGCCAGGCAAGAGCGGTTGATACAAATGAGAATACTGTGGAAAGCACAGGAGGAATGCTGTGAGTTGCCTTCAAAACATGAGAAACATAATTAAGTCCATAAGTATTTGAACATTGATGCCATTTTTGTCATTTTCTCTCTGTATGCAAGTGAGGTGCTATAAGAGTTGTCCTTCTTACAATAAATCTTTATATTCTAGATTGCATGGCTTTGTGTGTTGCATTGTAAATATATTTACTTGTTTGTTTGTTACTCTACATAATAAGTGTGCTACATAAGAAGAAGAACCGAATTCTACACTCCGTCAAAATTCAAAGGGCCAAATATACCTTGGGCTGATCAGCCATTAGAGGGCAGGACTCGACATTTCTGTCTTCTTCTTTCAGACATCTCGTCCTTCCAAGATTCACCTCCATCGTATACTTTGCTCCTCCAACGATCTGGAAAGTGCCAAGTGACAGATATGGAAGAAGGCATTAGAGAAAGACACTGTACTTCATTTTTACCGAAATGAGTTTGTTTTTCTGTGGTCACAACATGGACATCAACCCCTGGGAGCGACAAGATAGGTCATGTCAAGCCGACGTTAATCACGATGCGCCAAATGTTAAGCGAAATGGACACTCAACACCTGGGTGCTACTAAAGGAACACTCAACCACAAAAATTATATTTGTTTTTAGATGTTACTTACTCCATGTAGTTTGTAGTGGTTGTGGTGCAGTGGGTCCACAGTTTCAAAAAACAAGGGCCAAGTTTTAAATCCATAAAGCCGTGTCATTCTCTGCGGGCGCGATTGTACAACCACAGGGAGTTAATGAGGTAGTTGGGGCGAGTCACACCTGCACGTGCAGGTGAGATCATTCTCAATTGCTTCATCGGCTTCCTGCGGCGTGATATTAAGCTGTTGCGCCCACAGAGACGGGAGTGTATATATATGAGTAAGCACAAGGAAAAGGGAGGAAAAAGAAAAAGACAGAAAGAGGTTAAAGGATGTTAAAGGCAGTCTTGACGATTGATCTGGCCACCTGGAAGGAGGAAGCAGTGAGAGGTGGGGCCGTGTGAAAGAGCATTAGCTGTGGTGCTCTAGGGGCTAGTTCACCTCACTGAATATTCAGGTGGAGTGTGGCGAGCAAGGCAGGCGCCCTCCCTAGGCTTCCGAGGTGCGATCACGTGAGTGCGAAGGAAGAAGTATACACACATATATATATATATATATATATATACACACTAGGGGGCTTTGCCCCCTGTTCGCTTCGCTTGCCAGCCCCCCGGCCTGCGCTATGTGCCAGCCACTTCACATCTCTGCCGCTTTCGTATGTGGATTTCACTTTCACCAAACAACAAATCTTTTAATTCTCACGGATATGCCTCTTCATTGGGAAGAAATACTACTTTTCCCTGATGGCAACACGAATTAGACGATGTACAAGTCTCCGACTTAAAGTTTAAATCCAAACAATATATTCGATCTCTTTTCACTGTTCCGTTATTTCACTGAGTAATAATTTCCATTTGTTTGCGCTAATGCGATCTTTACTATCATTTTTTTGAGACTTTCGAATTTTAGTCCTTTCATTATCTCTAATCTGCTCTGCATGTGTATCGTGCCGTTTTTGAATTCTTTACGACGTTCTACTTTGTCATCTACTTTGTCTTTTATTTCTGGCCCCAGGCGTGGTTAAATCTCTTGGCACAAAGTCTTATCTCAATGGACTTGAAAGTATCTTTCTGAAAAAGTCACGTCTCATCCCAGCCTAAAAAGTCACGTCTCGTCCCAGGATTTTTTAATATATTATGTACAGTATATGCAGTTATATTTCTATAATCGTTGTGTTTAATCACTAAATTATATTCATGTGTTTCTTGAAACGAGTGGGCTTCATTTACCTTGATACAAATCTAATGGCTGAAGACCCCCCTCCTACAACAGACAAAGGTATCAAGTAGTTCTTAGATTCTTTTTTCTGTGACCCTTTACCCTTTCAGTTTTGCCTATTGTGCGTCTCTGCAAACCATAATCTCCATAGACCAGCGGCCGATCGTTGTGCCATTCCCCCTTAGATAGTCGGTACAGTCTATCATACCCATTTCTCTTAGAGAATTGCCATTGAATGTCACCTGTTTGGTCCTCCTTGGAGGGGTGGGGGGGTTTGTTTCACCAATGGAAGTTGCTTACCGCTAACCGTTTGAGACCCTTTCTCTGTAACTTCAATTGTAATTCACGTCTCAATTTGACCCAGTTATAGACATCTGGGCCACGACCCATAGTTTAAGAAACACTGATGTAATCAATTACCGGTATCGCCAGCGGCATAACCAATAATTTATTAACTGAGATAAAATTCATCTCACTTCCTACAAATCACAATACTGTTATAAAAAAAGCAGGACTAGCTGAAACAGAGAGAGAGAGAGAGGTTAGGAGCAGGCACTGATGCAGCGCATTGCCGCACCCACCACACGACAAACCAACTCAGGATCCAGAATAGGACCCGCGTGCAGCCATGCAATGGGTGACAACTCATTATTTTTCCCCTAGTGGTGGCAAGTACAGTGAGGTGTAGTCGTTAAGGTTTCAGACTTCAAACCCTGAGGTTGTGGGTTTAAATCCCACTTCTGACACCATGTGACTACACAGCCTGCCCTCTAATTGGGGAAATAAAAAAAGTGGGGAAAGGGAGAGAAAAATGAAATTCCACCTCACCTCTTCTTGGACCTTTACTATCTTCACGATTTTGTAGAGGTTTTCCTCTTTGGAAAAGTAATTGAAGGACTCGACTGCGAAAGCGGCCGAGTCTCGTACGTCGGTACTGTTAGGATCAGCATCCTGAGGAGGTGACAGAGGTCCTGCCAGTACGAGAGTGGCGAAGGCGAGGAGAAAAACAAGAGAGATGTAGCCACTGGTCATCATCTCGTCTGACTCTGTGATCGGTGTGAGAGACCAAAGAAAGAATGAAAGATCCGAAGAGATGCCTCTTCCCCTGACAGTCGCCTTCCAGTCTTCGTCTAGTTGTGCCTCTAGATGAAAAGAATAAAGAATATCAGCTTTTATGCCCTGCGCTGTTTGTCTTTCTTATCTCATGTTCACATGCATAGCCCAGTCAGCAAACAGAGCTTAACAAAGCCATTTACAGTACTGGCGCAATCGTATAAAGTCCACAAATCACATTCTCCTAAATATTGTGCACTACACCCTAAAATCAAGTCATGTCACTTATTTACAAGGCACATTTAAAACGACAGCTGTGTAGAACACAGTAAAAAGGATATAGAAATACATATAATAATACTACAACAAATAATAATAAAATATATACTAAAAAAGGTAGGGTCAGAATCAAAAGAAATAAAACTGGCTTCTCAGATGAGATTTCAATGCTGAGAGTAACGACAGCAAAGGCACCATCTCGAATGTTCTCTGGTAAAGTCTGTGGAACAAGTAATGTGTGTGTGGAGTGGTGGCTCTGAGGATAAGAGTATGTGCTGGTATCTGGAAGGTTACCAGTACTGCAAGAAGGGATCCCACAGCTCTTGGTTTAGTCCTATTGTCTTTGTCCCTAAACTGGATGGAAGTTGGAGGTTCTGCAACAACTTCTGCTGTCTTAACTCTTTGAGGGCTGAATATTTTTTTGAAAAACCTCAATTTTCTGAAAAGCACACAAAGCAGTGGTTTCACACATAAATCAACATAAAACGTCTGTGGCTGCTGTTGGCGCATGTTCGGCATCTCTGGCAGCAGTGGCTGTGCGGGGGTACCTCGACGGTCAGCAGGAATGCACAGTGGGCCAGCTACCTCACTGTCTTTGGACAGTATATGGGTGGCGGTGGTGATGGCAGTGTGACGCAATATGGTCTTGTCATCATAAGTGGTGGCCCTTACAGGCGAACACTGCGGTAGGTGCATCAGCCACATGAAAGTGTTCAGCACCACAATCAGCTGGAGACCAATGACATGATGCTGGTACCTCACTTTTGTTTTTGATCTCCATCTCCAGATCACTTGCATTAAACTCGGAGTCCTATTCAACAAAATTACGTAAAATGTCTATGGATTATTTTGCTTTGCACTTTCTCGTTGGTCTCTCGCCAGATGTTGATGCCATTTTAGAGGTTGTTTGCTCTTCGCTACTCGTGCATGTGTAGGGAATCGAGGCTGAATGAACAAAGCTATGTCATTTTCTTTCTAGCAAAGAGAGTCAAACTAAAATCTAAGGGTGAGTTTTGTCACAGTTTACAGCTGATTACTGTCCTCTACCCCTGAATTTTGACAAAAGTCGACATCAGCCCTGAAAGAGTTAATCAAGTCTCCAAGTTTGCCACAAGTGGATGACCTCCTCGAATGTCTTGTCAAGGCACAATTCTTGACCACTCTTGACATGACGAAAAGGTACTGGCAAATTTCTTTAACAGAGTCCGTAAAAGTAAAGACCGCGTTTAGTACCCCTAGCTGACACTGCCAGTATCATGTTCTACCATTCAGCTTGAATGAGGCCCCAATGACCTTCCAGGGTCTGGTGGATAAAGTGCTCCGGATCCACAATGCTTATAGTGCTGCATTCCTGGATAACGTGGTCATTTATTCCAGCACGTGGGAGGAACACCTATAGCATGTCAAGGCGGTGCTCCAAACACTAGCTCTGTTGGGCCCTTAACCTGAAAAGTGTTCCAGGGGTGCTGTACAATGGCTGACTCTAAGCTCAGACCCCTAGAAGTCAAGTGAAAAGACAGATTAATAAAGTATATCAAATCAATAAAATAAAGGAAGCAACCAGGTGACCTTCAGGTGAAGACAGGCCAGTAACACTGAGCTCTGCAATAATGAAGTGATTTTCAACATCTGGTTCTTCAGCATCTCAAGTCTGTCACATGACCCTCCAATACATCTTGCAACATTTAGTGCAGGGGTCTCCATCTTCGGTCCTGAAGTGCTACAGTGGGCAGCAGGCTTCACTCTAAGCCTTTTCTTAATTAGTGACCAGTTGTTGCTGCTAATTAACTTCTTCTGTCTTCCTCTTAATTGGCTTGTTTGTTACGATTGAGTCATCTGAATGACTTCTTTTTTTCTTAAACAGAAGTGAGAAGTTAAGTGAGCCAACAGACAACCAGCTAAGTCAAACTCCAACCAATTCATTTCACTTAGTTTCTTCTTGTTAATTAAACCCTTTATTTAATTCCATGGCTTGTGGCAGCTCTCATTCTCTCACTGCAGACATTTCCAAAACTGTTCATTTTGATTTTTTTTTTAAGAGCACCATCAAAATGCTTTGTGGACCTGAGCAGATCAATATTACCGAGAACTTCACCTTTCTTTATTTTCAGATATTGTATGACGGACATGTGTTAGCTTACATCACAAGTCAATTAAAATGAAGGCAAAAGAAGTTAATTAGCAGCAGAAACTGGTCACTAATTAAAAAAAAAGGTTTGGATGAAAATCTGCAGCCACTGTAGCCCTTTAAGACCAGAGTTGGAGACCCCGATTTGGACACCTGAGCTACTTCTGTCAAGATCTTATCTGTGGATTTCAGTTCTGATTTTAACGTAATCATACCAGAACTTATGAACCGCATGTTTCTCGGTATGAATGTGGATTATGCTACGTGTCTCTGACCTCTGACCTTCTAAGGAGCAGACATCAGACAGTGAAGATGGGCGAATGTCAGTCAGGACCACAACACAGGGTCCCCTCAGGGTTGTGTTCTGTTGCTCTCTTTTTATCTCTGTACACCAATGAGTGCACCTCCAGTGACGCATCTGTTAACTGCTTAAATGTGCTGGATTAAGTGGAAAGTTGGTGCACCCTTAACGGTCTCAACTTAAATTTTTTGACAACCGTGGAAATGGTGAATTTTAGGAACAAACTCCTCACCTTTAACACCCCTAGTTAGAAATAGTGTCATGGTAAACAGGGTGGAATCATTTAAAATTCTTGGAGCAACTAGCGCTCACAGTCTCATCTGGGATGAAAACAGAATTGGGGGGTATTTTCCGTACGTTGCTTAAATCATCCGAGATCAGATGCTTCATCATGGATGAAACTCATCTGAGATAAGTCGGTTTTTCAAATGCAGGTGTGTGGTGGATTAGTCTAGCTGGATCTAATCATCTGAGATGATCGAAAAGCCCATATATATTGAGTCTAGAAAACATGAATCAGCAAGTCTTTGATAGGCTGCAACAAAATGTCGAAAGAACGGGCACATTTTTTCACACAAGCGGAGCAGGACCTTTTACTCGATGGATATGAAGAATTTCAAGATTTAATATGCACAAGGGGTAACACTGCAAAAGCAGCCCAAGCCAGAAAAGATGGCTGGCAAAAAGTGGCTGACAAATTAAACGCGTAAGTAGTGTGCATTGTACTTACTGAATGCAGAGTTTCATTTCCTATGTGTCAGATTAATTATTATTTAAAATGTCATAATTCCAGATCAAACGTGAGCACAAGGAGAACATGGGAACAGGTTAAAGTGAAGTACAAGAATATACTTCAAACTGGTAAATATTGGTATATAACTATTTAAAGAATTGTTGACATATATAATATAAAAAACATTAATTTTAAAGCTAATAAGAAGAAGGCAGATAAGCAAAAAACAGGTGGAGGTCCACGCGGTCCAGACCTAACCCCTGCAGAAGAGTTGGCTCTCCAGCAAAATGCCCACCGCCCTGTTTCTGAGGGCATTCCGGGGTAAGCTCCTCATCAGAACCAGTGGCAAGGTGCAGTGGTCACTTAATTTCAGGTAAAGAATGGTCATTGCATATATTTGTCCTCAATGTGTGCCATAGGTATGTTCCATATAGTCCTCTTTTTTTGTTGGGACAGTTGCATGGAATGTCGTATCCCTAGAACTTGTGTCTGACCAACGAGATATTGACGAAGGTCAAATATTTGATGAAGACACAGTGTCTGATTATTCATCAGGAGGAGAGGTACATTTTCCAAATAATGTTTGATCAGACTCCACTCTGATCAGTCCCATGTGCCCCAATCACATTTGGGAATCCTGGGTAATGAGAATGTTAGGCTGATTGTGAGATTCTTTATGGATTTGTGGGTGTTTTTGCCTGTGTATTTCCTATTTGCAATGGCATGAAACACCTCTTTTAATTTTCTGCACACACAGGTGTCCAATGAACACTATAAAAACCTGAAGGAAATATTTCAGAGCCAAACAGACTTTACGAATTGCCTGGCAAACTGCACTTTTAGACAGATTTTCCGCATCGCCTACAGTATACGAAAAAAGTGCTGCTTGCAAAAAACCTCAAAGCAATGCGTACTGTCTGTGTGGTTGTGAGAGCCTGACTTCGCCTAGTTTGACTTCGAAAATATAAGGTGCTAATAAATCTTTGAGGTACAATATTCCCCCCTGGCTAGAGCGGTATCTTTCGAAAAGAATTTCCTCCGGGAGCAATAAAGGATCTTGCCAATCGCGCAAAACCTTCTCTATATGAAATTCTCTTCTTATAATTTGCGCACCGATATCAATAGGTCGCTCATTCATGAACTGCGAAGCCACATCTGAATGAATTCCATGCACGGACACTCAGGGCCGGATTAAGACGAAATTGGGCCTGATGCTGCAGCGCGAAAAAGGCCTATTTTTTTCTCGGCATTAATGCATGTGCATTCGACACTCACCGTACATGTGCACTCAAACCGACCAAGGAGCCTTAATTGCTTGTGATGCAACCAGCCAGCCTTTACTGAACGTGAATAATAATAACGACGTAGTATCGTAACAACTCGAGATTAACATCAAACTATGTAACATCAACATTCAATAGCAATTGCCTGAAAAGTGCATTTAATGCAGAAAACCTAACAATGAAATACACAAAATTTTGCAATTCTTTTACGAAACAGAATAAGAAAAAATGAATTTGCAGAGACATTGGGTCAAAGTGACTCAGTTCAGACTCTTGAGAGTAAAAATTTGTCCATGATTTAATTTTCATAATAGACCAGAATCCTGTCAAGGATTTTAAAAATTCTAAACATCCATGCCGGGCCCGCAGGCCGGCTTTTAGTTTTACCTTTACAGATAACCGTTTAAATAGCCATTGATTTTTACTGTTCAACTAACTTTCAAGGTGAAAAATTTACTATGTGGCACTTACCGAACAATAATAAAGTGGCAAGAATTCCCAAGATATTGCAAAAAACGCAGCTAATTTACTAAGTAAACTGTTTAACGTAAAATTGATAGCAGTAACTTGAAATCTTCGGTTAACAATGTTTTATCTTGGTAGAGTAATATATGTATTGCTCTACTTTCCCCTATTGTATTATTAATATGCAGCCTTAGAATGCCTAATCTCACAGACGTACCACTGTTTATAAGATATTATTTTATATAACTTATCCCCACCTTCCCTTCTATATCTATAACCTCAGGCAATTAGATGTAGTAAAAAGACAAGCAGGAGTTAAGTTACACATAAAATTATGTATTACTGATAATATTCATAAATAATAACAAAATGCAAAGTACATTTGAATATTGGCAACCATACAACCTGATAAAATGGTGATGTGTAATTCAGGTGGCACACAGACTTGCAGTTACTTAAAATGTCTCTAGTTAAGGCATCATTGGTGCTCAGCTTTCAGCCACATGTCTGTTCAATATGGCTGCTGAGCTGTGCTCTTCATTGTGTTGTCTTCATCATCACAGGTTAGCAAGAGAGGTGCTTCTTCATCATATGTTGGTAAGAGAGATGCTTCTTTCAGATGTTAGTAAGAGAGAGAGAATGTGGTTGAGCAAGTACATTTATAGATGTTC
>JANRMT010028174.1:39915350-39977353 GCA_026402145.1 Polypterus bichir lapradei | reverse complement strand
GGGGGGGGGGGGGCAAACACGAATACCTCTCACCACTTGGTTTGCCTAAATTATAAATAAAGACATACAAAACATTTATCAAGTTATATGCAAAATCTCACATCACAACAAACAATAAACACAATGAGGTTATAGTTACGTCACAGTGCAAAGAACAATAGTAACTGTATAATAAGTAACGCTGTGTCTAGGCGTCCGAAAGTCGGACTCCAAATTTCATTCTAAGAATTATTTTGAGGTTAATATAGCAAAGGAAAACTGTTCAGCTTCTGGAAAATTCTCGTCTATTTTCATCTGGGCCTATTTCAGGAATGGGCCTAATGCTGCAGCATCAATAGCACCCACCTTAATCCAGCCCTGCGGACACTGATTAAGTGTGTGAGCTAATCCTTGTTCACATAGAACAAACCCGCTTCGAGTAGGTTTGAGGATTTGGATGTGCTGCTATGACAACACATCCAGCAAGAGTTTCAAAAACCCGACAGATCCAGGATCATGCCAAATCGTTAACAATTACATCCGGCTAAACAAGTAATCCACGTAGGAAAAATACCCCCCTAGTCTTAACAAAACTCAGCAGCGGATGTTTAACTGTTCAACCTGTCCCAATCAGGTCTGCTCCAGTTTTACAGAGCTGCCATTGATAGCATCCTAACTTTCTCCATAACAGTCTGGTATGGCAGTACATGTGCTCACTCAAAACAAAATGCAGTGTATTATTTGGACAGCAGAAAAGACGGAGGTCCTGTATACATCAGGGTCAGGGAAAGTGTGGAAAATAAAACTAAAGACTACGCTTACCAAGGCAAGCATCTCTTTTAGTTATTATCAATGTCAGCAGTCACTAAAGGCTACTAGACTTATTGTCTTTCCCCATTGCAGTTAGATCAACATAGCCATCTATTTATCGATTCTTTTCTCTTCATTCTAAATTATTATATAGGAGTTAGCTAATATTACTGGGCAGGTGTGCAATTCTTCATTACCATATTGTTTGAAATATTTTATATTTTGTGCACCGTATTCTTCACTACAGCTGCATATAATGTTGTGATGGTCTCATGTATTGTACTGTATATTGTGTCAATTTACAATGTTTAGCGTATGGAGGGAACACCACAAGAAATTCCTACCAGATATGTTGCATGCCAATAAAGTAAAAAGTTCAAGTAGGTCAGCAATACCCAAGGGAACCAACACATGAAGAGCTCAAGCAGTCAGATTTTGAGATTCATCCTATAGTTAACTGGGAGCCAGTGCAGTGAAGCCAGTACTGGAGACTAACGGATCCCCAAGGAATCTCATTCACTGCCAAATGTTTGAACTAGAAGTGCAAATCCAGAACCAACACGTAGAGTGAAACTAACGCAGGTTGGACCCCATCTGGCCATTCTTTGGCATTGCTTATTTCATACCAGTGCCCCATATTAACAGACTAGTTCACTTAACATTATATATATATATATATATATATATATATATATATATATATATATATAAAGTTCCAACCTCTTCTAGAATCAGAGAGGTGGCACAACGGTTATCATACGTGTATCACAGCTCCTCGGTTCAGATCTCAGTGTTGACATAGACCGTCTAGAGTTTTCATGTGCTCACCCTTTGCTCCAGCTTCTTCTCCAACATCACAAACTTGTTCAGAACTCTAAAATTGTGAGCGCAGGTTTGTGATGGAATCAGAGTTCTACTAAAGGGTGCTCCCTACATTGCACCTCACAGAGTAACATTGCATTCCATTTTAAGTGGGAAGTCAGAATTTGAGTTACTAGTCAGAATTTTCACCTGGAACATCCCCACAAGTTAGATTTCCAACTCTGAGCTGGTTTGTAAGCACTAAGTTACTCCAACTTTAAATAATGACATCAATCCAGAATGGCAACCTACACTGTGAACTTAAATGAAAGCCAGAGTATTATACTGTCTATTTGTGTCTCATTAAATCAGTCATATACAGTACACACAGTAATGGCCAAGTTATATCTGTGCACATGTTGCTATGATTATTTGGATGTGCAAAATACCATGTAGTGCATTGTTAATCTACTGGCATTTATTCTGATGGCGCACAACAATGGTTTTTCTGGAGACATCCATTTTGCTTTTCCGAATGTTTTGCTGGAATGCAGTCAACTCGGGTGTGACATCATTTCCAGTTCCAAAATCCAACTTCTAAGATAAATGGAACACAGCATTACTCAGGAGTCAGGTTGGCTTAACTATTTAAGGAATAACAATAAGAAATAGTTAAGCTTACAGGGAGGGTATACAAGGGCTGCAAAGTTGGGCTTATCTACTTATCTAATATATAAAGCAGAGTCGAAGCATGTTTGTTTGTCCGCCATACAAATCTGCACCGGGTGTCCGATCGCCACCAAACTGGGCATAGGGCTCCTTTGTGACCAGGAGGAGGTCATGGGGTATGTTTGGTTGGGAAAAATGTCCAATGCAAGACCGGATGAATCATCTCAAGAAAGGGAAACCAACAGGAGAAGTGCTGCTGATGCCAGACCGGATGAAACATCTTAAGAAAGGAAAGGGAGGCTGTAGTCGATGTTTGTCCGCCATACAAATCTGCACCAGGGATCCGATCGCCACCAAACTGGGCATGAGGCTCCTTTGTGACTAGGAGGTGGTCATGGGGTATATTTGGTTGGGAAAAATGTCTGATGTAAGAGCAGATGAAACATCTCAAGAAAGGGAAACCAGGCTGTCTGCCAACAGGCGAAGGGCTGCTGGTGCAACACGTGGACAAATGCAGCACGATTTAAAAAATATAGCTTTCACATATAACCAACAGGTTGCATATCATGAACATCCTGTCACTGGCCGAATGGATCATATCTGTGTTCATTGTAGAGCTCTAAAATGAAAAGGAGTCTCACTGGATTGTGTTGCTCAAATGGGAAGGTGAAACTGCCATCTCTACTTCGTCCACCTGAACCTCTACACTCTTTGATGTCAGGATCAACACCAATTTCAAAGCATTTCTTGAACACCATCAGGAAGTACAATTCCTGTTTTCAAATGACTTCTTTTGGTGCAACTAAACAAATACGAGAGGATGGGCTCATGCCCACATTCAAAGTGCAAGGTCAAGTTTACCATACAATAGGATCATTACTTCCATTAACTGATGGGACAATTGAGTTCCTTCAGATCTACTTCATGGGGGATATTTCCACAACAGCGCATCATAGACACAGCAGAATACCGAATGTGAGACTGGACGTTGTGATGGATTTAGAACGATTCCTTCATGAGAACAACGCATGTGTCACCCTTTTCAAGACTGCACTTCAACATATGTCAAAAGATGATTATAAAGTTGTCATAAGAGCTGACAAAATGCCACAGGGAGAGCATCACCGACGATCCAATGCTCCAACACTTGATGAGGTTGCCATTGTAATGGTAGGCAATGACTTTGGGAAGTGGGACATCACTTATCCAGAGAAGGGATGTGGGGAAGCTGAAACTTAGCCCAGTAAGCAATGGGCCCTTGACACGAACAATATCTAGACAGGGCGCCAGTTCTGTTCTCCATCTAATATTATATGTTAATCTGTCTAGTCTACCTGCAAGTAGTCCGACATGACAAATTATATATGCAGTTATATTTCTATAATTCTTGTGTTTATCAATAAATTTTATTATTTTGTTACTTGAAACGAGTGTGCTTCAGTAACTGATACAGTGCCCTTCAAAATGTTTGGGACAAAAGGTACATTTTTCCTTTTTCTCTGCTTCACAGTTTAAAATTACAGATGCAAGAAGTCAGACGTGATTGAAGTACGCATTGCAGACTTTCATTTAAGACTATTTGCATACATTTTGATCACACCACTTAGAAATGACAACACTTTATGTACACGGTTCCCCCATTTCAGGGCACCATAATGTTGATTCTCTCTAATCAAAAATAAGTTTTATATTTAAAACAAAACCCAAAAATCTCATATTTCAATATAAAACTGAAAACATTTAACATGACATTTCTGAAGACTGAAAATTACAATATAGTATCTGCTGGAGTATTTTAAATTTTTCATCTCACTTTAATTTCCAAAAGTTACTATGTAAACCTTCAGCTATAGACAATTTTTTAAATGATATGCATTTCAAAATATATTTAAATATTTATATATCCATGAGGG
Source organism: Polypterus bichir lapradei (assembly GCA_026402145.1). Lineage (NCBI taxonomy): Eukaryota > Metazoa > Chordata > Cladistia > Polypteriformes > Polypteridae > Polypterus > Polypterus bichir. Next base: position 39,973,181 of record JANRMT010028174.1, on the reverse strand, counting down.
GTGATTATAAAAAGTTTAACATCAGTTGAACAAGACTGGTCTTGTTTCGCACCATAACTCTACCCTGTGAACACTAAGGCACTTGTTAACTTAACATTTTCCATACCACTTATATTAAATGTTTTGTTGCTCCTGATCTTGTTTTTATTATTAACAAAGCTCAGCTTATGGCCACTGTCCTTCAGATTGGAGAACAGTTGACAGTCACACAATTCCAGTTCTGTAGAATTAGGATTGATACGACGTCTCCTCAAAGACAGTTTTGTAGAGTACAGTTTGAAACCTGTGTGATATGAACACGGCTACGAGGTGTGGCAGAAAAGTAATGAGACTGGCAACACTGCGCTGTTGTCCTTGATAGAGCACGTGTATCAGTACCCTCCCATAGCTCAGTGCGAGTTTCAACTCCTTCCGTTAACTACGTGATTTTTGTGACTGCTATTAGCGAAGTTGTGTTTTTGGTTGTGCGTCACGCAAAATGGAACAGCAGAATTTGGAGCAACGTTGTGCCATTAAATTTTGTGTTAAGCTTGGAGAATCGGCAAGTGTGACGTTTGAAAAGTTAACACTTTGGCACAAATCATTTTTGGAAGGCAGAAAACACGTTGAAGATGAACACCATTCAGGGAGGCCTTCAACTTCGAAAACCAATGAAAACATCGAATGTGTGAACACTCTTGTGAGATCAGACAGTCGTTTAACATTAAGAATTTTGAGTGAACAATGAAAGGCTCAGAAAAAGGGTCATTCGCGTGAGACCAGACATTGCAGACAAATGGATGCTCCATCATGACAACGCCCCATGTCACACTGCCCTCTCCATAACAGAATTTTTGACCTCAAAAGGCATTCCTGTGGTTCCCCAGCCCCCTTATTCACCTGACCTCAGTCCGTGTGACTTTTTCCTTTTTCCTAAACTGAAAAATGTCCTCAAAGGACGTCATTTCGGGACTTTAGAAAACATCCAAAAGAGTGTAGTGGACATGCTGAAGACCATACCGGTTGAAGATTTCCAGCGCTGCTACCAACAGTGGGAACAACGTCTCCATCGGTGTGTAGCTGCCCAAGGGAACTACTTTGAAGGGGATATAACATTAATGTTTGAAAAAAATAAAAACTTTGGTAAATAAAAAATCAGTCTCATTACTTTTCTGCCACACCTCATATGTTTATGAAGAACGGTTGGTACTTTCCTTGAGGATTTTACCCCTCACCAACCACTGCATATGTCAAAGCAGGTCAGAATAATATTGTCAGTTTACAAGGGCCATTAAAGGGATGAAATCAATACAGACTACATCCTCAACATCAGAAAAGCAAAGCTGAGTATAATATCTTCCTGTCACTTGCTTGAATGTTGAATTATTTCAGTGTAGGACAATCACCACTATTCCATTGTTTTGACTCATACTGAAAAATCATGAAGAATCGTCTCAGCTGACTTAAAATTTAGCATCTGCCATCTAAGGCACCATCGCTCTTCGGAAATTATTTCTTGTGGTGCTCATCACAATGAATCCACCTTTATGGGACACCCCACAATGCTGGAATTCTGAAGCCCACCTTTTGACTGTAACCAATGAAGTGGAGTTGCCCTGGTGCAGATTTACTAGACAAAAAATACATTTCTGAAGGCATATTGCTCTTCAGCATTACAAATTCAATGACAGCTAGTACACAATTTTGTGATTTTTAACATCTGTGTTGACTTGGTTCTGGAAAAAAAAACATGTACACATACTGTGTGACATTTATTTCACAAATCCATGCAATTCAGCTGAGAGACACAGTGACAAATGACAGCTGTAAGTCAGGTTAGGGACATAAGCAAAAAACATGTGAAGGACACAAGCAGGTGGTTTTAAGAAGTGCTAATGCCTGCTTAACCAATGAAGTTACAGAACCCAGTGTTTATGAAGGTATTAATAAACCAGTTAGTTCTGACATGAACTTTATGGATATGTAATTATGTGTTTATAATGACGAAGATCCAGCGCGATGTCAGAAGCGTCACTATGCCACAGATATTCTCACTGGTGGATGGGACATCTGATTTATCGGCATTCGCCCACTTGCGATGTCCCAATACTTCTCTCCAGCCTAAAAATGTATGTACAGTAAACCCTCCCTATATTGCGCTTCGACTTTCGCGGCTTCACTCTATCGCGGATTTTATATGTATGCATATCTAAATATATAATGGATTTTTCGCTGCTTCATGGGTTTCTGCAGACAATGGGTCTTTTTACTTCCGGTACATTCTCCGTTGGTATGCCCAGTTGATTTCATACAAGGGATGCTATTGACGGATGGCTGAGAAGCTGCCCAATCAGAGCACGCAGTTAAGTTCCTGTGTGCTGATTGGCTCAGCGACGGAGCGCCGAATTTGATTCCGCTGCGTTAAGCAGGAAGTCTCGTCTCGCTCATTCAGCATCAACGTGTTTCGCTGTGTAAAGATTAAACTTTTGTGCTCCTTTGTGTTTATCTTTGTGCATAGTCAAGCCCTTCGTTATGGCTCCTAAAATGATCTGCTCCTGCTACAGGGGTTGTGCCCAAGTGCCAACGGAAGATGCTAACGACTGCTGAAAAGGTAAAAGTTTTGGATATGTTGAAGGAAGGGAACAGCTACACTGCTGTAGGACGCCATTACAGCATCAATGAGTCCACAATTCTTTTTATTTAAAAAGGAGGAAAAGAATATAAGATCTACAGCCGCTGTGTCCTTTTAACCAGGGCGCAAAACAAGTTGTAAGTGGACGTAATAAGGCAGTAGTCCGAATGGAATCTTCTTTAGGGATTTGGATTGAAGACTGCCGGAAGAAGAACGACGGCGGTGCTACAGTCGCCTGAAGAGGCTCCTTTAGAAGAGCTGTAATGCTCTCCTTTGTTGTGCAGTAAAATTAAACTCATCGTTATAGGACAAGTCGTCGTGTCATTGTTGGTGAGTAGCCATAATTAATTTTCTTCGCACAGTACTTAATTATATGTACATAGTTTAGTGTCACTGTACACACATTTTACTGTATACAACTTTTCTTGCATTGTACATATTTATTGCTGGTGGCCTGTCTGTCGTAATGGCTGTTAACATATGTGATATCGGAGACACTCGATATTTTTAAAATAATATTTAGGTTTAACTGTATATAAACAGTGATTACACATACATAATTGCAACAAATCTTACCTAATATCTAAGAGAATACAAAGGGTTTATGCTGTATAACTGTGCGGGAAATGTTTATAATAGTGTGGGAGAGTTTATAAGGGCTTAGAACATATTAAATTAACCATATGAACATATGGTTTTTACTTCGTGGATTTTCACCTTTCGCGGGGGGTTCTGGAACGCAACCCCCGCGATCGAGTAGGGATCACTGTATATTGCAGTTATGCATTATATTTCTGGGAATTAATTTTACCTGTTAAAGCAAGTTAAACACATATCTCTTTTTGTGCCATATTTCTCTCTTTTGTAATTATTTTCCACCAGGTACAAAAAGTATTTGGGTTCTAGTCAATTCTGCAAAAAGAAACGCATTCCAAGAAGAAAGAGTGCTCTCTGCTGGAGACACATACCTATACAAATGTACACAAATTTATACTTTTTTTGGTATGCAATGCTTTTCATTTATTTTGTTAACTCTTCTGCTTTGTAATATTCAACTTACAAAAAGTATGTGCTATATGCATCAGTTTGGGTGACAGCCCACTGCCTGAAGCAAAGCTTTACCCAGACATTGTTAATTAATCAATGTTGTCAAAAATCCAACAATATTTTTATTTTCAATTGCCCATATGGCCAACTGTACCATGGGAGATGTGTCCTCTGTTTGCACTGTACTGCAAAAAACAAACCCGTGTTTGTCATTTTTGGTCACTGTACATAATAAATTTATTGATTCTAGACTAGAATTCCGTAAGTGTAAGATACTGTAAACAAATATTACATTAAGGCAGAATGCAAAGAACTTCTGAGTTCTTCCTGGTTATATTAAAGCCCAGGAAATACGACTTTTCATGTCATTTCAACAGCAAGACCCTTTAAAGACACATGAACACGTTTCAGATTTTTGATATTTTAAATCAGGACTAATCCTCACGTTTGCCAGTAATTCTGCTTTATTTGTAAACATGCACTTACCCCAGTCCAAATCGCACATAAAAAAATGGTCATAAATTTACATTTATACACAGAAATCTATTTTTTTAAATAACTTTTAACATTTGACATATTTAAACTTGTGAGGCTCACACGTTAATCTGTCCACAATCTGAAATTACAATTTTCTTAACTGGCTTGCCATCTTTAGCGCCAAATGCTGCCATTTCATTTACAACTTCCATCCCATCCTTGACAAAGCCAAAAGCAACATGTTTGAAGTCCAAGTGTTCCGCCTTTTTCAGAGTGATGAAAAACTGAGAATTATTGCTGTCACGGCCACGATTTGCCATGGACAGCAAGCCTGGTCCAGTATGTTTCACCTCAAAGTTTTCATCCTCAAAAGAGTCCCCATAGATAGAATTGCCTCCAGTTCCATCCTGTTTTGTGATATCACCTCCCTGAAAAGTTAAACAAGAATTAATCAAACAAGAAACATTAAATGAAGGGTTTAGTAGCCAAAACCTAAGCTACCAAAAGCAAAAAAGACAAGTTTTTTTGTTATGTAAAAGCTTTACAGTACATAAACACTTTCTATCACGGAGCCTTACAGTTGTCACACAACTGGACATTACAGGAATTTTCACAAAACATTACTTGTTGCAGTCATACAGTGGTGTGAAAAACTATTTGCCCCCTTCCTGATTTCTTATTCTTTTGCATGTTTGTCACACAAAATGTTTCTGATCATCATTTAATTTGATCAGATTTAACCATTAGTCAAATATAAACACAGGTAAACACAAAATGCAGTTTTTAAAATGATGGTTTTTATTATTTAGGGAGAAAACAAAATCCAAACCTACATGGCCCTGTGTGAAAAAGTAATTGCCCCCTGAACCTAATAACTGGTTGGGCCACGCTTAGCAGCAATAACTGCAATCAAGCGTTTGCGATAACTTGCAATGAGTCTTTTACAGCGCTCTGGAGGAATTTTGGCCCACTCATCTTTGCAGAATTGTTGTAATTCAGCTTTATTTGAGGGTTTTCTAGCATGAACCGCCTTTTTAAGGTCATGCCATAGCATCTCAATTGGATTCAGGTCAGGACTTTGACTAGACCACTCCAAAGTCTTCATTTTGTTTTTCTTCAGCCATTCAGAGGTGGATTTGCTGGTGTGTTTTGGGTCATTGTCCTGTTGCAGCACCCAAGATCGCTTCAGCTTGAGTTGACAAACAGATGGCCGGACATTCTCCTTCAGGATTTTTTGATAGACAGTAGAATTCATGGTTCCATCTATCACAGCAAGCCTTCCAGGTCCTGAAGCAGCAAAACAACCCCAGACCATCACACTACCACCACCACCATATTTTACTGTTGGTATGATGTTCTTTTTCTGAAATGCTGTGTTCCTTTTACGCCAGATGTAACGGGACATTTGCCTTCCAAAAAGTGCAACTTTTGTCTCATCAGTCCACAAGGTATTTTCCCAAAAGTCTTGGCAATCATTGAGATGTTTCTTAGCAAAATTGAGACGAGCCCTAATGTTCTTTTTGCTTAACAGTGGTTTGCGTCCTGGAAATCTGCCATGCAGGCCGTTTTTGCCCAGTCTCTTTCTTATGGTGGAGTCGTGAACACTGACCTTAATTGAGGCAAGTGAGGCCTGCAGTTCTTTAGACGTTGTCCTGGGGTCTTTTGTGACCTCTCGGATGAGTCGTCTCTGCGCTCTTGGGGTCATTTTGGTCGGCCGGCCACTCCTGTGAAGGTTCACCACTGTTCCATGTTTTTGCCATTTGTGGATAATGGCTCTCACTGTGGTTTGCTGGAGTCCCAAAGCTTTAGAAATGGCTTTATAACCTTTACCAGACTGATAGATCTCAATTACTTCTGTTCTCATTTGTTCCTGAATTTCTTTGGATCTTGGCATGATGTCTAGCTTTTGAGGTGCTTTTGGTCTACTTCTCTGTGTCAGGCAGCTCCTATTTAAGTGATTTCTTGATTGAAACAGGTGTGGCAGTAATCAGGCCTGGGGGTGGCTACGGAAATTGAACTCAGGTGTAATACACCACAGTTAGGTTATTTCTTAACAAGGGGGCAATTACTTTTTCACACAGGGCCATGTAGGTTTGGATTTTTTTTCTCCCTAAATAATAAAAACCATCATTTAAAAACTGCATTTTGTGTTTACTTGTGTTATATTTGACTAATGGTTACATGTGTTTGATGATCAGAAACATTTTGTGTGACAAACATGCAAAAGAATAAGAAATCAGGAAGGGGGCAAATAGTTTTTCACACCACTGTATATTTAAACCTTTTCTCCCCTAGATGAAGAGAAAATACTTTGGATTCATAAAGTACGCAGACCCCTTCACTTTTTGCTCTGTTGCACCCTTGTGCTAAAATCATTTTTTCCCCTCACACAGTACCCCAGAAATTCAAAGTGAAAACAGAAGTTTACAATTTTTTGTAAATATATATATTAAAAAAAAAAAAAAAAAAAAAAAAAAAAAAACACCAAACAGTTGCCCCAAATATTCAGACCCTTTACAATGACACTTGGAATTTATCTCTGGTGCATCCCATATTATTGATCATAGTGGAGATGTTTCTATAATTTGTTTGGACGCCACCTGTGGTCAAAGTCAACTGGTTCTACACGATTTGGAAAGGCACTCACCCGTCTATAGAGGATTGGAGTAAAAACCAAAACAATGAGGTCCAAAGGCATTGCCTGTGGAGCTTAGAGACAGGACTGTATCATGGCACAGATCTAGGGAAAACTAGAAAACAAATCTGCAGGTTTGAAGGTTCCCAAGAACACCGTGGCATCCATAATTCTAAAATGGAAGATGTCTGGATCAACCACAACTCATCTCAGAGCAGGCTATCATGGGAGAAGGACCTTGATATGAGAGATGACCAAGAATCTGACTGGCTGATATCCACAGAACCTGTGTGAAGATGGGTGTAACTTACAAAAGGATAACCATCACTGCAACACTTCACCGATCTGGGATTTACGACAGCGCAGTCTGACAGAAGTGTCGCCTCAGTAAAAGACACATGGAAGTCCACTTGGAGTTTGCAAAAAGGCACCTGAAGACTCAGACTGTGAGAAACAAGATTCTGTGGTCTGATGAAAGGATATCTATAGGAAACCAGGCAACCCTTGTCACCTACCTATGCAATATCATTCCAACGGTGATGCATAATGGTGACAGCATCATGCTGCGAGTTTGTTTTTTAGTAGGAGGGACTGGAAGATGAGACAGGATTGGGGTAAAGCTGAATGGCAAAAAGTAATAAATATCATTAATGAAAACCTGTTCCACATGCTACTAGTCTGTGCCAAAGGTTCACCTTCCAACAGGACAGTGACCCTAATCACAAATTAAAAACTAATGAGTACTTGGGGAAACCTCTGGGAATGTTTTTGAGTTGCCCAGCCAGAGTCCAGACCTGAATCCAATTGATCATATCTGGACAGACCTGAAAGCAGCTGTTCACTGATGGTCTTCATCCAACCTGACAGAACTTGTGAGAATCTACAGGGAAGAATGGCAGAAAACCCCAAATCTGGTTGTGTGAAGCTTGACACATCAGACCCATGACAACTCCAGGCTAGAATCACAGGCAAAGGTGCTTCAAAGTAAGTACTGAGGAAAGGGTCTGAATATTTCTATCAATGCGATACTTTTAGTTTATTGAAAACTGTTTTCACATTCTGGGATGTTGAGTGTTGCATGAAATGGAGGAACATAGAAATGCAGCAACATAGAAAAATGTTTAGAAAGTAAAGGGGTTTGAAAACTTTCTGAATTCACTTTATATGTTGAATTATTTCACAACACAGCTTTACCGTTGACAGTACTTCTGTCACATACATTACTATGTCTAATATAGCACATCTGCCTTACCAATGGAATATGTCTTTTGAATTGCATAAATCACAATTCAGTAATGTGCACATGCTGCAATTTAATTAATATTGTACAGATGTATGTATCATAAAACCACCATTGTGCTTTCCTTTTGCTTTAAAAAAGCACTTTGGTTTAGTCTTGGTGAATTACTTACCTGACAAACAAAGTCTGGGATGACTCTGTGGAATACAGAGTTTTTATACCCAAAATTTCTTTCTCCTGTACATAAAACTCTGAAGTTTTCTGCCGTTTTAGGAACAATATGATAGAAAAGTTCCATTGTAATCCGCCCAATATATTTGTCCTCAATGGTTATGTCAAAATAGACTACTGGATTACTTTCCCTTGACAATTCCATTACTCGTGACATTTGTCCAGAGTCCAGATGTAAAAGCTGAGCTTGACACTCCTCAAATTTTCTTTTGAAGGCTTCTGTCAGCTCAGAAGTTTTGAATTTTGCTGCCAGCTGTTCCACCTTTCCTTCTCCGTCTTAACCAAAAAAGAAAAAAAAAAATTGAACTAAATTCAATATTTAAATAGGTTAGTAAAGTTTAGGCACTGCAAAAATGTACTTCTCACTAATACGTGGTTAGGGAAGAAGACCTTAACAAAGGCTTCTCTTGAGCTTAATACTTACAAAGCTTCAAAGTGGTTATTCATGTCTGCAATGTAGCCTACTGAAATAATGTCACTGCTTAAGTGAGTCATGTCTTTTAATATAACATACTTTACTGTAAGCCTTGTGATCCTTCATATTCACAAGTCAATTTACCAGAATATCAAAGCCTCATACTATGCTACAATGCATACTAATGAATGTAGAAAATCAGGGTTGTATTAGACTATTCCATACATCAGGCCATCATATCACTTATTTCTTCAAACATTTTAAGTTCAGAAAAATATTTGACACTAGACTCATAGGTAAGTGGACAAAAAAAAAAGAAAAGAAAAAAAAAAAAACAACTTTGTAAATGTTAAATCACTATGCTAATTAAATGCAATTTATGAACAGTAAGTCATTAAACAGTTCAAGGTAAGTGCATCTTCTGCTCCATATAATGAGAAAAATCACTCCAACAGATGGTAAAGGAGCAGATGTCCACTAGTAAACTGCACTTCCATCCAATGGAAAGTGACAAGTAAACTCAAATACATTACTTCAAGAAAAAGTATCTTTATATTTTTCTTTGAACTTTGAAATATGCCAACATTTTAAATTAATTTTATCCTATCCAACATTAGATTGAGCTCAATTTTACAGTCCGATACAACATTTGTTACTTGTATAGAGTCATTTACATTCCTTACATTAAAATAGTGTGCTAATGAGGATATGATCATTTTTGAAAAAACTAAATTACAATAATAAATGCTCAAGCACTATGTGCCAAATAGCCTTCTGCTCTGACAACAGCAATGTTGACAAAAGCACTAAATAAAGGAAAGTATGATATCAAATTTAAGAACATCTAATTGGTCTCTACATATAAACATCTGCAATACTTTTTAGGTAACCAACTCCAATCAGTAAAAGCTGATTGCTCTCAATAAGCCAACAAAGAAAACAAAAGGGATCCAGTGCCAAAAGCCTCACCTGCATAGTCAGTTGTTGTCCAAACAAGTGCATTTGTTGATGTATTTAAAGGCTGTAGTTCCATTGAATTAGTAATGATGTGGTTGGCACACACTTTCAGGACTTGCTCCCTTCTCATCAGCACACGGTAGTACCGTTTTTGGGGATGGTAAAGTATTTTAATGTCCCCAACACCACGTTCTTTCCACTGAGCAGCATCTCGATCCCACCGATAAAGCTTTGCTCGCTCTTTGAAAAGAATCTCCTCATCTTCTTCTCCAGACTTCACATCCACCTTAAAGCAAATTTAAGAAAAGTCAGTCTTTCAGTGTGTGTATGTTGGGGGGGTAGGGGTTGGTGTTCAGATAAGAGAGAAGAGGAAAAAACGTGACACAAACATTTGTATTAATCAACATTTGCTGTTCTAATTCATTTGACGAACAAATACAAAAATAGCAAGGTGTTCACACACAAGATGCTTTTAATTTTTTATCTTAATTGTAACTATTCTGATGCAGCAAGTACCTATAGTAATGTGGATTTCTAAATTAAATCAAATATTCTGAGAAAAACAAACTGTTAAAGTCTCTCGTTTTCAATACCTTACAGTTACGCAAGAGGAATCAAGAGATGTATTTGGGCAAACAAAGATCATAAATAGCAGTACCAAAGCCACAAAACATGAAGCAAAAGCCCAGAGCCAAAGAGGAGATCAAAAAGCTGTTATTAAATTAGATTAGAATTTTTAAACTGCAGGAACAGGAAGCGATTTCCACAATCTCTGATAGAGGTGTGTCCTAACTAGACATCTTTCATCCCATAGCCCCCATGAAATAATATGCTGTGCATATCAGGGTGGTAACCTATGCAACCCTGAAACAAATGGCAGTGCCAGTATAAAAACACAAAGTGTATGAAATTGTAAAAATGAAAGGGGGGAAAAAAGTTGCATAGATTCATAACCAGGAAACATCATCTTAGTTCCTTGAACTCAAAAATCCTGTAAAATAACAAATCCCAGGAATAGCCGTGTAAAAGATTAAAGAATAAATTAGATGCCAATATAACATGTACCAATTAGCTCAATTTGCCACAAAGGGATACCTACGAGTTAGACACATTTCTAGGGCAATTAAAGCAAACTACATGCACTGAAAGGGTCTAAATATTTCTGTGAAAGATTTCTGTTCTTGATTTTTAATATATTTGCAAACCTCTCTGAAAACATGTTTTCACTTTGTCATTATGAGTTATTTAGTGCAGATTGAAATGCTAAAATAGCAAATTTATTCAATTAATATTAAATCTGCAACACAAAGTGGTCTGAATACTTTCTGAATCCACTGTACAGTATATACAGTATCTACATAAGGCTGTTCAGATGTTCACATTTTGTTTTGCAAGTTTTGAACTCAAAATATTTGAACACGACCCTTTATATTACCCTTGGTAAAAGGGTGGATCTCAAACATTAATGTTGAACTCTGGTTTGGCAGCAACTATTACATACACAATCTTCCATATTTATAATATTTTTGCGCCAGCTGTAGACGTTAAGTCCACTTAAATGCATTTCAGTAGCAACTAAATTAAAGACTTGTTTAACCACATCAAATGTCAAATTCTGTCCAGTAACCTTAAAAATAAATAACTGTCTAAGATCAATACTAAAACAAGTACATTCAAATATTATACTCAGTGAATACCAAGATAATTCCAGATATTTTCATTTAATCAATGATTCAAAAGTCGCTATCCTAAAAAACGGACAGTCAGAGCAGATTTATCAGAAAATTGTTTTGTTAGCTTGGTGACATTTGCTCTGTGACATGTATGTTTACAAAAGCATACAGAGAGTTAAGCTGGTTAATAACAATTAAAAGATGAGTTCCTTTTGTAAATTTCTCCCAGCTTTAAAACAAAACTATGTAAATTCAACCTCTCATGCTAATAATTCTCACACTGAGCTTTGTACAGACTTACCTCAGGTAATGACACGATGGGCTCAAAGTGAATGTCATCATTAGCTGAAGTCTCTTCATCATCACTGACCTCCTCATCCTCTTCATTTTTGTTTATGTTAGAACTTCCAAAAACAGTGGCTCCAGCATTTGCCCATGAAAAGTTGGGATCTGATAAGGGTGAAAAGAATAAAAAGTAAGGCACAACAAACTCAAAATGTCAACATTAGTAAGAGGAATACAAAAAACAAAACTAATACAAAATGCATTCACAAGTCGGTGACTATTTCCAAAACACAGAATTAGGACTTGAACAAGTATGCACTTTGACAGTTTCAACAAAATGCACATATTTTCTGAACATATTCCAGAGCTAATATTTATTTATTTATTTATTTTTTTAACTGAAAAGGTACACAAGTAAATTACCACGCATTACCAAAGGAAGAGAAAAAACCAAAACTGGGAGTAAATGGTGTGCCACTGTTAGCATACTATTAAAAATAAGTTCAATTCTTACAGCAAAAATAAATGAAATGAGATAAAATTGCACTCAAAGATATGCTGTGTTCCAAGATTGAATTTGCACAGGCAGAAAACAAACCCAACTGAGGTAAACAGAAATGCTAAAGAAAGACTGGCTCAATAATTTTCTATCCAAGTAGTATTTGATTGACATAGCCTACACAAAAATGGCAAACAGAGGAAGTTTGAAGAATTCTGGTCTAATGCATTAGGATCCTATTGTGATGGCCAACTCCACAGCCTTAGTTGCCATGCCATATACTGACCTTTGTCTCTTTACATAGCATGTACCCATCATCATATTTTGGCAAAAACGTAAAATGAGTAAACTTATTTTGTTTGCAGTTTGTGGACAGAAAAATGGTGGTACATGCCCAGTTTATGTGGAAGACGAAAGTATTTCTGAAGTAATGATTCATCAGGAAATTAAAAAATCCCAGCTATCAGAAAATTAATCTTTAAATATAATAAGTAAAGAATGTAATTGTAGTTATAAAATTAGGTAACTTTTCCAATAGGTCAAGCAAAAACTATTGAGTAATATGCAATAATTACATTTTTGCTTTAACTTTAACAAGAGTTACTGCCAGCTGTTTTTTTGGCAAAGAGCTAGGATAAGTAAGCTTTATCTAGCAAGCTTAAAAGAGGCTATAATAGAGTTAAGAAATACTTTTTCTTTAAGCTGCATTTTGTTTGTCAGGGTCACTGTATCTTATTCATGCCAAGAACTGCTCCAATGACCATTAAAGTGCTTCATTCTGAGTTGAGGTATTAGAACACCTCACTTATCTGGCTACAAGAACAGCTGGTGGGGGGGAGGAAGGGAGGGAAAAAAAAATACTACATTTCAGGGGCTCAAAAGTAATTGGACAATTGATTCAAAGGCTATTTCATGGGCAGGTGTGGGCAAGTCTGTCGTTATGTCATTATCAATTAAGCACATTAAAGGCCTGGAGTTGATTTGAGGTGTGGTGCTTGCATGTGGAGGATTTTGCTGTGAACAGACAACATGCGTCAAAGGAGCTCTCCATGCAGGTGAAAGAAGCCGTCCTTAAGTTGCGAAAACTGAAAAAAACCCATCCGAGAAATTGCTACAATGTTACGAGTGGCAAAATCTATAGTTTGGTACATCCAGAGAAAGAAAGCAAGCACTGGTGAACTCAGCAACGCAAAAAGACCTGGACGTCCACAGAAGACATCAGTGGTGGATGACCACAGAATCATTTCCATGGTGAAGAGAAATCCCTTCACAACAGCAAACCAAGTGAACAACACTCTCCAGGGGGTAGGCGTATCGATATCCAAGTCTACCATAAAGAGACGACTGCATGAAAGTAAATACAGAGGGTGCACTGCAAGGTGCAAGCCACTCATAAGCCTCAAGAATAGAAAGGCTAGATTGGACTTTGCTAAAGAACATCTAAAAAAGCCAGCACAGTTCTGGAAAAACACTCTTTGGACAGATGAAACCAAGATCAACCTCTACCAGAATGATGGCAAGAAAAAAGTATGGAGAAGGCGTGGAACAGCTCATTATCCAAAGCATACCACATCATCTGTAAAACACTGTGGAGGCAGTGTGATGGCTTGGGCGTGCATGGCTGCCAGTGGCACTGGGACACTAGTGTTTATTGATGATGTGACACAGGACAGAAGCAGCCGAATGAATTCTGAGGTGTTCAGAGACATACTATCTGCTCAAATCCAGCTAAATACAATTAAATTGATTGGGCGGTGTTTCATGATACAGATGGACAATGACCCAAAACATACAGCCAAAGCAACCCAGGAGTTTATTAAAGCAAAGAAGTGGAAAATTCTTGAATGGCCAAGTCAGTCACCTGATCTTAACCCAATTGAGCATGCATTTCACTTGTTGAAGACTAAACTTCGGACAGAAAGGCCCACAAACAAACAGCAACTGAAAGCCGCTGCAGTAAAAGCCTAGCAGAGCATTAAAAAGGAGGAAACCCAGCATCTGGTGATGGCCATGAGTTCAAGACTTCAGGCTGTCATTGCCAGCAAAGGGCTTTCAACCAAGTATTAGAAATGAACATTTTATTTTCAGTTATTTAATTTGTCCAATTACTTTTGAGCCCCTGAAATAAAGGGATCATGTTAAAAAAATACTTTAGATCCCTCACAATTTTATGCAATCTTTTTGTTAAACCCACTCAATTAAAACTGAAAGTCTGCACTTCAACTGCATCTGAGTTGTTTCATTTAAAATTCATTGTGGTAACGTACAGAACCAAAATAAGAAAAAAGTTGTCTCTGTCCAAATATTTATGGACCTAACTGTGTATGCACATGCACAAAAAAAAAAAAAAAGAACTCCAACAATATTCAAAACATACAAGTAAAAAGATTCTGGTTTTTGACATTAGAAAAAACTGAAGGTCACCTTGTACTCCAAAAGCAAAGTCACTTGCATTTTTGGCCAAGTCTGCAAATGAAAAGCCACAAGTAGCTGCAGTCCCGATCATGAATGAGCTTCCTGCAAGGAGGGAGGAGAAAAACATTAACATTTTGAAAACTTGAGTGTGAGCAGTATCATTTGTTTACTTATTTGGCTGACGCCTTTAATCCAAAGCAACTTATAACATTTATGATACACTTTGTTACATTACTATTTTAAACAGAAACTCCATTCAGGATCCACATTTTGCTTCGTTGGCTACTCAGGGTCATAGTCAAGGCCTGACTATTGCTTTTGTGTCCAATTTAGCACATTCAGTAAACCCCCTTTTGTTAGGCACTTCAAACACTCCATTCATTTACCACATCTCTCCAAATGATGATACCCTGCTAAAGGCACCAGTTTTAACAGGAGAAAATAAATCTGCTTTAAATTCATTTACGAAAAAGAACGCTCCCAGTCCAGATGGTACACCGCTAGATGTATATTTAGTATTCTGGCAACAAGTACCCAAGGTTACTTTTCTAAATCGTTAACGTGACTCACTCCAACATTAATAGATTGTAATAAAATCTCCTCCATTGTATCACTCCCTCAAGATTCTACAATTTGCTTTACTTGCTGTCCCTTAGGTGTTAGCGAAGGTTCTGGCTCAAATCTGTGATGAAACCGATTCACAATGACAAGCTAGGTTTTGTGGCATCTTGTTACAGAGCTCATAGCATGTGTTGGCTTTTTCACATTTTACAAATCGTGCCTTTGCTCTCAGTGCTTTTTTACTTGATGCAGAAAAGGCTTTTAAATGGATGGATTGTAACTGCATTTGGACAGTTGAGAGAGTGACATGTATGGATAAATACTGGTAAAATCCCATTAAATCAGTTTATGATTGTGCTTGGTGTGCTAGACAGATGTCAGTTATCTCCACTGCTTTTTATTATTTAAATCTATGTGGATTTGATACATTCACACCTATGTTGGCTCATAATACAGCCATATGGTATTCTTAAAGATTGATGACATGCTTCTGTTTTGTTCTGACATTCTCAATTCTGCTAATTTGTAGACTACCTCAGACCTAAGAATCCTTATCAGGCTTTTAAATTACATAGAGCAAATCTGCATTGCCACCTTTAAAGTGTGCTTTTCAAGCTTTAATTTTTCCCTTCCTTTATTTCTGTTGACTCTTAAATATTTATGGATTACCATTACAACCTTAATTAAATATTGCTGCAAAGTCAACATTCCACATCTAGATCATAATGGTAAAACAACCAAGGTTGTCCTGGAATAACTTCACTCTTTCCTTTTTAGTTTTCTTTTGGCATTGAAATGAACATTCCCAATTGTTTGAAAATTGTTTGCTCAATGCTTCACCCACCCATGCTCCTTTATTTTGGCACTGGATCAGGTCTGTCATAAGTTCTTTTCTGTGGAGTGCTAAAACACCTGCTTCCAAACACTCCATTTTGATTCAAACCAGGATTCTTCCTGATTTTTACCTATCATTGGGCATGTTTTACATATGTCCAGTCTGTCTATGGTTGAATCTTTCACTTTCCCCACTGTTCTGGCTACTTACAGAAAAAGCCCCTCTTTATAGTAGTTTACAGCAGTTATTACTTACTTGGTTCCAACCATTATACGACTATGCTTTTTCTTCATCCCTCTTCACCAAACACACTTTCTCTTTTGTTTACCAGCCTTCATGATTCCATCATTATATCTGTCCTAGTCACTCAGATGTTGATCATTGACCTATCCCTATCAGCTTTATTGTTCTGGCACAATTTTGTAAAACATCAAAAATTCCTGTAGAAATTAATTATCAACACATACAAAGTTACTTATAGATTTATTACTATTCAAAAAAAAAAAGAAAAAAAGTTTCCTGATGGGTTTAGCTTCTGACTCAATCTGTTATCAGTGTTCCCTTAATGGGCGCAGCACTATTTCCACACGTACCAGGAACGTTGCATTATTGCAGTTCTCTGGGCCTCAATTACACCATCTCTTATTCTCCTCCATTCCATCTCTATCCCTTGCTCACCTAGCATTCTACTTCTTATGCCTTTTTACTCCCTCCATCAATAGCATTTTACAGCAATAGTACAGAAAATCTGATGTTGTTACTTTCTCTATCTGGATGTCCTCTTTTTATAACCTTGTTCTTTTTTAGAACTCTCAGCAGTGATGGATCAATGGTGTACTGACTCAAACTATCAGGGAATGCCGAGACACTGTTTCCATGATTAAATAACAGAAAATGTATGATCCAACTTAATTTGTGAACCTCTGGGCTTTGTAATTGACCTGCATGCTTTATTAATTTACATTTTACTCTAGTTTTTTTTACCCTTGTATAGCTCTGGTGAGGGATAGACTCTCGTGGGTTACTATATTTTATATATGAAAATGTTCTTTGCTTTTTTCTCCTTTTCTTTGAAAGCCAATTAAAAATAAAATATAGGCAAGATTACTTAGGTCTTCTTAACCCAGTGAACACATTTATCAATTAAACATTTCAATTTACAAGTTACAATAATTTATTTCATACCTTGCATTGTAGAATCTGCCTCGGTTTCTTTCTTGGTAGATAGATCTATTGGCTTGTTGTCACTAGAACTAAACAGCTTTTCCTGAAGTCCTTCAGGCTTAAAGGAAGTTGAAAGTGGTTCAGGACTTATAGCATGACTTAAGTCACTTCTACTTGAGATTTGAGTGACTGAAGAGCACAGTTCCTAAAACAAAAGATGAAAAATTACCATTTTATGCCATTTTTTTGATCTTATAAGGAATATGAGGACTATTTACTAGCCAAACAAGCATAAAGTACTAAATAAATTATGCTCATTTATAAAATTTCTTACAATATTAAAAATATTCTGGAGGTATCTTTTGACCCCAAGTGGTGTACCAATACTTAAAACAGAGAAAAACTCCAGTCAATCATAGGCTCATATTCGCTCACTACCAGTTTGCCATTGGTCCTGTGGCTGCAAGAGTAAACCCATGTACACATATTCAAAATGTGCAAACTCCAAATGGACATTGGAGCATAGAATTCCAACCCAGGATGCTGCATTTGTTAAGGCAGGAGAACTAAACACAGTGCAACCGTAACGTAAACTGTTATTTCACATGATGTGGTCTATTATGATGTGCTAATTTGGAACTAAACTTATGCCCACTCCTGAATAAAGTGAACAACAAATCACAAAGGTCACAGAAAGTAAATCCCAAATTTCTGGCATTTGAAGAATGTTAGTAAATTACTTTACTAGGTCATTAGCAAAGGAAATTTAAAAGTCAACATTGTACTTTACACTTAAATACTTTAGTCATTAATGGGCCACATTCTATGCCTAAATGATATGTTAAAAGGTTGAGAAGAGATTTATTGATTGGTATCAATCTTTACTAACACTGATCAGGTTGTTATGGTTAACACTTACACTTTTCTAAAACTACATTTCACTCATATTTTTGCAAGAATGCAGTTATGACCCAAGATGACATAAAGCTATAATCAAAAGTGGTATTCCCAAAGATATATTTTTTAACTACATAAATGCAAGCGGATGTTTCTATTATTCATACAAGAATGCCCAGTTAGCTATTAGTATCCTAACTTAAAAATGTTAGACAGTGTGCAGTACATATTCATAAAGATTAATGCTTTAATACTAAACAGTGCAGCATACATTTCACAAGTATTTCAAAACTTGCACACACAGCAGTACTGACCTTTGACTGTTTAACTTTTCTGACTTCTGACTCATAATCAGACTCATCTTTTTCTCCATCAGTATCACTGCTGACTCCACAAAAGAATGTAGGAGGAAGCTGCAAGCTTGTGGCCTTGGCCTTCTCTTCTGGTGTTGGTTTTTTCTCCCAAATAATGACACAATCAGAGTCCTGCTCATTTTCACAAATTGGTTTGACGGCTTAAAAAAAAACAAACAAACATAGCTGTTTTAATTTCCACAAACTGTAACCATTGACAGTGTTCATACCAGGGAAGCTAATGTGCAACATTTAAAAATGGATGTGTAAAACAATCTGATTTTTTCCTCATTTTAACAATTTAAACCAGTTCATAAAAGAGGAAGAACTTCCTAATGAAAACCACCTTTGCTATAACAACAAAAGTGAAAATTAACACTGTTAAAAAACAAAAAAAAATCTCTGACAGCTTTGCTTTATCTTCACATCTGCTCTCTCAGAGAAATTTGATATCTAAACTTACAAAGATACAAACTTTTGCCATCACATTTCAAGGGCATATTTTTTTTTTCTTTTAATTCTCTTTTGAGTAATACCAAGCTCTTATTTATTTTAATAAGCAGAAATGAATTAATGGCGAGACAGCAATTAACAGGTCTAAAGCTTTACAGGACACAACAGCTAACCACCCAAAATGGTATTATAAACATTTACTGTTTTTATCATTGTTCTGCCCCACATCTTGTTAGTTGAGACTGTTATTTGTTGAACTGTGCTCCCCCTTCATCTTGTCATTTATTAACACACCTGTCAGTCACGTCCCACACTCACAGTGGTACTATAAAAGTCTATGAAGCTCACGTAAAGCACGTAGGTCCCATAATAAACATTTGAATACAATACACCCCATGTGTCTCACGTAGGCACCCCTTTATCTCTTGTTTCGGTCACGTTCAAAACGTATCCTTAGGGTATATAAACCCCTGTGTCTGGTTAGTTGTGGTACGCAGCAATTTGAACCTCTGTCTATGCGCTTCTCTTTGTCTTGATCCAACCGTGGAAATCACTCGCCTTCTAAGTGTCTTTTAAAGCTCTATTATTTAATGTACACTGTCTGCTATGTATTGTTTTGTAAATTATTCTTTATTGTCTTTGATTGTACATATGCAAATGCCTGTATGTTTCTTTTGTATATGTTTCAGTTTACAACGAAGTACGTCCAGTAAAAGCCTTCAAGATAGCTCGCTCACCCCTTGTCGTTTTTTATGTGGATGTACCGAGTTGTTTAAGCTCTCTGCGGCCGCATTGCATTGGAGGTAGAGCGGAGTGAGGCAGAAAAATCATTAAGAATAGAAAAAATGATTTAGGCAAGTTGAAGTTTTAAAGGAATGCTGTAACCAGTTTGTAAGAGTGCTATGTTATTACTTAGTGCAGGAGAGTCTATAAGCCCCTAGCTAGTCAATACACTGGTCAGCTAGTCTAAGATGAAAAGGGCAATCTAGCAGGATGGAACGTTATCACATTCAGTTATGATTCTTATTGAAACAAGAATTGGTATGAAGCAGGGTCTGGAGGACTGGTCACTGAATAAAGAGGGCCATTGTCTACCACTGGTCCAGTCTCTCTCATCCACTCTCCAACATCTTGGAAAGACCACTTTCTTGACAGCCATACTCAGATAGGGTAATTGGCCCTATGGAGATGACCTGAAGAGAGCTAACCAAAAATGAGCTGACTAGAAAGAGGAAAGTGAAACTAGAGGTTTGGATGCCGGTTGAAACTACATACAATCTCATATTGCTAGATGTGATTTGCTGACACTCACATTTGTACTTCAATATTTTGGGTATATACCTATAATACAGTACATAATAATTAAAAGAGCAAGTCTTTCCCTTATTCTTTAGCTTAGTTTAATTGTCTGGTGTTATAAATGAAAAAGTAGAAAGGAGTAAAGAAATAAACACTTTATAACAGTGGGAGTATGGGATTTGACACATTTCATTAAGGTCTAGATAATAAAGAGTATACTAGGAAGAATATGGTCACTCAATGACTCTAACATGACAAAACAACAACCCAGCAGTGAATACTAAGGCGTCGTATTTAATTTAGGCCACCTAATAAATCAAATGCCTACAAGAGAACTTCGTATTTCAACTTACACTGAGAGTGCTGTCCTTGTTTTGCCTTTACATCATCCGAGTATAGTTTTCCATTCAGTTTTCTCACTGCAGTCAAATAATCTTCATCTGAAAGAGGTGTAGATTAAAATTAAAAACAGATATTAAGACACCATTTTTGCTTCCTTCGGGTATCTCAAATGTAATAGAAAATCAGGAGTATGTAGAGTACAATTATAATGTAATGCTGAGTCTTCAAAAGAATGCCATGAAATAAAGTGTGAGATAGAACAGATTCACCACAAGATAGTCATGTACTTAATTTTGCCAGTCACTGGCAAACATTTACATTTCACAATTACTGTACCCTGAGTTTCACAGGGTATTTCACTTTCTAAAATAAAATCATTCACTGAACTATGCTTCAACCGTTTATATATTCATATAGATTTTAATGCATTTTCAACTATACAGATACTTTGTCATAAAGCAACAGAAACACTTTAAAAAAAAACACAGTAACAGTTGGAGTTCAGTGGTACTGTGAATATAATATATAGTTCAGAGGATTGCTTTACACTATACATCTTCACAGAGAATTAAATTTATAGTGGGTATAGGAAAGAATCACCCCCTTCGAAATATTCCCCTTTTTTTTGCTTTACAGCCTTAAATTAAAACACACAAACCAATATTTTTTCCAGTTTTACTTACTCAATGCAATCTATAATATTCAAGTGAAAGATATCATAGCTACAATTCAAAAGAATTTAAAAAAATAAGAAGAGAGATTAAAAAAGGATCACCCCCCTCCTAAACACCATTTCCATTGCAGACCATGGTTACTGGCTTCCACCTTTGATCAACTGTAATCAGTGTGATTAGTGAAGCATAAAAACAGCTGTTCCTGGAGCAGTCCCTTGCTTGGTAGTGCAACTGACAGCAAATAACTGGCTAGGGGTGGACAGCCACTTTCAAAAGATCTCAGGGATACAGTTGTGGGCAGGCATAAGGCAGGAGATGGATATAAAAAAAATATCTCAAAGGCTTTATCAATCCTAAGAAGCACAGTAAAGTCCATACTAAAGAAGTGGCAAGTGTTTTTGGTACTACTAGGACCCTCCCTGGATCCAGCCATCCCTCCAAACTGGATGGAAGAGCAAGGAGGAAACCAGTAAGAGAGGCTACCAAGAGGCCAATGGCCACTTTGAAGGAGTTACAGGATTTTATGGCAAAGAGTAGTTATTGTGTGCATGTGACAACAATTTTACTAGCGCTCCACAATTGTGGCTTGTTCGGGAGGGTCGCAAGGAAAAAGCCACTTCTCAAGAAAGGCCACATTAAGGCTTGTTTAAGCTTTGCCAGAATGCACCTTAAAGATTCTGATGCCAAGTGGAAAAAGGTCTTATGGTCAGATGAGACCAAAATCAAACTATTTAGCCTCAATACCAAACGGTACACCAATGCAGCTCACCATCCACAACACACCAGAACGACAGTAAAGCATGGAGGTGGCAACATCCTGCTGTGAGCGTATTTCTCTGCCAAAGGGCCTGGGGCTCTTGTTAGGGTAAAAAAGAAAAATGGATGGGGCAAAATACCGTCAAATTCTTGAGGAAAACCTGCTACTCTCTGCCAGAAAGTTGAAGATGGGCAGAGTGTTCACCTTTCAACACGACAACGACCCAAAGCACACAGAAAAATTGACCACACAGTGGCTGAAGGAGAAAAAAAGTGAACGTCCTTGTGTGGCCCAGTCAGAGCTCAGACCTAAATCCCAGTAAAAATCTGTGGACAAATTTGAAGATAGCATTCCACCAACGCTCACCATCCAACTTGAGTGAACTTGAACAGTTCTGTAAAGAAGAGTGGGCAAATATTGCTCAATCTAGATGTGCAAAGCTAATAGAGAAGTATCCAGACTCAAGGCTGTCATTAAAGCAAAAGGTGGGGGTGATCCTTTATTAATCTCAGTATGTCTAGTTTTTGATTTTTTCTGAACTGTAGCTGTGATCTCTTTCACTTGGATGTCATAGGTTGCACTGAGTAAGTAAAGCTGGGAAGAAATATTTTTTGTGTGCGTTTTCATTTAAGGCTGTAAAGCAAAAAATTGGGAATATTTCAAATGGGGTGATTCTTTTCTATGCTCACTGTAAGTACAAAACCACTGCATTGCAGAACACTACATAATTTCCACTGAAGAAACAAAATTTGTGTTGATTTAGGAGTCCTTAATATTCAGGAGTCACACTCATGCACAAAAATGTCACAGATGTCCGAATTAAAGTTTATTCAGTGACCTAGCCAATGGTTTTATATAGGACAGGAAATTTAAAAGTATAATTTAGGTGCCAAGGTCACATTTCTAAGTAAAAATCAGTCAATATCGAGCAAGGGTACAAGTTCCGTGGTGTGTCAAAGTTGAAACATCCACTAATTAGGGAAGCTGGGAGGTAAATGGAGCATGTATCAAACTGGTTTGGAAAAGAACAGTATGTTTGGACTTGCGTTAACCTACAAATCATCCCCCCTCTGGAAGGCCATAAGCTGTCTAAACAAAGTAACTGGGCAATGAGTTGAACCTGAGCACTTTCACTGGTAAATGGCCCAGGAAAAGGCAGGTAAACTAGTCTATTGGTCTGAAGTATGGCCGTTTATGATAGCTTTCAAATTGGAGGCCTGGGAGCTGTGCTTCTCTGAATTGATTGAGGTGCCTGGCTGCATGCACATACACATGCAAATGAGAGTTTATTCAGGGACATCGTTCATTACGATAAAAGAAAAAAAAAAATCAGGCTGCACAGGACAGAGTGAAGGAAAAAAGAAAAATGATTAGAGACTGGCCAGTGAAAGAACAAGAGAAATGGAAGAACGAGCGTCAGTAAAAAGACAAGAGGTTGAAATATGCAGTGTAATGATGGAGGTGGAAGGAGGTGCTTGAACAGATTTGAGAGGATGAAGGCAGGCAGCCAGGAAGATGAGCAGGGATGAAGAGGCCTGACTCAGTTGAGGACTACGGGTAGCCACAGTAACCCATTTGCTCGTGGCGGACTCCCTTGCAAGTCTGGCGAGAGGCAGCGAGAGACTAAGGGAGTGAGGCTTGATCTGTAGTGGCATGATGCAGATGCGCTGAAGGATGCAGTCATGTTGAGAGCCTGGATTGAGGAGTGGCTGTGCCTGTCTGTGTGACGTCACATCAGGCTGACTGATCCGTTGAGGGCGAGTCTAGAAGTTCTCTGTAGAGAAGGAAGCATCAGTGCTAACACTCCTGTACACAGGTTTTACCATTTTAAAGGGGTTTGTGGTTTTACTTGAGTTGGGATTTTATCTTCGTTTCTGCTGAGCAGTTTATGGATGTTTTATGGATTTATTTTGCTCTATTATAAAAGGAAATCCTGGGACGAGACGTTTTCAAAGAGATCATTTCAAGTCCCGTGAGACGAGACTTCTGCTAGAAGAGTTTTCAAGTCCTGCATTCCTCTCAACCTTATTCAACCATGCCCACGGTCCAATCACCTCTCATTTATGTGAATGCTTTTGTCAGACACACTTCCTCCGCTTTTAGCTCTTTTACATTTTCCTCATTTTAAGTAGTTTATGAAAAGTCCTCCGTATCATCCTTTAAAGAAGCTTTTATAGACACTACTGTTATACATACAATCTATTAGTTTTATTCGTAACAGTCCATTTCTGCACAATAATTTTTATACGTTCTATATGACACATCAATGACTAAACTAATAAGAAAAGGCAATGGTAGAAGTTTTTGGGTGTCCTCCTCTTGATGAATTTCAGAATCCTCATCAGTACCAACGGAATGCTGGTGAACTTTCACTTTTAACATTAAAATAGATCAGAATATTATCTGCATAAAATAACCCAGTACAAAGGTAAGAATAATATGGCCAATGGGAATCACGTAGGTACAGAAGAGCAAAGCGCCGAGGACAGAGCCCTGTGGAACTCCTTGTATGACTGGCGCTGTGTTGGACCTGCTGTTAACAAGACTAACAAACTGTTGCCTATCAGTCGGATAGAACTTGAACCACTGGAGGGCAGTGCCAGAGATACCCAGCATGTTTCCCATTCTGGACAGTAGAATATCATGTCTGACAGTGTCAAATGCTGCACTAAGGTCTAACAGAATTAATATGCTGGTTTGTCCAGAGTCTGCTGCCATAAGCAAATCATTGTACATCCAGTTACCCATACCCAGGGGTTGGCAAGTGAAGTGAGCAGGGGGCACAACCTCCTAGACTTTAAGAAGATTTTAACCATCACTATTTGTGCACTTGTTTGATTGTTTGTTAACAAAAGCATGGTTTACATTTTCACCATGCTTTTGGGAGCTATGTGGGTGTTTGTCCTCATCTGTCAAGCTCATCTCAGTTACGGTACTGATGCTGTCAGGTTCAAGAGGCTCCCAAAAATAAGAGTGGGAGTCGATCCTCACCGTCACAAGGTCATTCTGTACCATGACACCCCATTGGCTTGTGATTTGTGATAAGAATTGTATAAAGCTGGTCATCTTGTCTTTACCTCTCTCTCACTATCTATCCGTGAAGAAAAGACCATGATGAAGATAACTATTTTGAAAGCCATATTGAGAAAGGAATATGGCTTGTTTCAATACTCCATTCAAAGGCCATGTGGTACAAAAGCAATTAAACTGAAGATAAGCTGACTGTTGCCTATGAATGCAAGATGCACTGCTACCTAGGCTATAATGCTATGGATTGCTAACTTACTTTTACTTTTTGGGCACATTACCAATACATAATTAAATGTGCATCTCAAATCCTACCTGTTCATTTACTCGGTCTAATTACCAGAGGTTATTGATACACAAGAGAAAGGGGGAGGGGGTTGGAGGTTTGGGACAGTGGCAGTGTATGGGATTTAAGACATTTTATTAAGGTGTACATAATAAAGAGTATAAAGGGGAAAATAGGGTCACCATAGGACTCTCAAAATACCAGATAATCAATGACATCATATAAAATTAATACCAATAAAATGTGCATGCCACAGATGAAAAAGCTTCATGTCTGTTTGAAAAATAACATTTTTTTCTTAAACTTCATAACACAATTTCAGTAAAAATGTGAGGAATCAATACTAAAAAATCAATTTTTTTAAATTAAACAGCATAATTGAGATGTACACAAAATACTGAAAGAAAGCAGTCTGAAAAATAACGAACAGTTTTTACTAGTCCCTCCCTTTTCAGGGAAGCTCAATACCGAGCACAGTGGTCTCTAATTTCTCTGTACACAGGCCTGATCTACTCAAAGAATATGAATAAAACTAATTTTACTGGTAAGAGCACGTTTAAAAATAAAGAACCATACCATCTTCCTCTTCATCGCTAACGTAGCCAGGATCATTCTTGTAACAGAAAAATGTTGGAGGCAGCAGTAAGCTTTCTGCTAGAGCTCGCTGTGCAGCGGTTGGAGTTCGGACAAAGACAATCTGCACATCATCCAATGAAAGAGCCACCGGCTTAATTGGATCTGTTTGAGGGACCATGGGGTTGGGAGGTTGAGAAAAAAAAAGTTAATGTATTGTTAATAAGACTTTAATAGGATCCGTTCCTTTAACATTGTTATTCTCTTTGTTACAAGCTACATCAAGGCAAAACACTCTGTTAAACGTACAATGAACAAAATTGCCCCCAAAAAATAGTTTAATGCATGCACAAGTACATTTTTAGGGTCATTTCAGTTCAACAATTTGCAAGAAATGCAACACTGCAGAGCTTCTTATTCTCATGCACATCACATTAATTAATCCTACCATGGTGAAATTGGTAATATCTAGCATAATTATATCTATTTTGTTTTTGTAAAAAAATATTTTTATACATTCATTTTATGTTTAAACCAGTCAGTCAGATAAAACTATTGCATGCAAAACAGGAATTGACTGGCCAAATTACCTGGGGGAAATACAACTGGATGAGATGAATGCACAATCTGGCTGGGGATGGGACAAAAACACACTCTAGCTCTCTCACTCAATTGCCATCCTAAGACCACAATATTCAGACAGGTCATGCTGCCTGGTCCCATGCAGATGGCTTGCTGGATCAAAAAGCTGGAACACAGACTTGTTGACAGACACCTGGTACAATTTATCTAACAAGGTGGTACTGGTATTATTGTTGCACTAAAACCTTTTCTATGATATTTGGACACATCTGGAATTTTTAATTTATGAGTGAATAAATGTGTAAATTTCTCTCATACCTGTTGTGGTACTCGGGTTACAGAAAGTAAAAGAAAAAAGGGGACGTGCTGAACTAAAGTAGCACTCAAACCTCAAAGTGTGGCAAGAGTATGGGATTTAGGACATTCTCTTATGGTCTACATAATAAAACGTATAAAGGGGAACAGTGTTACTCTAGGATCTTACAATTACAAAAAAGGTTCAAGAATTACAGATTTTTTAAAACAATGAAATAAAAATTTTAAATGACCTAGAGAAACACAACTAAGGATTGAAATTTGTACTTTCAATATCACTATTTTTTTTTGCAGAACATCTCTTTACATTGTAGCTTGGGGTCCCATCTTTCACTTTTAATCAGAGATGCTCTATATGTATGACAAACACAGGCAAGCCCCTTTAGGTTCCTGCTTAAAGGAAATGCATAATAGCTGTTCAGAGTTTGAGTGCCAAATGAATTACAATAATTAAAATCAATTTAACAATATTGGCAAAAACTGAAAATATAATTGGAACACAATTAGTGCTGTTATGGCATGTCAACGTAACAGATTATTTAAATATGCCAGTGGGTGTGGCATACGTCAAGGCATTGGATTTTTACCATCTTTCAAGAGATCAACATGGCAGCACCTAGTTCATCTGCAGGTCCTTTATATAAAAGGCTGCAGACTTCTGAAGTATGGGAGTACTTTAAGCAAAAGCCAAATAATACCATTCCCGAGTTTTCTAGGGCGGCACGGTAGCGTTGCTGCCTCGCAGTAAGGGGACCTGGGTTCACTTCCCATGTCCTCCCTGCGTGGAGTTTGCATGTTCTCTCCATGTCTGCGTGGGTTTCCTCCCACAGTCCAAAGACATGCAGGTTAGGTGCACTGGCGACCCTACATTGTCTCCAGCAGACCCCATGACCCTGTGTTAGGATATAGCGGGGTTGGAGAATGACTGACTGATTGAGTTTTGTATGAAGATGCAGACAAGACAGTCTGTAAGTTCCAATTGGTATATCACTGATAGCTGGCTAGTAGGCTGCCTCTGAGTAAAGACTTTTTCCCCCCAGAGGAAGTGTATAATTATTTAAGGGAAGGGAGAATAAAAAAAATTATCTAAAAAGTTATGTACGGTGTGACTGAAATTGCGTATAATAAGCAGGAGAACATATTGTTAGCTAGTGATTATTGTGAGGTTTATGAGATGTTACTTCACTCTCACTTTATATTAGTTAGCTATTATCAAGATATGTCACACACATATATAACTCTACAGGACTCCAGTGACATGGACGTGAACAGAAATTGTAAAATATGCCACTAATATGCTATGATTTTATATTTTTTTCCTTAAAAAACAAAATACTACATGTACACTTGCTGCTGAGCTCTCCAACAGCATCTTTCAGAAGATTATTAAGGACATGAAACCCTTGTGACTGTGAAGTGTGAAGGTTTCACTCAGGGCATACACTACCCACCCTCCAGGCACTATTTTACAAATTTGATGGAAAAAGTAAGGATAACAGAGTATGTGAAAGCAGAACTGAAAAAAGTGAGAGGAGAAAAAAAAAAAAAAAAAAAAAAAAAAATCACACACCTCAGTATTTCAACAAAGGCATACTTAGTTATCACCTGCCATTTCAGAGAGGACAGGGAGCAGGGAGACTTCATATAGCCTGACCACAAAGCCACTTCAAGATCACATGGCACAAAATATTGGATGGAAAAGACTATTGTATTGGCTATTGTACAAGATAAAACAGGTAATGTAGCAGCTATAAGGATCTTGGAAGAGAAGAATAAAGTTGCTTCTCACCATTGTGCTGTCCATATACTTCAACTAGTGGTCAACCATTCTCTAGAGTATTTCTCAGATCAGCAAGACACTTGGGGGCTGCAAAATGTCTTGCAGAACGTTTTAAGAAAGTGCCAGTGGCAAGTTGAAAGCAAAGCAGCAGCAGTGAGAAACACCCAAGCATAAACTGGTGCAAGATAAAGTATTTAGGTAGAACAGTTCTTACTATATGGTAAGTTGCCTCTTGCAGCAGAGATGACCTGTCACTGCAACCCTATGATTACATAGCCCAAAGGATTACATAATGAGGGAAGCATTACTGTACTTGGATTTGAAAAGTGATGAGTAGAGCCTACTGGAATAGCTGGGGCATGTTCTAAAGCATTTTGAGCAAGCCACCATACTTAGGCCTTGGGTCACTGGTTTTGTTCCACCTCCACTAAAAAGGGCCTCTACAAGTACACCCTGAATCCCTTGGTATCAAGGTGGGACAAGGAAACCACATTCAGGGATAATGATAAAAATGTGTAAATCACTGCTGCTGCCCTTGACCCACGATTCCAGAAAGCCAAGTTCTTACAACCAGAGGATGTCTTAAAAATATAAGCTCTTGCATTTCAATCAAACCCTCTTCAGCCAGCAAGTGTAAAATAGAATGACTCAGTCAGTGTCCAATCAACAAGATCCATAGGTGAATCCAATGTCCTTATTACAGAATTTATTTGATTCAGACTCCAATGAGCTTAGTAGTGTGGAAGGCAATGCCCATGTAAATGCTGCTGACTGTTAAAGGTGAGGAATGAGGTAGTGCTGTACTTTGGACAGCATTCCATTCCAAAACATATGAGTCCACTCAAAGGGTGTAAGAAAAATTCATCAATGTTTCCCAGCTTGACTCTACTGGCAAAGTCATACTTGTCTGTCCCAGTGACTCCTTTGGAACGCCTATTTTAGTAGCAGGGAATATTGTGTCAAAGAAAAAAGCAAGTCTGACTGCAGAGCATGTAGAGCCCCGATATCTCTATGGCTCAGGGTAGCTTTATGTGGCACATTCAGAGACAGGCTAATGGAGAAAGGGAGGGGAAAAACAAAAGCAAACAAATAAATAAATAAAAGGTCTGTGTGTTGATCTGATTATTTTTTTTTATATAATCTGAAGTTTTACTTGAATTGATAAGTTGTGTACAAGTGTTACTTAAACTGATCTTTCCACTAATATTGGACTGCTAAACAGATTATAGGTTTGTGTGTTACCGAAATAAGATTCAAACTCCACTATCTGATCTGCATTTTTGCATTTATTTTTACTGCTAAGCAGGTCTCACCTATAATACCAAATCCAAACTACACTACTTTTGTAATCAAATGTTTATTTGTAAACTGAAATTAATTTGATTTGAGAAGATTGAGTTTGCATTCCTTCTTGTACTTTACACAATTTATTTATTAGATTATTTTTTTGATTAGTCGACTAATCACAAGACTAACACAATTATTTAATTGTTACAAATTGGTGATGGGCCTATAAAAGTAAACCACCTTTGATCTGGAGAAATTACACATTTACCAAAATCTGAAATTCTGCCAATGGCATTGCAGAATTACATTAGATTATGACATATTCCAAACAGAAGGTCTACAATCTACCAGAACTGACCACTTTCAAGGTCTAATAATTTAGTTGACATGGAATGACCCTTGCAAAAGTGCATTGTAAAAATGTATTATAAAAGACTACGTATCTGCTCACTAAACAAAAAACAAACAAAAAAACCCCACAATCTAACATCTACAGAGAGAAAAAAAAATACTAGGAAGGTTAGTATACAAAAGCATGCAGAAACCTTTGGTTATAAACTTTAACATGTAAACTACAGAATTAAGGGGATGGGTGGGAGGCATTTAATTTTTGTCATCTCTTAAAGACTTACCAATCAGTTTTCTAAGCTAAACTATGCAAAGAAATTAACATATCAACTTAACTATAAAAGCCAATATCCACCATACATTCAGTAAAGAAATGCTGACGCACTGCTTGTCTGGAACAGTTAACAAAACTGAGCTGCATGCAGCAGGTTAGGCACTAGCACAAACTAAAAACCGCACACCATCCAGTCAGGATGCTTTGTGAGTGAAAGCCCAGCAAGGTGTGTCACAGTACACACAGTGCAGTGACAAAGTACCTTTGGCTTCAAACTTTGTGGGAGATGTGCAGGTCCAAAAAGCCATTGGGTTATCTTTGAAAAGTCTAAAATCCAAGCCTAAAAAACAATGATGTGGGTCAGAAGCTAAGGGAGCCAGATTACAACTTTCTTTAAAAATTTAATTAGAGCAGGGAGGAGGGACAGAATAAAGCACATAGGACATACACTCCATAATGCAACATATGAAAAAGAGTAGACTTAATATCAGCCACGTAACCACTCATTCCCCAATGACTTTTTATAACATATTTATATAAAAAAAACATTCTTCTCAGGAAATGATATATTAGCATCTTTTGGTCCAAGATTGAATCCATAAAACCTTTACCATCACTACTTTGTGAAACTCTGACAAATTCATACATTTCAAGCTAAGGTTGGATTACGAACAGGCTAAGGGTCTCAAAAATCATTAGTAAAAAACAGTTCTGTAGCAAACATACAACATTAATCCATGTTGCCAAAAATAAAATCTAATGAGAACACAAGAGTTGTCATCATGCTTAGATGTAAGATTCTGGACTGACCATTATTAAATGAGTCAGACTTGGAATATAAAAACATGGATATTTAAAAACTACCAAGAATAAACAGATTAAATCACCAGTCAGTTGGCTCAACAACAGATAGAAAAGTCAAAAAATGTACAAATAAAGTCCTTGATTAATTTAAGGGGCCTACACACAAGTGCACGTGGTACAAGGCAAAACAGTACCACATTAATTAGCTGCACCTCAAAGTCTGGTTAGTATTTAACATGCAGAAGTCAGCATGGAAAATAGGTTAAACACAGTTAATCATCATCCATGATTGGCATTTCTAAGAGAACTGCAAAAACTACAATCAGTTAGAGATAGCTCAAAAAAATTAACTTATTTTTGATTGAGATTTGTCTCATTTCACAAGATACGCACAAAAAATCATTACGAATGACACAGCCATACACATCCTTTTGAGAGGAATGGATGGTAAGAAGAGTCAATTATAAACCAAGAGACATTTTGCTTTGGGCGAACAAGCCCCAAAAGAACACAGCAGGACATGAAGGTTCAGTATGTCGAGTACCTCTGTAAGACTACTTTTTTTTTTTTTTTTTTAAATAATTCACTTACTAGTGTAAGGGGACCTAAACTAAAAAACAAAGCTGTCCTTTATCAAATTGCAAACTGCAATGTTCACATAATATGAAAAGATGTCCTCTGCCTTCTTTTATATAAATTGGTCCACAAGCATTTCTTCCATTACTTGCAAATGAAACAATCTGTTCATATTGATACAACCAGCCATAACTAAATGTTATCTATAGGGCTGTTTAAAGTCTATGTCTCTGTGCTGTTTACTGACTTGGAAATTAGTCTTTCAGTATCTACACAACTGCAAAACTATGCTAAAAACACTGGAAGATCAGTTGTTTGGTTACAATATGGGGACAGAAACTCTCCAAAGAATGAAAAAATATATATTCCTATTCAATTTGGCTAAACATGGAATAAAAAAGTAATTCAAAACTGAACACACATCTTTGGGTTTAGAGTTTACAAAATATATACAAAGTTAAGAATGGTATATGCTTTGCAAAATTATGAAAGCATTTTGTTAGGACCTGAACAGAAAAGTACAAGCGCGTCAATAACAGACAAAAATTCAATTTTGGATGCTGTGGGTCAGTTGCAGTGTGCATTTAACATAGGATTATCTTGTCTTAATCTTAACCATAAATATGTAGTATCTGTTGGGTTTAGCTCTGTTGTAGTGTGCTTTGAACTGCCTGCTAGCAGTGGATCAAGATTAGTTTTGCATAACATTAACTGCTATTGCAGTGTGCATTTTGTAGCCAGCAAAGGGGAATAAAGTTGTGTACTAACTTGCACCACCTTGTAAGCAGATCTAAACAAGTGTGAATTTTATTTAATGAATACCTGCATACATCACACAGACATGAAAAAGACAGAATTTCCTAATGATGTATCATTTGAATGATGTGACACTGTAAAATAAATACTCTAGACACCCCGGCTGGTTAATGCAACTCAGTTTAAATGGTGAACATACTAATACAGCATTAGATGCATCATTTAGTATTTCCTAGGTGATGTTTTTACAGTCAATGGTACTAATATGATAATTTCAAGGCCTTTCACATGGTTCGAAGTGAACAATACATGCAATAATTCTGCAGTCTGCCTTGCATTGACAGGCAGTTTGATATTATTTAATGGGAAGTTTCCAAGAATGTGTGATGACACCAAAACTGTGATTAATTTATTATTATGGACCATGGACAAGAGAGGTTTTTAATGGAAGTTAGCTTTCCTCTCCTCTGTTATCAGCTGACCACATCTAAAATTAACAGTATATTTTCAAACTTTTAACTGTAGTATGTGTGTTTATTTAATGTAATTTGTGCTTATGTATACAAATGTTGCATGGCTTGATAATTGACTTTTAATACAATTTACTTATAAAAATGTGTAAGTGCCCCAATCCTGTGCCCACGGAGAGAAGTTGCACAAGGTTGAATTGGAGGTATATTCTTGGATAATGATAATTGTGTAATTAGAAGAAGGTTTAAAATATACAGCTGATTAAGATTATAAAAATCATTAGGTATTTTGATTGAACATTACAAATATACCTTTTATGCACTAAATATATTTATGTCATACTGTTGATGGGCATGTCTGGCTTCTTTTCGATACTATAAAAGTCACCATTCTCTGGAGTACAACACAAAAATAGGTCTTTCATTTTCTGAACGAAAAATTTAAATGCATTTCTTGCTTTCACTTGCCTGCCGCCAAACCACTACATACTAGTTTAAGATAGCAGTTACCTACTGTAATAATCTAAATATTGGTAAGCTGATGAGTACATTGTTGCTTCTGCCATTATAGCATAAATTATCCAAGACTTACTTTTTTCAGGTATCTTAAAAGTGCTGCCTGGATCCCCAGACGCTGAGGCCACAACATTCTTTGCTGGAGAAGAAAATGGACGACTGCAGACTTTTGCATCCCCTGACATTTTTAAGGGTGTTGATGTACCATCACCCTGGTCCTTGGATGGAGTGAAACTGAAGCCAAAAAGTTGTTTTGAAGGCGCAGAAGCAAAAGTGAAAGTACTTTTAAAAATGTTATTAAGTGACTCTGATCCAAAGACAAACTTGGGTGGAGAGACAACAGCTTTTGCTGTACTGTCTGAGCTGGATGTTTTGTCAGAGTTAGGAGGGGAAACCAGTGAGGGAAACATGGGTGGTGGCAGGTCTGTCCGTTCCCGGGTTGTTTCTTCTAGCACCGCTACAGCAGCTCTACCACAAGGAGACTCTCTTGGAGTTGGTGTTCTTGATGACATTGGTGTGATTAATGAATCTTTCTCTTGGGCTGTTTTAGCTTCATCAAATATTTCCTTGAAAGAATTTGCTACTTCTTGCTGCTTAAAACGGACAGCTAGCTGCTCCACTTTGCCATCAGATTCTGAGAAATCCAGAGCACTCCAAACCCAAGCTCTCTCAGTCCCTTTCATAGGTTCAAGCTTCATATCAGCTGTCACCCAGTGATTAGCACAGAGTTTTAAAACTTGGTCTCGTCTCATGACGACGCGTACTTGCTTAGTGTCATAATTCTGCAATATTTTTAGGTCTCCAATTCCTCTCTCTTTCCACTGGGCCAATTCTTTGTCATATCGGTAAAGCTTGGCTCGGTGAGTAAACACTACTTGCTCATTCTCTTCACCGGTAGAAGTTTCCACCAGATCTGGAAGTGGGATAACTGGCTCAAAGTTTTGGGTGTCCTCCTCTTGATGAATTTCAGAATCCTCATCAGTACCAACTGAAACACCGCTGTGGTTTAGTTTCACCGGGGATTTAGAAGGGCTCAGGATAGGCTGAAAGCTAAAGTTAAAACCAGTGGTAGATTCACCAAATCGAAATAAGCTTTTTCGTGCCGGACTGCTAGCTATTGGCGAGGCATACACAGAAGTAGCAGCACTGTCATCTAGTGCATCATCACGTAAATCATAATTATCCCACTCTAATGTTGGGCCTGTGCTGTCAGCATGGGGCTTAATTATTAAGCCAGACGTGTTGTTCTCAGATGAAATATTTATTTTGCCGTCCTCCTCTTTCTTTATGGTCATTTCCGTGAAAATGTTCTTTAGGTTTTTGATATCACTTTTCATCCTTTCTGCCTTTTCAATGAGAGCAGACGACCCTGTGTCAACCAGCTTGTGAGGTGTCTGCAAAGGTATGTCTAACAGAAGCCTCTGGCAGTCCTCAAATTTAACCTTGAAATCTTCTGCCAACTCTGGGGTTTTAAATTTTGCAGCCAACTGCTCAAGTTTTGCATCACCATCAGAAAAATCACTTGCAAGCCACATCCAAGCCCGGTCAGAGCCAGACAGAGGTTTCAGGCTCATAGTTGTAGTGATCCAATGGTTGGCACAAACTTTCAATACCTGCTCTCTCCTCATGAGCACTCTTAGCCTTCCATTTTTCTGGTTTTTCAGAAGCTTCAAACTGCCAACCCCTCTTTCCTTCCATTGACTTGTTTCTGCATCAAACCGGAACAATTTAACCCTCTGTGAGTACAGAACCTCCTCATCCTCCTCCCCTGTAACCAAGTCCACTTTTTCTGGCATTTGGACTACTGGATCAAACTGAATGTCATCATTATCCTCGGTCTTATACATTTCATCGTCATCATGCTGCTCTATAGAGGTATCGAGCTTATCAGGTTTCATACAACTAAACAACTGCTCACCAGCCCCAGAGAAGCCTTTGAAATTAGGATCTTTTTCACCAAACTGGTAACCGCTTCCACTAGATTTAGCAAGATCAGCAAAAGTTAAAGTATTGGCTTTTCCAGCAAACAGAGGATTGTCTTCAATCTCTATTTGATCTGTGGTCACACTTTCTCCAGTACTAAACCCTGTAGCCTTTTCTTTTTCTTGCTGTTGCTCAGCAAAGTTCTTCAGGAACAGAGACGCAGAGCCAAATGGAGGTGGGTGGCTTTCAGCTTCTTTAGCGGGTTCTTCAGTCCCAAACTTGAAGTTTCCTGAAGACTCAAAAGGCATATTAAATGTAAAAGGTGTGCTTTTGGGAGTGCTTCCTGACTGAAAAAAGGGTGCCTCAAATTTCAAAGAAGGTGGTACACTTTTGTCACTAATGCCAAACTTAAAACCACTGCTGACGATACTGCCACCTCCAAAATTGGCTTTAAAACCAGTCCCAGATATCTGACTAGAACCAAAACCCAAAGTGTTTCCAGAGGGCGTTGCAGATTTCCCTTCATCAGCTTTAGGATTAGGTGTCTGACAGGCAACACAAGCTGAAGATGTGGCTTCGTTCACAACCAAACAAGTGGAACACTCCCACTGTCCTTCCTTCTTTCCAAACAGTGCAGCCAGATTACTCTGTGAAGACACTTTGTTTCCTTCAAAAGGTACCTTTGATGTTTTGTTGAGGTTGGGTGCGACTCCTTTTTCAAAAGGTGAAGGACCAAATGCTTCCTTTGCAGGTTTGTTTAAATTTGGACTCAGACAAGACACACAGCTGCTAGCAACTGCTTCATTTCGTGTTAAACATGTAGTACAGTCCCACTGACCATTCTTCAAGTATCTGTCACCAAACCCTGCAAATACAGGTGGTGCAGATTTTTCAATGCCAACAACAAATGGGGCTGGAGCAGCCACTGAACCTTTATTCTTTGGGTTTGGATTCCGACAAGAAGAACAGCAGTCAGAAGTGGCTTCATTTCCCTGTGCACATGTAGTACAGACCCACTGATCTGTATTCTTAAACTGAACACCAAAGCCTTCAGGCTGCACACTAATTGCATTACTGCTTGTTCCAAATGTAAAACAAGAGGGAATGTTATGTGCAGTGAAACCAGAGAGGTTACCACTTTTTCCTCCTACTTTACTCACCCCAAAATTAAAACCAAATGAACTTGATGAAGACACTGTGGATTTAACAGTTTCTGCTCCACTGCTGGCTGGCTGTGACTTAGCTTGAGGATTAGGGCTTTGACAGGCCACACAGCATACAGCACTGGGGCCGTTCCTTACACAGCATACATCACAGTCCCAGTCACCTTCTTTCTTTGCAAATTGGGCCCCAAAACCCCTCTCGTTTACAAAAGGTTGAATCACAGTGTTTTTCTGTGGAGATTCTTTAACACTTTTGATTTCATGCTGTGATGCACTTTCACTTAGACATTTCTGTGCTTCTTCAAACTTTTCTTTGAAGAGGGCTGCATCTTCAGCAGACTTAAATCTAATAGCCAACTGCTCAGACTTTGGCATTTCATCTGCATAATCTATAGCATGCCATACCCATGATTTATCGGAGCCAGCATTAGGTTTTAGTGCCATGTCTGGCATGATGTAATGGTTAGCACATATTTTCAGCACTTGCTCCCTCCTCATTAGTATTCGGACCTTTTGTGAGGTGCGGTGTCTTAAAATTTTTATATTTCCTATACCACGTTCTTTCCACTCTTTCACCTCTGTTTCAAAACGGAACAGCTTAGCTCTAGTGCAGAACATTTCTTCCTCATCTTCCTCTCCAGTCTTAACGTCCACTTTATCCGGAAGAGGTACAATTGGCTCAAAATGAGGCCCATCTTCTTCTTCCTCAGTGCGTGAAGTTTCATGATCACTCTCAGGACATTTTTCCTCCAGAGTGCCAGACACTGGAAAAGTAGATTTGTTAGCATCTTTAAAGCTGATTACTTGATCAGTCTTGCCAAAAATGTTATTTGTATTTCGGGCAAGATCACAAAAAGAGAAATCAGATACTTGCTTGTTACCGAAACTGAAGAGATTTCCTTGTTCAGACACAGAGTCCTTGGAAGTGGCTTTTGGTGTTACATGGACTTCTGATTTAGAAGGCATTTCAGAAGTCAAAAGCTCCAAGAGACTCTCACTGGTGTTTCTCATTTGTGGAGAAGTAAAAGTAAAATCTCCATCATTTGATTTAAAGTTAGAGTTGAATTTGAAAGTTGCACTTGAAGCAGACTGAGAGACTGATGGGGTTCCAAAACCACAGACTTTTGGGGTTTCTGATGGAATTTGCTGCCCAAAGTTTATTTTTCCCAAGTCTGCAATCTTTGCATCAGAAGGCTTAGTAACTGGTGCAACTGTAGGTGGTTTTGTAAAGTAGCCAGGTTCAGGCAGTTGTGGATTGGTGCTAGCCTGGGGAACAGAGTGGTCACTGTAAGGAGACAGTATGTTTGTTGGATTGTTGGATCGCAATGAAGTCCCATAAGCTTCTTGAGCATACATGCAGGATGAGGAAGTCTGCAGAGGTGGTGTATGAGTTGGTGGTTGGTAAGCATACATGTGCTGCTGAGGATTAAGGCGGTTTATACCATAAACTGCAGCCTGGCAGGGAGGGGAGAGAAAAAAAAAGTGAATGCTTAGCTTAATAGTTTAGCTCTAGTACAAGAGGGCTCTAAGAGAAAGACAAAAGGCCAGTTACATCAGGATTTTTTTCAGAACAAAAAGCATGATTTTTTTTTTTTAAATGCAGTTTAAAAATGTACCTTGTTTGGAGTAACATTAGCAGCTGTCCTGAGGAGATACTGAGAACTATAAGCAGGAGACTGATTGTAATATACCGATGGACCCGTTGTAGCAACTGGAGGGGGAAAGAAAGAAACCAACAACATGGTCAGCACCCACTGGCTATATAACATGTACACACAACAAGTCACAAATTGCTTGATTTATAAAACTCAAAAAAACCTTACTGACATGGACTACATTGTGCTGTATTGTACTAAAAATTAAAACTCAAGCATGTACACTAAAGAAAGGACTTAAAACATATGCAAATATAAGTCTCTAATGAGAACATATTGCACCATCCATGAATCTCTGCTGATTATAGTGTACTCAGTAGTGGGAAGCTTCCCTTTTTGTCCTGCCTCTCAGTGGCAAACAGCTTTCTCCAAGAAAACAGTTAGCAAGATATGAATTTGCTGAACTTTTAAAACAAAACCATGTCCTCTTCTGCCACTGTTCCATTTGCCCCCAAATATGAAGCCACAGCGGGCAAAAAAATCTCCCCTAAATGCTTCTAAAAAGTGTACCTCACATAGTGATAATTAACAATTTTCATGCTAGGGAATTAAGTGTTTATTATGGAACTGATTGCCCTTCAGATATCACCTCTGAAGACAGAGCTGTTAGAAAGACCAGCTTATCTAGAAACATTCAGTTTTTTTTTCTTAGAGGGCTTTTAAATTACACGACTTGAAACATTTGAAAGATTCTTGATTCTTACTTTCCCAAGAACCTTAATGTTACCTGTTAATGGTGCACCATGGAAGCTCTGTGCTGAAGTGAACCCATCAGCCATGCCATCTTGGGAGTAGCTTTCCGAATACATTCGGGGACGAGGAGATATCGTGGTACCAGAAGTGTTGTGCTTTAAGTCATGAACTTCATTCTAATTTAAACACATACACACAAAATAATTCAGTGAAAAACACCAGTACTTGCAAAACAAACAAAAACACAGGCATGTATACAGTAAGTCACACCTTTGGTTTTCACGCATTTATAAATGGATGTCAGAATGCAGAACTAGGGTGGGGGGCCAGGTGTTGATGGCCTCTCAAAGGGGCCATCAATACAGTCTAAAGGAGATGCTATCAAACTCATGAATAATCAGCCTGCGTTCTACAATATACATGCTATCAAATGACAAATTATTATTGCATGTTAGGGAGGTTGTGTAATAACTTTCACAGCGCTACAGCAGACAGGTACTTAAAATGGCACAAGTGCCATAGTAGTTTTATGTCTACTTCATTATAAAGGAGCTTTATTCTCTGACAGATTCGTTAACGCCAATGCTATGCTCTTGGATCTACAGTTATACTAAGAGTACATGTTTAAGTACTTCTTCAGCATATAACATGTATTGTTCTGATCCTGATCCTCTGGCCACTCGAATAATCTGTTTTTACCTGCAGAACTACTGCTCATTGATAGATTACATGACTACATGAAGGTTCAAGATCACAGAAGTTTCAGACATTTTGAAACCAGTACCTTCAGCACCAATTAAACCACTGTCAAAGTATTATATCATAATCTTACCCATTCTAATGTTAAACAACTAAATCTGTTGACCATGTCTTTATGCGGAGTATAAGTGAGTTTTATAGTAACCAAAAGTTTGGTTTCTTCTCATAAAAGGTGGCAAGTTTTGTAATCATTCATCTCTGAATGAAGTGTGATAAAACACAAAAAATATTCAAGAGAATTAGAAAATTTTAAATGAATGTTTAGCTTGCACTAAACTAAACCTTGTGCCTACAATGGCACGAGGAGCTGGTTGGAATCAGAGTGTCTGGGCTTGCGAGTGTGCTGGATAAAAACCAAGATCCAGGCCTTTAATGACCTCTTAGGCACAGCCATCAGCAGTGTCTCTCTGTGGAGAGAATGTCAACCTTGTCGAGAGGCTTAGTTACCTCAGCATTGACATTCATGACTCTGGTGACTCTTCCTATGAAGTCAGTTGACGGATTGGGGGAGTATAGGTAGGGGGTCATGAGCTTGCTAGAAAGAGGTGTGTGTTGCTCCCGATATCTATGCAAGAGGACAAAGATCCAAGTCTTTAGAATCCTGGTGATTCCTGTCTTGCTATATATGGTTGTGAGACATGGACGCTATCCAGTGACCTGAGACGAACACTGGACTCCTTTTATTACTGTGTCTCTTCAGAGAATCCTTGGGTACCGCTGGTTCAATTTTGTGTCGACTGAGCAGTTGCTTATGGAGTCCCAAATAAGGTACATTACCTGCATTGTAAGGTAGCGCCAGTAACTGCACTATAGCCATGTGGCGCGATTCCCCAAGGGTGATCCGGCTCGCAGGATCCTCAGTGATGAGAACCCGAGTGGCTGGACCAAGCCAAGGTGATGCCCAAGTAAAACCAGGCTGTGACAGATAGAGGGTAATTTCTGGAAAGTGGGACTAGACTGCGTGTCTGCCTGGGGGTTGCCAACCAGGATCCTGAGCTGTTTTGTTGTGTGGTGGGTGTGGCGACACCCTGTACCAGTGCATGCTCCCAAACCTGATCTGACTACAATGGCAACACTGATCAACCGCTGCTGTCTAGATCACATCTTTCTTTTTGATGGGGTTGCTGGTGGAATGCACTATTCGGACAACTAGAAGTTCATTGGGATGTTTCAAAGTTCCAGATGGTCAGCTAGTATAACTTACATATTCACTAGTGGCTTTGAGTATATGTAGTTTGTTGCATGCCATGTGCACACACACACTGCAAGGGGAATGTACTATGCTCATACTTGAAAATTTGTGACCAAGTAGATATACCCAACATCATAATGCAACTTCTATCTCCAACTTTACATGTTTTATGCATATTCCTTCATAGGGATTTTGTGAATTCCTGGTTGTCTATAAAACTACACTTTTAGAAGCACTGGTATACAAGCATTATTGTCACAATATGTAGATTGTTTTTAAAAATATGGCATTTCCACATAATCTATTTTAGATTACCTATTTATCCCCTATATTAGTGTATTTATTTCATTTTAATCGCGGATTTTGCCTTGTGTGGATATGGGGTTTTTAAGCTTTTTGTCAATTAAATGTGTCATATTTACCAGGCTGGCTGGTATATGAATGGCTCTACATTATTACACCAAATATGAAGGCTGTCCAAAAAGAAAATCAACTTCTTAAAACGTGCCCACGGGCTAGCATAGCAGACTCATGATAGTGGTGGTGTGAGGGTAGCTTCTGATTGACAGAGACATCACAGCCACGTGCTTTTCTCCCCCTGTAGGTGATGCTCTACCGTTAGAGCTGAACAGTGCCAATGTTTGACGAAGCATACCTACTTTCTGCTTGGGCAGAATCACATTCTAACCCCAACCAAAAAATTATTTTTTAAAGTTTGCCCTGTTTCACTAATATGTGGGGCACAGCTAGTATTGAATAAATAAAAAACACACATTTACCTTGAGGGCTTCTACTTGTTGGCAAAGCATCTGCAATAGAGACTTCTGATCTTCAGCCCAATGGGGTGGCGTCTGCGGAGAGAACTGCAAAAACTATGATCAATGAAACTTGAGATATAACAGTAAACCTATGCTAATGGGGTTAGGGGATGGGGGTGGGAGAGAGACAAAAAAAAAAAAAAAAAAACACCTTTGGGCTCTTTAAGGTAGCAGATATATTCTTTGTTGGTGATGGAGTTGAAGACTTCATTCGAGCAGTGATCTCGAACTCCGAGGTGTGGCTTGGGCTTCTAATGGCATTTTCCATTGCCATTTCATCCTCTGCATCAGCCATTTCACCAAACTCCTGAAGAAGCTGATTTACATCCTGCAGCTTTTGACCAATATCCCCAATACATACAGGGAGCTTGTAAAAACAAGATTAAAACAGATTTTATATTTGCATGAAATCACTACATTTTTAAAATATACAAAAGGAATTAAAATGCAGACTCATCACTAAAGTTATATCATTTGCCAACTGTGACCGATATGGCATTCATTATAATTGAATCTGTTCACTAAACAAATGGAAAAGAGAATGACTAAGAAAATTTACTTTTTCAAGTTCTCCAGGATTTGTACTGCATTCTTGCAAGATTTTTGATAAATAACTTCTTGACCTTTGCAGGAAAGCAGGAAGGCATTCATCGTCATCATCATCCCGGTTTCCAATTTCTTCTGCTTTCCTCTGATAAATCTAAACAAAAGCTCTCAATTAAAAACACTACTCAGGATGCTTAAATTTCATAACTTTAAGAAAATATTACTACTCACAAGAGCAAGAAAATAGTAGGAACGAACACTTTTAATAGTTTCAAATGCTGTTATGGCATCATCCATCTTTCCTTCCACATCACATAGAGTAGCGAATGCTATTTGTGCCTGCTCTTCATAATCTGCAACATCACCTTCCTGGAAGAGAGAGATGTACATATAAAAGAATATACAGAAATTCAAAGGAAAACAAAACACTGCAGAATTGTATACATAAAAATTAGTTAACTGCAAACATCTAATGAAATAGTCACATTTAATGCTAATACAAGTGCCATGAATAAGTATTCAACCCCCAACCCTATATTTCATATAAATGATTATCACAAGCTTGATCAATTTGAATGGGAATTTTATATTTGTAAATCATGCTCTATCACAGTGCTACCCCACATATTTAAAAAAAAAAAAAAAAAAAAAAAAGGAAAAGAAACCCCAAAAACCAAATTGTCAGCATCTCCCATTCAGTGCTTGGTTGTTCCATCATTCAGCTATTACATCTAGATGTTTGATGGTGTTAATGTCAGGACTCTAATTTTTCCACTCAAGGACATGCATATTTTTCTTTTTAAGCCAGTATACTGGCAGTATGATTATGCTGATTGCCCAAATGAAGAGTGCAGTTTAAGTTTTCTGGCACAGTGAAGCAGATTTTCCTCTGTGATCAATGCATATTGCATAGCATTTATCTTTCAACAACCCTGAACATGCTGGTATTCTGTTGTGGAAGGCATACATACCACTTTTTACATTGAGGATATTAACTCCGATGTGATATGCAGCATTAGATTTGTGTGTACCCTCAATGTTTGGGACAAAGACACTATTTTTCCTTGATTTAGCCCTCTGCTCCATGGTTTAAAATTCAAATTTTAACTGCCATCAACAG
Organism: Polypterus bichir lapradei; assembly: GCA_026402145.1. NCBI lineage: Eukaryota > Metazoa > Chordata > Cladistia > Polypteriformes > Polypteridae > Polypterus > Polypterus bichir. The sequence continues at coordinate 39,929,898 of JANRMT010028174.1, read as the reverse complement.
TTCCATCATCAATGAAGTGTGCCAGTACCTATGGAAGCCATACATGCCCATGCCATAACACCCCCACCACGTTTAACACATCAGGTCGTATACTTCGGATCTTGGGCAAATCCTTTCCTTCTGCACACTCTGCTCTTGTGGACAGATGAGACAAAGACTAACCTGAATCAGAGTGACAACAAGACCTTTCCCAAAACTCTGCAGGCTCTTTTAAGTATCTTTTTCACTAACTGTATTAGGTTTGTCCTGTTCTTGTGGCTAATTAGTAGCTTGCATCCTGCATTGTGGCCTCTGTATTTCTGTTCATGATGTCTTCTGTGGCTAGTAATCTCTGACACATCACAGGTGCCTCCTGAAGACTATTTGTCATCTGTTGGCCAAGCATTTGGGGCTTTTTCTTTCCCACAGTGAGGATTATTCTGTTAGCAGTAGAGGTCTTCCTTAGCCTACCTTTGCAATTATTGAGCACACCAGTGTGTAATGAAATTCTAGATAGTTGATATAGATAATCCTAAGATTTTAACAAGATCTCTAATGGTTTTATTCTTGTTTCTCAACCTCATAATGGCTTTTTGAATTTCATTGGCACTGCTCTTATCCTCATGTTGAAGAATAGCAACTACATCTTCCAAACGGTATAAGCAAGTCTAGGTATCTCACTGATGCACTAATGAAGCCATAAAATACACCCGGAATCATACACCTGTGGCACCAATTTTCTCAGGTACTGAGATGCCCTGAAACAGCAGAATCATATAGGAAGTGTTATTTCTACATGGTGTGACCGAAATGTATGTAAATACCCTTAAATGAAAGTCTGCAATGTGCACTTTAATCACGTTTGAATTGTTTAATTTGTAATTTTTAATTAAGGAGCAGAGGGGTAAATAAAGGAAAAATGTGTCTTTGTTCCAAACAGTCACAGGAGGGCCCAGTATATGGCTTAGTGGACCAGCTAATAAGGCCCATCAGACCAGAAAATGTTGAAAAAAATTTTCAGAATCTTCCAAATATATTTTACGAATTATTTCTGGGCAAGGACAGTTTCTTTTGTCACCCAAGACTGGTTTCTTGCATTAAACTCACTTTACTGCAATGCCTCGCTGACTTTTGAGCAATGAACATCCTTTCCAACAGCATTCACTGACTTCTGCAACAGAGTGACCACAAACATCACAGAAGCCTATCTGACAAGTGGTTACTTGGGTCCCTCTCTAAAGTTAGTCAAAAAAAGTTCTCTAAGCTTATTTAGAAGTCAAGTAACTGAAAGTAAACAACACACCTTTATATCTTTAGAGCGAAAGTGCATAAACAGTGGGTTCACAGGCTCAGGAATACTCCTTTTTCCCTTTATTTGCTCCAGTAGTGGTACAGTCATCATCCAGTAATGAACACTTCGCCCAATGTAGTCCCTTTGGTCATAAAATGAGTGAAGGCCAAATCCCTTTAACAGACATAAAATCTTTATTATACATTTTTCATTAGCAGTGGTATTCCCTTTAACAAAACTGAAATTAAATATGTTAACGGAAAAAAGGTAGTTAACTAAAATAAATAATAAAAAAAACTTCCATAAAAAGAACTAAAGGAAAAAAGTTTTTGTATTTTTAATTTTGATCATACTAGTCTTTCTACACAATGTAAATGTGAGTTGCCAGTATATGTATTACATATTTAAACCCATACAATAATAAATATGAAAAAAAAGTTTTTCACCAATTAAATTACTATTTAAATAAACATTCTATTCATTAGAACAGTGTTTCCCAACCTCAGTCCTGGGGGCACACTGTGGCTGCAGGTTTTTGTTCCAACCAGCTTCTGTTTTTAATTGGACTCCTGGGCTAATTAAGTGATTGTGTTATTTCCCAAGTTCTGTGTTTTGGGAACAATATAGAAATTAGAAAACTAAGTTTGGTAATATATATATATATATATATATAATATTAAATATTAAAATATATATACATGTTAAAATGTACCAAGCAGTTATATGGGAATAATGTATTTTTTTTCTTTTTAACAATATTTTCATCTTGATTTTCATTCTACTTTTCCAGGTGTTCTAATTGTTTAATTAATCCATTATTTACTAATTAGTAGGTCTGATGCTAAAGTAGTTGCAGCCTTTGATTATTCAGTGTTGTTTGCCAGCGTGTCTGTTATGCTCATTTTTAATTGTCATTAATAAGATACAACGAAGGGGGAAAACTACACAGAGAAAGTGCAAAATATAATGAAATCAACAAAAGAGAGTTAAGCATTTAAATCTAAAGCAAAAGCAGAAATATTTCTAAATGTCTTATAAATGTAAAAATCATGCTGCTGTGCTTTTCTGAATGTAGAATAAAAGAAAAAAATAACAGCTAATTAAATGAGATCAGTGTTATCAGGTGTTGTCACTGATTAGGAAGCTGGTTGGAACAAAAACCTGCAGACACTGTGTGCCTCCAGGACCAAGGTTGGGAAACACTGCATTAGAAGTTTCAGTCAGATTTTAGAACAAATCATAATACAGAAACTGCACTGGTTGAAGTAGTAAATAACTTGCTGGTTAATTATAGAGGCCACATATCTGTTATTGTTCTATATGACCTGAGTGCAGCATTTGACACCATTGACTAAAGTGATTTATTAGGATACTGTGGTCTAAGGACAAGTCTCTCGGGCAGGGCTTTAAATTGGCTTCAGTCTTATTTAACAAGTACAAGATCCTTTGTTAGTTGTGGTAGTTGTAGTTCAGAGATCCATGACATTTTATATGTTGTACCACAAAGATTTATTTTGGGCCTGCTTTTATTTTCAAATCGATGTCCTCCCATTAGGCCAGATTATATCAAATTAGTGAATTTAATGGTAGTTAAAAAAAAAGTGAAAAAATTCCCTAAAAGGAAAGAAAAAAAAATTCAAACTTTCGAAATGGATTAATGACATATAGTCCAGCCATACAGTCCATATCAGGAGATTATCAAAAATAACGTATGAGTATTCTTTACAATACAATAATTTTCGGCAGATAATTAATTCAATCAATTCATGTTTGTACATGATTACTCAATTGCCGTCCCCTTCCATTTGCCTCACTTGCAATAGGATTTTTGACTGGCTGTCAGACGAGTAAGAGAGGAAAATATAAAAAATAAAACCAGTTCAGCAACCGCTATAAAGGTAAAATTGAAACTGTAAACTAATCCGTAGCTGAAATCACATAGAACATCTCAGTTTTAATACAGACAATTTTGTAAATTCACTAATGCTTTTCAAAGAGAAACTTTGAAATTTTAAATCTTCGTACAGCACAATCGGCTCAAGATATATGAACTTGTATGAACTACTCTGGCAAAATTGTTCGTTTCATGTGGACAGACAGACAGAAATTGGCTTTTGAACCAGGATGCTTTACGCACAACATGCAAATGCACTAAAAAAATGCATTTATGAAATTAAATATTTGCTTAAACTTGTTGCAGGTTAAGGTAACAAATTACATTAGAGCATGCTTATTTGATTCTGTCAGATATACAGGAGAAAAGAGTTCTGTGACAGACAGTAAAATTGTATGCATTATGTTTTCAGGTACAACATGAAGGATTCAATTTGGCAACTATAAAGAAATTTTTTTTTTCATAATAGTAAAACTGTCAGTGTGGACATTTTTTGGCAAGTAACACAAAACTAAAAAATTGAACAAAAAAGTGCATTGCTGAAACAAATAAAAACTCCACAAAACTAAAGTTGGAAAATGGCAAAACAACAAAAAAATTGAATAAAAACTAAAAGTCTTAACTAGAAAAAACAGTGGTCATTAGTACTTATCTAAATTTTAATCAAAAGCATACTACATATTGCATATGCCAAGCAAGTCTACTATAAGTGTATACTTATTAATACCTTTTCTGCAATGGCAGTTAAGGTGACTTTTTTGGAACACTCACTATAAAGGGGATGGAGATTTAATTTCAGTCATTCTGTTTCAAGAAAGAAAATAAGAATGAAAACAAAATAGCTGAGAAATGACCACCAAGTCATGTACTAAGAATATCACATGTAATTTCCTTACTACTCACATTTAAAAAAAAAAAAAATTGCTCAGTTTGCCTTTTCTTTGACAATTTCATGATTTGGTATGTCTATTGTTTTATACAGATCAAATGCTTTGTCTATGATGTAGAACTGGCTAAAATTAGAGACCAATTTTTTGCAAGTTATTCGTGCGATTACTTCCAGATTTTTATAATCACACTGCATCACCTCTCCAGAGAAAATACATCATTTAAAAATCTATATATTGATTTTGCCATGCTATAATGCTAAATGGCAGAAAAGGATTAATTTAATGTTCCAATGTTAATTTCTTACATTCCAATACAATTGTACTGTGGCAAATAAGCTGAATTTAAAAATAAGACAAATTAACATTAGCATGTGACTAAAGGAATCATAAAGTTAGTAAGATAATTATACATACAAGTTAAAGTCTTGTGATTTACCGTTTCTTGGAGATGTTTGGCCCACTTAATGATTAAGGCTGGCTGTAACCCATGCTTTTCTCCAGCTCTCAAAGTGCTCATCTCCTGTTGGATCACAAGCCTTAGTTTGACTGCCATGCCAGGTCTAAAAAAGAAAAGCTCTTTAGGCAATTATTTTATTTGATAACATTGTGAGATATCTAAATTCAGCTGCCAATATCACATAGCTGATACATGGACTAGCAAGATGACCTTTACAAGGCGATTATATTTTAAAAGGCTAAGTGAAGTGCACATGTAATAATGTGTATTGTACTGCCTCAATGTCTATCACACTATAGCACTCGCACTGTCATCATGAAGTGCTATGAGGGGCTATTGGGCCACTTGAAAGCTGGATTGCCCACATCACATGACCCAGCCCAGTTTGCCTATTGCCCGGAATTTTCAACTGAAGATACCATATCCACTGGTCTTCATATTGCCCCGTTTCATCTGGACTAAAGAGAAACTTCTGACTTCAGTTCAACATTCAACATCATTATCCTTGAGAAGTTCATAGAGAAGTTAAGTCTACTTGGCTACAATACTTTCTTTAGCAACTGGATTACATCCTGAACTGAGAGAGAGAAACCATACAGTCCTTAATGGAAATATCTTCAGTGCCATCACACCAAACCCCAGTGACCTCCAGGGCTGTTTACTCTGCTCATTTCTGCCAGTCTGCTGACTCACGATTGAATGGCTGTGTATATTAACATTAATTTGCAGATGACTATGGTGGTGGGTCTCATAAGCAATAGGGCTGAGTCAGATTACAGAACAAAGATATGAACATTGGTGGACTGATGAATGTTCAATAATCTGTCTCAATGTGGACAATACAAAAGAGAGGATTGTTGACTTCAGGAAGGCTCATGCTGTTCACAACCTGTTGGTGGAATTGGTCAAGAGCACCAAACTGCTTGGCAGCTGACCTTACTTGGTCACTTAACACTATCTACATAAGCAAGAACGCACAGCAGTGTTTCCACTTCTCCCGACATATGAAGAAGCCAAGCCTACCTCCAACACTCTCACCACAATTTACAAGGGCATCACAAAGAGCATTCTGACCAGCTGTATCACGGTCTGGTTTGGGAAGTGCAATGTTCTCCGGTAAGAAGGTCTGACACTAGAGAAAAGACCAAACTGCCTTCCATTTCAGATATCTTTATAAAGCAACGCATCTGCAAAGCCTACACAATTGAGAAGGACCACTCACAACCTATGGTGTGTGTGTCCCACTTCTGTCTGGCAGATGGTACTGTATTATTCAAATCAGTTCTGCCAGGTTCTACCCCTTGACTGTCCAGACTAACCCCTGGGCTGCCCCTGCCCTCAGATCTGCTCCGAGTGGCTTACTTGTATGCAGTACATTTATTACACTTGTTACTACTGTTTTTAACTATTTGTCATTTATTTCTTAGTATTTCAAATCATAACTATCTACTCACTTATTTATCTATTTTAGTATAGCTCTTTGTATGTCATACACTTGTCTTGTTTATGTATATGCTACACCACGGTCCTGAGGAATGGTATTTTGTAACACTTTATGCTGTTAATACTATGTATAGATGGAATGACAACAAAGTCATTTGACTTGACTGTATGTCATCACCTTGTAGCAACAGGGCGGAATTTTGTTTTCCAATGAACATCAGAAAGCAGACATTTATTTTAACTCAATGTTTGCTAAGCAGAAATGTGTCTCACACTGAACACCTAGTGTACTGGAAAGTATGCATTCCTTATAAAACTACAAAGGACAACACCCTCATATATGTTTTACTCCATGAATGCCTTTAGTACATGTAGTCTACTATACATAAAGTCAAATATGGGAGTTTTACCACTCTCCTTAATTAATAAGGGAACTGTTACCAAAAGAAAATTTCACATTGCCGTGGTTTATAGAAGATACTGATGCCACTCCAAATTAAGGAGCAAGGCAAATTATGAAAAGCACATCTTTGCAAAGGATATTGTACAAACCAAATACAATAACTACCATCTAAAAATGTGGATGCTTGCAAGCCCAAGAAATTACAATAATTTTTTAGAGAAACTTGTCAGCTGATCTTTTTTGATAGACAGAAGGTTAAACATTTAAAGAAAAAGCCTGAGCTCCATGAAAAATTGACAGAATGTGTATGCACTCCTTGTTTGTACCAATGCATTTTATTCTATATGGGGCCTAAAAATCGGAAATAAAAGATCTCTAAATCATGCTGCCTAAAACTCGAGGGGGGGGGGGGCCACCAAAAAAAAAAAAAAAAAACCTTTGTGCTAATAGTTACAATTTTTCTGGCTAAGGATTATTTCAACAACAGAAGCGGCAAGTTGTGATTAGGAGGACAATTTGCAGCAAAACATGGTAAAGCCAACTCTTTTGCTTTCTGCAAAATTCATGCGATTGAAATACAAAAAGAAAATGATTTCCTGTCTCATTCATTAATAATACATTTTATTTAGATAATTCTGCCAGTTATTGGGTTTGGGGAGGGGAATCCATTGGACTTCTTTCCTGTCACGTGTAGTCATTTAGAGTCATAAGATGGGGATCATAGTATCAAAACACTCTTCCCAATTATATAATTTTGGTGATCGCAATCCTAAAGATGCATTGGAGCAAGAAAATAAACTCAAAACTTCACATTCGTTTCTCTTCTCAGTATCCTCATATGGCACTTGATGCCACTGCTCTTCTGCCAAGTTGTTTGCCTGTCATGGAAAAGTCATCTTAGATAAATAGCACTAGAATCCTAGAGTAGAAGGGTTCTTTTTATTAGAATGGCCAAAACAGCATTAACTCAGTTGCAGAAATGTCTATTACGACTGACAAGGCCAGCTGGCCAAGGTCCCCTGGACTGTGTCTGGCTCGTCTAACTCCTTTTCTACAATAGGACAGTGATTCTACAATTAAATGAAAAAAGAACAAGAAGTTTATCGGTTATGATAATTAGTTCCTAATTTGATTTTGATGTATTTTTAACAAATCTGTATCGTTGTATGTGATAATTGTGTATTTACTGTAGTGAGTGGTACAATCTATATACTTACATTTTGTCATGAGTTATTGCGACATTCTGCACTTGCGCTTGACGAAAAGCTCTCTGCAAGAATAAAGTAGTCTGTACTGTATTTCTGAAATGGCAATGAAGGATTGGCCATCTAGCTCTCAGAGAAGGATTACTTGTGCTTCATTTTGTGTATCTATTTTTTAACACTCAATGCGTACCAAACCTATGTGAAATGGGGTCTCTCTCTGAACTGCCTTTCCCATACAAGGTTTTTTTTGGGAGTTTTTCTTCTTTTCTTATTAGGGAGGCTTGAGGGGCTGTGAAAAAAACAGGGTCTGTTTGTGTGATTTTGGGCTATATAAGAAATAGCTATTGATTGAAGCATGTATGTCTTCAAATTTATTTGAATTAAGAAGCAGGAAAGGTTGGCTGCTATGTAACAGGGAGGGGAGCAGGTTTGTGGGTAGGGAGTTTTTCTGTAATGTACATAATGGGGTGTTCGTGTGAAAAATGTGCAGTATGTTTCACACAACAGATACCTACTATATAATAAAATAAACATGCATGTGTTCAGTCCCTCTGAGCAAACTGATTAGTCACTTTGGCTTTGGCAATACAACAAAAGGTAAAGTGTGAATGTGAGATGCAAGAGAAGGTGTAAAGGCTAATGAGTCATGCTGAGAAAATTGCCTTCAAAGATGGCAAGTTTAAAACTGGACAGGAGGTAACAAAGCCATTTAAAACACAGCCGTCCCAGATTTTCCCTGCATTGAGTTTGTTCTCCCAGCTTCCACTGGGAGACATGCAGGTTGGGTGAATTGGCAATGTTAAACCACAGGGTGTGTTTGGTGTTTGTGTGTTCACCCTGCAAAGGACTGGCATACTGCCCATGGATTGTTCCTGCCTTGCACCCTATTGCTAGCTGGGACAGGCTCAAGCCCCCCACTGCAACCCTAGTCTGGATTAAGTGGGTTGGAAAATTACACAACATTAGATGTACAAATGCAGAAAAGAAACCACAATGAACTTCTTCCTCTTCTGTAATATCCTGTTACCGTCTATGCTAGAAATTACCCAAGTTCAATGCTAAACACAAGACGCTTCACAAGATGCACAAAGTAATTTGTAATAAACATGGCTCTTCAAAAGTAAAAATATTAGCATCTTAAGAAAGATCGAGCAGTTAAGGCACACAAATGTTTTGCTCACAGTGCTTTCTTATGAATGAGACTATACACAGCATCCCACCAAGATCGTTGTTGGTCTGTACAAAGTAGTTTCATGAGAGGAAAAGGACAGCATCGAGGCTCGGAAGACTGTGGTGAGTAGCGAAATTTGGAACTCATCTCCAGCTGTGCATTACATGTAAATACAACACCACAGAGGAAAACCTGTGAAATTGAAAATAAAAAACTGTTTTTCTACCTTTCTTGTACTGGGAAAAATGGCATTAACATTTATTTATTTTTTTACATATACCTACCTCAAGATCTAACAGGCAGATTGACTCAGGAGCATTAGTTTCGAGCTTTGAAGTTTCCTGGGGTAATCGCGGAAACAGTTCTTTTAACCAGTCCCTGTATACTGCCATTTTAGACATCAAAGCCCACTGTAAGCCCAACCAAGTAAGGTGCTGTAAATTACCATCATACATGCCAATTGTTCCTGTGGAGGGGTGAGAAAGTAAACATGAGCGTTAAGGTTTGAAGAACACAGTTAAATCTACAGGCTGAGCGTCCCTAATCTGAAATGCATATACATAATGAGATATCTTGGGGATAGGACCGGAGTCTAAACATAACATTTATTTAGGGTTCATATAGCCTTATAAACATATCCTGTAGGTAATTAATGCTTTTGTGCATGAAACAAAGTGTGTGCACAGCAGCAATCACAACTAGCAACAGCAGGCTTTCAGTCTTCACCAATGATGCTGTATTTTGATTAAAAGGTTACTTCACAAAGAGAATGAGCTACAAACATGGTGAGTAATGCACACATGTGTAGCAAGAACAATGGTTGATGATAAACTGGCACCAACAAGCTTCTGAGCCTATGTTTCATCTAAGCTGTACAGGAGTGACCTTTTTTCTGTGTGCCGCCTAGCACTTTTGGATTGTCATGCAGTGGTTATCATACTGCTCACTTTCTCCTACAGCAAAGCAGTTTGGAACTACTGTGCAGCAGTTAGTGCTCCGTTCATCCTTTGGCAATGTGCCACCAGGTTCTGTCATTTATATGTTGGTGGCTTGCAGCCCGTGAGACTTGTGAGTGGAGTTATGTGCAGCAAAATAATTGTTTTTTGGTTAACTGTGGGTTTGGTTGGTTGAAGGAATCAGCTGTAAACAGTAAGTACAAGCTCCTGCATTGGTCAGAGACCCACGTGGGTGAGGGAGGTCAGATATGGCATCATGTCTTGTCTGCTTTAAAACTGCAAAATCATTTTGTTTTTCGGACACATCTGTATTACTCAAACATGATTCAAAAATGTGCAAGAAACATTTGATATATTAGAGGTTTTCTTTGTTTAAAAATAAAAAAAAAAACAAAAACAAAACAGCACTTCAGTGCTTATTCCTAACCTTATTTTTGTGGTACTGAACTATGGGAAGTACAAACATCCAACTGAAATACACCAGGTTTAAAAAAAAAAAAAAAAAAAACACAACAAAAAAACAGAAAAGTGAATAATAAGTTGTGCTCATACCAGTATCACATCTGGCAAGTTCTCTGAGATCAACAGCCTGCACCCCAACATTCTGGATATCATCATTGGCAATAAACGATGTCTCAGCAGGAAAAAGACTTCCAAATAGTGTTTCAAATAATGCCTTCGGTCCATTCTTGTTACCAAAAGCTTCTACAACCTCTTTGAAGTAACTTACTTTGTCTTGGCCTAAATTAAGAAGCATATGTCCTGAAAGAGAAATGTTTTGTTTAAAAAAGTCAATCAGGATACAACAACACTGCTGCAAAATGATGACAGTACTTTTATTCTTTTACTACTTTTAGTATTTTTATTCAGTTTATAATTAGAACAGTAAATTGCGTTATTAAATTAACAAAATTTGAACTATAACCAGAAACCTAACAATTCAAATGGTGCTGGCAAGAAAGCTGTCAAGCACTTATAAGGCTTTTTCACATTCAGTCCTATTTGCTTTGTTCCAAATCATGGGAGGACTCATTACTTTGTTTCAACTTCCTGTTTGTGCTTTACACCAGTGTTTCCCAACCTCAGTCCTGGGGGCACACTGAGGTTGCAGGTTTTTGTTCCAACTAGACTCCTACTCGGTTACAACACCTGATAACACTGATCTCATTTAAATAGCTGGTATTTTTTTATTGTACATTCAGAAAAGCACAGCAGCATGATTTTTATATTTATAAGACATTTAGAAATATTTCTGCTGATGATATAGATTTAAATGCTTAACTCTTTTGTTGATTTCATTACATTTTAACCTTTCTCTGTGCAGTTTTTCCCCTTCATTGTATCTTATTAATGACAATTAAAAATTGACACAATAGCAAACACTGAATAATCAAAGGCTGCAACTATGAAAATATCTATACAATCTATAAGCTACAAGCTTACCTACAAAAGTTGGACAGGTTTCATTTCGAAATTCTATGTGTAATGGTCATAACTGGAACCTATTTTTCTCCATATACTGTAATGGACGTTAGCCTGATGGCCGTGGGGAGCGGAGCTGCGTGTGACATCATCACGCCTCCCAAATAATAACGTGAACTGATTTTAACCGCAGTACGTAGAAAAGAAGGAAGAGCTCCCAACAATAAAACAGCGGAGAACCCGTGGATTAAATAAAAAGGCTGCTTAGTTGGCGAAGCAAGGAAAAACGACGGCCTTATATGGCGTTTGTTTATAAAACAGTGGAGAAGCTGTGTAAAGGCTGCTTCACAAAAAAACAGCGGAGCGCCTTATATGGGCAGGCAGGCAACCAAACAAGGGAATCAATAAATAACTATTATCGTAATAAAGGAACAAAAAAATAGTGGAGAACCCGCAAATTAAATAAAGGAGATGGGTACTTAAACAGTAAACTAAGTCTAAAATAGCTACACAATAACTATAACAATCGTAATAAACACACAACACAGTAGAGAACCGCAAAGCAAGGAGAAAGGACAGACTTCAACCAATCAGATTTTGAGTTGGTGTCAGTACGGCCCTTTAGCAGGCGTACGGCAACATCACCATATTCAGACCCATTGATTGGATAGAAGCCGATATGAGGAAGTCTACGACGCCACTGAACGCACCATAAACGCTCCGAGCGAAAGATCGTCGCGTGCACTACGGATAACTCCATGCCAAGATTCTGGACAATATTTGCCAGACACAGACCACATTTCAAGACCATGAAAACCTGATGTTTGTCACGCTCCTCGAGCCCCAAAACTTTCGGGAATACAAGAAAAATTTCACGCATGTAGCCTTCTAGACTTTAACACAACAGCTACGGAGCGCTTTTGGATCTGTCTCGGCTAAAAACGGAACTGACTGTAATGTATACTATGGATGATTTTGCAGGCAAATCCCCCACTGATCTCCTTGACTTCCTTCATCAGAAAAATCTGAATGAGAGCATGGGGCGGCTGTTCACATTGGTATATTTGGCGGTGACCATTCCCGTGTACACTGCTTCTGTCGAGCGGACATTTTCAGCCCTAAAGTGAATTCAAACTTATGCCGGGAATACCATACGGCGGGTTCGCCTTTCACCATTAGCTTCGATGGGGATAGAAAGTGAGGTTTTGATGGAACTGAAGCGCTCTGATAATCCGTACGACAGAGTAATTGAACTATTTTTGAGGAAAGAAAGGACGATGGATTTTGTTTACAAATAATCCGAATTTTTGGTGAGTAAAATGTTGCGATTTTCCTAAATGATATTGCACGTTTATGAGTTATTATTGCTGTTTTTTGTGTGTGTCGCGGCTGTGGCTGCAGTAGAAATGAAGTTCTTCATCCCTGGTTTGTCTATAAAATAAAGGCATTAATTGTGGCAAAGGACGGACGGACTGACTGACTGACTGACTGACTGACTGACTGACTCTCCAAGTTCCCGTGTAGGTAGAAGGCTGAAATTTGGCAGGCTCATTCCTTACAGCTTACTTACAAAAGTTTGGCAGGTTTCATTTCGAAATTCTACGCGTAATGGTCATAACTGGAAACTATTTTTCTGCATATACTATAATGGAGTTGAGCTCGAAAGCCGTGGGGGTGGAGTTTCGTGTGACATCATCACGCCTCCCACGTAATCACGTAAACTGACTGTCAACGCAGTGTGTAGAAAACCAGGAAGACCTCCAAAAAGCGCTGAAGAAAACATGCATTATATAATTGAGAAGGCAGCGAAACAATAAGAAGCGAGCGACTGACATATACAACCATATTCATGAGTGCTGCTACTTCGGAAACAAAGCACGGTGGAAACCTAAAGTTTAAATTAAGTTCATAGACAGGCTGCCGCTGGCGTTTGTAATTTAGTGCCTGCCCATAAAAGGCCGTCCGTCAGCGGCAATCCAATAGAAACACTGCCGCTAAATATTCATGGGTGAAGGACTGTGCTTATGCAGAAGAAGATGAGATGGTCAGGGTGGTGTTTGGCACAAACTCAGCGAAACTGCGAGAGAAACTTTTAAGTGCCGGGTCTTAGCTGACATTACATATAGCCGTGGACATCACACGAGATGGCACCAGCACAGGTGGGAACCTTCGATGCAAGAACACCAAGCGGATCACGTGAACTGATGCAGTGCACAGACAAAAAGCAACAGTTCCAAAGAGTGCTGAACAAAAACCGAATTACACAATTGAGAAGGCAGCAAAAAAATATGAAGCATCTGATACATACAAGCATATTCATAAGTGCAGCTGATGCGGAAACAAAGCACACGGTGCAAAAAGTGAATGCCCCGCTAAAGGAAGACAGTGTAAAGAAAAAAACCCGTGCATGCAGTGTGTGATGTCTCAAATAAAGAGGAAGACGAGCTGTTTATTGATGCAGTAAGAAACGAATCGATGAATGAAACGATTGACAAACACGGAATGTAACTTGAACACAACACATCGTACAAATACGACCCTGATTGAAACAAATGATAATCAAATCCTTGATGACAGCAACACTCAATAACACTCACAAAACAATTACTGTATATTGACAATCATGTTACGTTATTTTAAAAATGTTCCCTTTTCTTTTTCATAACTTCTTTAACACACTACTTCTCCGCTGCGAATAAATATTATATATATATATATATATATATATATATATATATCCCGATCTACATACTCTCAAATAGACAAGCCACACGCCGTGGCGCAATTGTAGAGGCTTCGCCTCTAGCGCCGACATCCGAAGTTCGATTCCCGAGAGGGGATGTACTGAGTATGTACGCGCGCTTCTCGATTCATTTTAACCTCGCATCTCCTTGGTTTGGGATGTATGAAAAAATAGGCAGTTAACGCAGAATCATGTTACGTTATTTTTAAAATCTTTCCTTTTCTTAGCATAAGCACAGCTGAGAAGCTTCGATGCATGTACTCCATAACAAAAAACGCATTTAATCACACTTTCAATTCCAAGCAAAGGGGAACTTTTGTCAATGCATGATTTCCTGGTACATCGATTACACTGATGCACACATCACAGCTACAAAAATGTTAAGAGTCGGAATGAAGCGTGTTCCTACGACTGATCGGAGGAAAATTTCATTTCAAAAAACTACCCGAGCGAAGCCTTGATAAAAGCATGGTTTTGTGCACACTGAAAAGCAAGCAAAATTAGATGCATTACAGAAAGCGGACTTTGTGGCTCTTACTGAGGATCATTGGACTTCCGTGACCGTTATTAATTCTAATTACATAATGTTCAATGATCACACTGTTTTAGCCTAATGAACAAAATAATTTTGGCTAAGGTTACTCAGAGTTTATGTGTGTGTGTGTATATATATATATATATATATATATATATA
>JANRMT010028174.1:39766858-39910979 GCA_026402145.1 Polypterus bichir lapradei | reverse complement strand
AGGTGCTGGTCAAAAAATTAGAATATCATGACAAAGTTGATTTATTTCAGTAATTCCATTCAAAAAGTGAAACTTGTATATTACATACATTCATTACACACAGACTGATGTATTTCAAATGTTTACTTCTTTTAATTTTGATGATAACTGACAACTAATGAAAGTCCCAAATGCAGTATCTCGGAAAATTAGATTATCAATTAAGACCAATGCTAAAAAAGGATTTTTAGAAATGTTGGCCAACTGAAAGGTATGAACATGAAAAGTATGAGCATGTACAGCACTCAATATTTAGTTGGGGCTCCTTTGGCCTGGATTATTGCAGCAATGCGGCGTGGCATGGAGTCGATCAGTCTGTGGCACTGCTCAGGTGTTACGAGAGCCCAGGTTGCTCTGATAGTGGCCTTCAGCTGTTCTGAATTGTTGGGTTTGGCATATTGCGTCTTCCTCTTCACAATACCCCATAGATTTTCGATGGGGTTAAGGTCAGGCGAGTTTGCTGGCCAATCAAGAACAGGGATACCATGGTCCTTAAACCAGGTACTGGTAGCTTTGGCACTCAGTGCAGGTGCCAGGTCCTGCTGGAAAATGAAATCTGCATCTCCATAAAGTTCGTCAGCAACAGGAAGAATGAAATGCTCTAAAACTTCCTGGTAGACAGCTGCGTTGACCTTGGATCTCAGAAAACACAATGGACCAACACCAGCAGATGAGATGGCACCCCAAACCATCACTGACTGTGGAAACTTTACACTGGACCTCAAGCAACGTGGATTCTGTGCCTCTCCTCTCTTCTTCCAGACTCTGGGACCTTGATTTCCAAAGGAAATGCAAAATTTACTTTCATCAGAGAACATAACTCAGCAGCAGTCCAGTCCTTTTTGTCTTTAACCCAGGCGAGACGCTTCCGACGCTGTCTCTTGTTCAAGAGTGGCTTGACACAAGGAATGCGACAGCTGAAACCGATGTCTTGCATACGTCTGTGCGTGGTGGTTCTTGAAGCACTGACTCCAGCTGCAGTCCACTCTTTGTAAATCTCCCCCACAGTTTTGAATGGGTTTTGTTTCACAATCCTCTACAGGGTGCGGTTATCCCTATTGCTTGTACAATTTTTTCTACCACATCTTGTCCTTCCCTTCGCCTCTCTATTAATGTGCTTGGACACAGAGCTCCGTGAACAGCCAGCCTCTTTAGCAATGACCTTTTGTGTCTTGCCCTCCTTGTGCAAGGTGTCAATGGTCATCTTTTGGACAACTGTCAAGTCAGCAGTCTTCCCCATGATTGTGTAGCCTACAGAACTAGACTGAGAGACCATTTAAAGGCTTTTGCAGGTGTTTTTAGTTAATTAGCTGATTAGATTGTGGCACCAGGTGTCTTCAATATTGAACCTTTTCACAATATTCTAATTTTCCAAGATACTGAATTTGGGACTTTCATTAGTTGTCAGTTATAATCATCAAAATTAAAAGAAATAAACATCTGAAATACATCAGTCTGTGTGTGATGAATGAATCTAATATACAAGTTTCACTTTTTGAATGGAATTACTGGAATAAATCAACTTTGTCATGATATTCTAATTTTATGACCAGCACCTGTATATGTATGTATAAGTAAAGTATTTAGTCAGCCACCAATTGTGCAAGTTCTCCCATTTAAAAAGATGAGAGAGGCCTGTAATTTTTATCATAGGTATACCTCAACTATGAGAGACAAAATGAGAAAAAAAAAAAATCTAGAAAATCACATTGTCTGATTTTTAAAGAATTTATTTACAAATTATGGTGGAAAATAAGTATTTGGTCACCAAACAAGCAAGATTTCTGGCTCTCACAGACCTGTAACTTCTGTCCTCCATTCTTTACCTGTATTAATGGCACCTGTTTGAACTCGTTATCAATATAAAAGACACCTGTTCACAACCTCAAACAGTCACACTCCAAACTCCACTATGGCCAAGACCAAAGAGCTGTCAAAGGACACCAGAAACAAAATTGTAGATCTGCACCAGGGTGGGAAGACTGAATCTGCAATAGTTAAGCAGCAAGACCACTGATGGTCTCCCTCGATCTGGGGCTCCACGCAAGATCTCACCCCGTGGGGTCAAAATGATCACAAGAACGGTGAGCAAAAATCCCAGAACCACACGGGGTGACCGAGTGAATGACCTGCAGAGAGCTGGGACCAAAGTAACAAAGGCTACCATCAGTAACACACTATGCCGCCAGGGACTCAAATCCTGCAGTGCCAAACGTGTCCCGCTGCTTAAGCCAGTACATGTGCAGGCCCGTCTGAAGTTTGCTAGAGAGCATTTGGATGATCCAGAAGAGGATTGGGAGAATGTCATATGGTCAGATGAAACCAAAATAGAACCTTTTGGTAAAAACTCTACTCGCCGTGTATGGAGGAGAAAGAATGCTGAGTTGCATCCAAAGAACACCATACCTACTGTAAAGCATGGGGGTGGAAACATCATGCTTTGGGGCTGTTTTTCTGCAAAGCGACCAGGACGACTGATCCGTGTAAAGGAAAGAATGAATAGGGCCATGTATCGTCAGATTTTGAGTGAAAACCTCCTTCCATCAACAAGGGCATTGAAGATGAAACGTGGCTGGGTCTTTCAGCATGACAATGATCCCAAACACACCGCCCAGGTAACGAAGGAGTGGCTTCGTAAGAAGCATTTCAAGGTCCTGGAGTGGCCTAGCCAGTCTCCAGATCTCAGCCCCATAGAAAATCTATGGAGGGAGTTGAAAGTCCGTGTTGCCCAGCGACACCTCCAAAACATCACTGCTCTAGAGGAGATCTGCATGGAGGAATGGGCCAAAATACCAGCACAGTGTGTGAAAACCTTGTGAAGACTTACAGAAAACGTTTGACCTCTGTCATTGCCAACAAAGGGTATATAACAAAGCATTGAGATGAACTTTTGTTATTGACCAAATACTTTTTTTGCACCATAATTTGCAAATAAATTCTTCAAAAAAATCAGACAGACAATGTGATTTTCTGGATTTTTTTTCTCATTTTGTCTCTCATAGTTGAGGTATACCTATGATGAAAATTACAGGCCTCTCTCATCTTTTTAAGTGGGAGAACTTGCACAATTGGTGACTGACTAAATACTTTTTTGCCCCACTGTATGTATGTATGTATATATATATATATATATATATATATATATATATATATATATATATACACATATATATATATACACACACACACACACATACATATACACACACACACACACACACAAACAGGTGCATCAATAAAATCAGAATATCATCAAAATGTTATTTCAGTAATTCAATTCAAAAAGCGAAATTCATAATATATAGACTTATTACACTCAGAGTGATATTTCAAGCATTTAATTTTCATTTTGCCGATTATGGCTTATAGGTAATGAAAACCCAAAATTTAGTATTTCAGAAAAAATTACAATATTGCGAAAAAGTTCAATATTGTAACTCCTGGTGTCATATTCCACTCAGCTAATTAACCCAAAACTGTAAAGGTGTCCTGAGCCTTTAAATGGTCTCTCAGTCCGGTTCAGTAGGCCAAAAACAATCATGAGGAAGACTACTGACTTGACAGTTGTCCAGAAGACAGTCACTGACACCCTCCACAAGGAGGGTAAGCCACAAAATGTCATTGCTAAAGCAGCTGGCTGTTCACAGAGTGCTGTATCCAAGCATATTAGTGGCAAAAAAAGGTGCATAAGCAACAGGGATAATAACCGCAGCCTTGAGAGGATTGTGAAGCACAGTCCATTCAAGAATTTGGGGGGAAATTCACAAGGAGTGGACTGTGGCTGGAGTCGGTGCTTCAAGAACCACCACACACAGACGTATCCGGGACATGGGCTACATTTCACATTTCTTGTGTCAAGCCACTCCTGAACCAGAGACATCATCTTACCTGGGCGAAGGATAAAATGGACGGGACTGTTGGTCAGTGGTCTAAAGTCCTCTTTTTAGATGAAAGTAAATTTTACATTTCATCTGGAAATCAAGGTCCCAGAATCTGGAGGATGAGTGGAGAGGCATAGAGTCCAAGTTGCTTGAGGTCCAGTGTGAAGGTTCCACAGACAGCGATGATTTGGGGAGTCATGTCATCTGCTGGCATTGGTCCACTATGTTCATGTTCACTAGGTCAAGTCCAAAGTCAGCGCAGCCGTGTACCAGGAAATTTTAGAGCACTTCATGCTTCCCTCTGCTGACAGGCTTAATGGATATGCTGATTTCATTTTCCAGCAGAACCTGGCATCTGCCCGCACTGCCAAAAGTACCAATACCTGGTTTAATGACCATGGTGTGTATCACTGTGCTTGACTGGCCAGCAAGCTCACCTCCTAAACCAGTACTGTCAAAAGGAAGATGACAGACACCAGGCCCAACAATGCAGATGAGCCAAAGGCCGCAATCAAAGCATCCTGGGCTTCCATAACACCTCAACAGTGCCACAGGCCAATTGCCTCCATGCCACAACGCACTGATGAAGTAATTCATGCAAAAGGAGCCCTGACCAAGTTTTGAATGTGTACACAGACATACTTTTCAGTAGGCCAACATTTGTTTTAAAAATAATTTTTATAGGTCTTCTGTAATACTCTAATTTTCTGAGATACTGATTTTTGAGTTTTAAAATTACCTGTAAGCCATAATCAGCAAAATGAAAAGATAAAAACACTTGAAATATATTACTCTGTGTGTAATGAATCTAATACAAATTTTACTTTTTGAATTGAATTACTGAAATAAACTTTGTTGATATTCTAAACTTATTAAGATGCACCTGTGTGTATTATACACACCCACACACACACACACATATACATACATATATGCACATGCACAAACACACACCCACCAACAGCACAGATGAACTCTTTGGGGGATTGGGGGTCAATCATACTGTGGACAAGAAACTGAAACATCTCAGACACCACCCACTCAAATCCCTCAAACCCACCTCCAACAATTTTGTGGTGCAACCCAACCAGTGTGATACATGTACATTTCTTAGGGGGTATAATATGGGGTCTTCACATGAAACTTCAAGAGGTGCAGGTGCAACATAACAGTACTCAGTGGTACATTGAGAAATGCTGCTGGTACTCCAAGTTGAAATTGTTAAAGCACAGAAAACTAACAGAGATCTTTCATCAGACAGCGCCCAGGTACGATGATCGCATCCATGACATTTGAGCTGCAAAACTGCATGCATTGCAACGGACACAAACAACTTTGAAATATGGCAGTGCCCTGCCAGTAGGGCATCTTGTGAGTAAGTGGCTTAAAAACTGGTGTATTTTAATTTATTCTAATTTAAATTTAACAGCCATGATCAGATGGGAGACAAAAGCAGTAAGTAATAGTTGGGAGACAAAAGCAAGTAATCCAATAAAAAATTCTGATGCACTTTCTCCAAAAATAAGTTACAAAAAGGCTTACAAAAAGTAAGACAAGCATTATTTGAAAAGACTGATGTGGTTTGATAGATTAAGTAGGAGAGTTCTGTTGAGTAGTAGCCAGAAACTTTATAAAAAGCCTTTACCAAAAGATGCAGATGAAGGTTTTAATGTGTTATGGTTTTTTTAAACCATAAAGTGATTACATCTAAAGCATGGTTTTTGGGAGTCAATGCCTATCCTCGAAAGGAAACACCAAAAGAATATGAATACCATTTAGAAAATGTCCTATGCCCAAGAATATGGATTATTAAACTCTAAAAGGCCATGGCTTTCTCACACCATATAACCCTGCGGACAACCCCTAGGTTGGCAGTGGCACAACTGTTACTTTTTGCATTGAGTTAGCTAAGAGAAGTGGTTAAATTCAGGATATCATTAGTAGATTTTAGGGAATACCAACAAGCTAAAAGTGGTTTGTTTTTATGTGATAGTTTAAGTTTCAAAGAACATGTTAAAATGAAACCACACACATTGGGCTTTCAAAGTTTTCCTTATAAAAGTCAACAAGTTGCACCTCTCCACAAACAAAATCAAAATATGCATATTATTTTTGTAGACCTCACATGCCTGCTTAAGGTTTTACTACCAAAGAAAGTTGAGGAAAAAATATGTTTAATGCTAAAAAAAAAATTGAAACAAAGCCACAAAAGGAAATAAATGAAAAACAGCATTACATACTTGGATAACAAAATCACCAAATCAGTGGGAAACAAAAAATTGCAGCATACAAATTATATGGTACCCTCCATATACTGTATCTTAGCACAAACTTGGTGCAGAATGACACAGACAAGCTGCATATCTACCAATTTCGAATTTTCCAAGTTGCTAGCCAGAAAGACAATTAAAACTAAAGGATTCATTTGTAATGTATGTTTTCAACCAGGAACCAGTACTTTTTCTTAATATAGCAGGCAGTGAAAAAATAAAAAATAAATAAACATTTTATATATACAGGCAGTCCCCGGGTTACATACGAGATAGGGACTGTAGGTTTGTTCTTAAGTTGAATTTGTATGTAAATCGGAACAGGTAAATTATTTTAATAAATGCTATTGTTGACCGACTGTAACCAAGTGCTCTGCCAATGAATGATGGAGTTTCACCATTCTAGGAACTTTACATTATTTCTACTTTATTTTCCATGGTGATGGTTTTTCTCTTCTTTACTGTATCACCAGCACTTGCATCAGATTTGTGTTTCAGAGACATTGTTGAAGGGTGAAAACAAAAAGGTTAAGACGAGCTCTTCTGCACAGCACTGTACACACTATCACAGCAGGAAGGCACCCCTCGTCAGCACGTCTGGCGTAACTGAACGAGAGACAACTTCCTGCTATGCCCATAACAGTACAAGCAGGCTTGCTGTTGAGAATGAATGGGAGCTAAGAGGGGCGATTTACCATTCTCCCACAACACAGTCACCTCCACTTGCATACAGTATGCTGCCTGCAGCATCTGTCTATCAAGAACGAACAGGGTGCGGCCAAAGGTGGAAAGTGAATCGCCCACCACCGCCCCCATTCAACAGGCAGCCACCCGAGGCACACTATACAATGCTGCCCCCCGCCGCTCCATTCACCCTCAATGGTGTCCGTTCAGCCACAACCAGGTCACCGCTTGCAGCATCACCAACCACCCACTGAAAACGAACAGGACAGTCAGGAGCAGTAGCTGCGGCGGCGATATGGTGGGCGGGCAGCAAACCACCCCATCAAGCCTCTGTCCTGCACATGAGCAGTAGCTGTGGCCCTGGTGACTATGGACTCCCACCGCCGCATTCATCAACCGGAGCCACTCAGAGGGACACTACACTGCGAAAGCAGTGAAACTGCCCCCTCCAGCCACCGCTTGCAGTGTCCCCAGGCCAAAGATGACAGAGCGGCAGTTACTGAGGAACCTGCGTCGCGTCCCCCAGACAGATGAAGCAGCAGCTGCGGCCCCGTTCGCAAGTCGTATGTTGAATGTTCGTAACTTGGGGACTAGAGGCTATTTCTTTTGAATTTGGCAGATATTTAATACCACTGGAGTAAAATATACTATTTTCACAGTCAACTGATTAAACGCTTCGTTTCACAATCTGGGATCCTTAATGCACCTACCTGGTAAGCAACGAGGTAGCACAGAGTTGCTAGGTCTGTAACTTCACGCCACTGAAGCTCACTTTGTTGTGCCATTTTCAGCAATAATGTGCCAGCATGCAAATACAAGTGACCCCTCATTTCAGTGAAAGCCACAGATAAATCATCAGCTGGATCACTTACAAAACCCTTGGCATTAGCCATTGCATAATCAAATCTACAAAAAAAAAAAACAAAAAAAAAAAACATTTTTTAGTAATAATAACTTTTACAGGCGTCTCTCCTGTAAGTATGGAATAAAAAAACATGCAACACTTGTTAAAACAATTATTCAAGAAAATCTCAAGGCGTAAATATTTATAAAAAATTAAATTTGAACCTCTGCAAGGCAAGTCTGCATTCATGAAGATTTTTAGCTGACAAAGAGAGACGAACAACATTGCAGTAAGCAAGAAGATGTTCTTTAATTATGGACTTCGGTAGACCTTTGCCATATCCATTTATATAATCCTGGAATTTAAAGAGAAGAAAAATTCAGTTTTTCACATTTAATTGGAATGGAAAACATGCATTAAATCTATGGGTTGCCATAAACATGCTTCTTTCTCAATATTCTAACATAAAACGATGTCACATTAAATCCTGAGTACCAGTTCTTTGAAATAAAAATCTCAGAAAACTTAACTGTAGAATTTGTTATTCAGTAAAATAAGAATTTGTCAATGGTTTCTGCAATGCACCATATAGAAAATTTTTTAAAAGTACATACACACACACATATACAGTGCTTTAATTTATTTGCAATTTCCATAACACAAATGAATGTGTCAATGTTGATGTTAAACTGAAAAACTGCAGTATAAATATAGTTCCTAAATAATAACTCAGAAATTAAAGATTTAACAACTTACCAAATTTAGCTACATTTTTCACATACCTGAAATTTCAATCTGCATGAATACCAACCTGAAGTGTATCTGTAACACAACTGTACCAACTGAAACTGTGTAGCAGGAAACCTTTCTGCTCTACAGAACGACAATGTCTGATTGCTTCTTCAAGTCTCTGGTCTGAACGGTAAAGCTCTACAAGCTTGATGTTGACATGGACATCAGCAGGACGAGCATGCAGTTCCGACTGAAGAAGGTCAAACAGTTCATTTAATCCAGTCTGTCCTTTTGCACCAAGCAACTTTGCCTGTAGATACATTAAAGGCAGGTTACAAATGCAAGTAGTAAAAGCTGAGTGTTAATAGCTACTCCCTTATGCCTTCAAACTAACAACCAAAAGCAACAAGCAAAACATATTACTGTATCTGTAAAATAAAAATAAGTTGTAGGATTGAAACCCAGGATGCTAGACTGGTATGGCAGCAGTACTTACCACCATTCTGGATCATGAGGACCTGGCACCAGTCCAAGTCTGATTTCACATAAAGCCACCTAACATTTTTTACCAAGTACCTTGAGAAGAACCCAAACAGCTTTTCAGAGAATGTGCAGGCTTTATACAAACCCAAACTAGGTGCAGGATTCATACTCAGAGAACTGGATCTATTAAGGCAGGTGAACAAACCACTAATGTCACATAATTTATTATTATCTTCTATTTAAGACTATTAAAATACAGAAAGTAGGAAAGAAATCAGAACGCTCACAAGGAGAAAACTGTACAACTAGTAACAGAGCTACACAATTTTTTGGTGTTTTTTTTTCTGCAAAGCTGTCTGTTACTGTATAACTTCTGCTGAAAAATAAGACTAAGGTCCAATCATGGGTGCACTATGTTCCTATAAGTATTACTTTCACAGTTATACATAAAACATTGTTAGTGCCACACAGGATGGATGGGCATCCCGACCTGGAGAAGGGATGGTTCCTTAACTGGACGAGAGGCTCCAAGTGGACAGAAAGGCAACCCAGCCAAGGGAGAGAAAGGTGTCATACCCAAAAGAGACTCTTTAGATGGATGGACAAACATTCCGACCAGGAAAGATTCCTCACCTGGATGGGGAGCCCCAGGTAGATGAACAGACGTATCAACTACATATATTTGTAGCATCATCCCTTACCAGAATTAAGGAAAAGGGACAGAGGAGGACTGTCTCTGGGGAATGTTTATTCCCCTGGATACTAGATGGCAGCGGCCCTGGATATTGGTGCCCAGTCGGAAACCAGCAGATAATATTGGGAATGGAAGTCCAGAAGCTCAGTCCTGTTGGTGAACGAGGGTGCCGCAAGAGGGCACTGCAGGGAGATGCACTCCAAGTTATTCAGGATTTCCGTATTATCATGAAATGCCTCTAAATGGCAAAAAGCTCTAGCACTGGAAGTACTTCTGGATCTTCAATAAAAGGGAACACACTGTCTTGTCCAAGCGAGGTGGAGCTGGGAAGGAAGGAAGGCAACACTCAACTGGAGGAGAGCACAAACTTAGTTTGTGTGTTCATGTTTGGGGCTCTGTGGTGCCCCCTAGCCTTCACAACACTAATTCATTTTGTGGAGCCTTTTGGCAAAGAAAAAAAGATTTGAGCAGTGCATTAGTAACAAGCAGTTAAAAAAAAACTGTTCTGAATTCAGAAATTAACCCAGCACTGCTGCATAATTGAGACTAAACGAGAGGATTCATCGAAAGAAAAAAAAAGATGGCAAACAAAAAAAAAAAAAAAAAAAACAAAACAAAACATGCAGCCAATGCAGCATTCTATATTCAAAGATGCCTGACTTTCTACAATTAAATGACCTCTATTAATATTAATATTAACAAAAATGTGTTTAACAAAAAACACTATTAGGTGCATTCATCTCTTCTCTTCCACATCTTTCAGTTAAAGAAAAGAAAAGAAAAGAAAAAAAAAAAAAAAAAAAAAAAAAAAAAAAAAGACAATTGAACTCATTGTCAATACCCAAAATATCTGAAATCAAAAACCTACAGCAACTAAAAGCAAAGGAATCAAACATAGAAAGGCTTCTTTCTTATTTCCCCAGGACCAGTACCCTATTACTCAAGCACTTCTTGGGTGATTAATTGCCCACTTTCAACAATTTCTTAAATATTTTAACTTCAAATATAAAAGCAGCAATGTGAGCTAAATAAAAATAAATAACCACATGCTGTCAAAGGACACAATGAGGTTATTAACAGCAAAATCTAATCATTTACAATATATAAAACTTTTAATATATACAGGAGCTGGTCATAAAATTAGAATATCATGACAAAGTTGATTTATTTCAGTAATTCCATTCAAAAAGTGAAACATATATTAGATTCATTCATTACACACAGACTGATGTATTTCAAATGTTTATTTCTTTTAATTTTGATGATTATAACTGACAACTAATGAAAGTCCCAAATTCAGTATCTCGGAAAATTAGAATATCAATTAAGACCAATGCAAAAAAAGGATTTTTAGAAATGTTGGCCAGCTGAAAGGTATGAACATGAAAAGTATGAGTATGTACAGCACTCAATATTTAGATGGGGCTCCTTTGGCCTGGATTACTGCAGCAATGCGGCGTGGCATGGAGTCATCAGTCTGTGGCACTGCACAGGTGTTATGAGAGCCCATGTTGCTCCGATAGTGGCCTTCAGCTCTTCTGAATTGTTGGGTCTGGCGTATTGCATCTTCCTCTTCACAATACCCCATAGATTTTCTACGGGGTTAAGGTCAGACGAGTTTGCTGGCCGATCAATAACAGGGATACCATGGTCCTTAAACCAGGTACTGGTAGTTTTGGCACTTTGTGCAGGTGCCAGGTCCTGTTGGAAAATGAAATCTGCATCTCCATAAAGTTCATCAGCAGCAGGAAGCATGAAGTGCTCTAAAACTTCCTGATAGATGGCTGTGTTGACCTTAGACCTCAGAAAACACAATGGACCAAAACCAGCAGATGACATGGCACCCCAAACCATCACTGACTATGGAAACTTTACCCTGGACTTCAAGCAACGTGGATTCTGTGCCTCTCCTCTCTTCCTCCAGACTCTGGGACCTTGATTTCCAAAGAAAATGCAAAATTTAGTTTCATCAGAGAACACAACTTTGGGCCACTCAGCAGCAGTTTTGTCTTTAGCCCAGGCGAGACGCTTCCGACGCTGTCTCTTGTTCAAGAGTGGCTTGACACAAGGAATGCGACAGCTGAAACCCATGTCTTGCATACGTCTGTGCGTGTTGGTTCTTGAAGCACTGACTCCAGCTGCAGTCCACTCTTTGTGATTCTCCCCCACAGTTTTGAATGGGTGTTGTTTCACAATCCTCTCCAGTGTGCAGTTATCCCTATTGCTTGTACACTTTTTTCTACGACATCTTGTCCTTCCTTTGCCTCTCTATTAATGTGCTTGGACACAGAGCTCTGTGAACAGCCAGCCTCTTTAGCAATGACCTTTTGTGTCTCGCCCTCCTTGTGCAAGGTGTCAATGGTCGTCTTTTGGACAACTGTCAAGTCAGCAGTCTTCCCCATGATTGTGTAGCCTACAGAACTAGACTGAGAAACCATTTAAAGGCTTTTGCAGGTGTTTTGAGTTAATTAGCTGATTAGAGTGTGGCACCAGGTGTCTTCAATATTGAACCTTTTCACAATATTCTAATTTTCTGAGATACTGAATTTGGGACTTTCATTAGTTGTCAGTTATAATCATCAAAATTAAATGAAATAAACATTTGGAATACATCAGCCTGTGTGTAATGAATGAATCTAATATACACGTTTCACTTTTTTAATGGAATTACTGAAATAAATCAACTTTGTCACGATATTCTAATTTTATGACCAGCACCTGTATATAAAATATATAAACGTTTTAATTTCAGCAGGATTCTTAATTAGAAGCTAGCAACTGAGGTTTATTGAGCATTACTTTCACTTACTGTACAAGTTTCAAAACCCTTAAATGAATTTCCTCTTGTCAGATTCTCCGTTTTCCCTAAGCAGCACTCTAACAATGAGAGGCAATTAACAGGGGAAACTAGAACTAATATTGTCCCACTTACACTTTTGTTTGTAATATCCACTTTGATAACATACTATTCATAGAAAAAAAGTAAACAAATAAAGTTAAAGGACTGAGAATTAATGTTCTCTGATCTATAAGTACTGACAACGTTCTCAGTAATTAAATTCAACAGCATTAGATCACTAACATACATCAACATGAGCACTCTTAGAAACTTGAAAACCTACATCATTTGCCACCTACCAGGATCAGAATTACACTCTCCAGCCTATTATATTACTCACCCTCAAGTTATAGATGACAGGGTTTCCTGGAAAAAGTTTGGCCGCTCTTTCCAGCCAAAATTCTGCTCGGCCATCTTGTTCGCATTTATTGCACAGTAACTCTGCTATCTTAAGGACCAATTCCTTCTGTGCTGGATTTAACTCCACAGACCTCTGGTAGAGAGGAAAAACAAAAACAAAATTTTAACATTAAATGTTATTTAACTTCCATAGCACATAACTGGACCAGTCCACCAACTGGACCCAAGTCATTTACACCAGGGGTGTGGTTCAGTATGGAATTAAAATTAGAAAGCCTACAATCTGCACGCTTTCATAATTAAAAAAAAAAAATACAGTTTAGAGTTTAAATTTCATGTGTGGCAGAATGGCAGGAATTATTTCCTGGTATAACAACAAAGTGGGTGAGGAGGGTTATCGGGTTTGGTGAATTTCAGTGCAAACATTACAAATGAAGAAATGATGTTTGGACTAACAAATTCATCTTCCTATTTGCAAATATTAAAAATGTATTAACTTACTGTATCTGTCTAGTAAATGAAAAATACCACTTAAAACCAATATAAAAAATTGGAATTAATGAATACCAAATAATTAAAGACAGTTATTTACACAAACTCTTTAAAGCTGATTTTATAATTGGTTAGGAAGAATATCACTTTGTCACATTTGTGACATGTGCTGTTGCAAGACTGTATCAGTGTATGGAGGAGACTTTAGTTAGTGAAACCATAAGGAGCAATAATATTTAAGTTACGAGTCAAATTAACTCAAAAGTTCAAACAACATACTCATGGTGTTATTTTTTCAAAATCCTCCCCCTTTTTCTGGTATTTTAAAACATTAAGGCTACCTTTTTGAATAAAATGTTTTAATAAGTAACCTTAACTTTTAAGCATTCCAGTAAAAAAGCCTTAGTTCTTAGTAGCTTTAATGCTGCCTCATGTAACTGATCAGACTTTTCTGTATGCCATGTACTATTCCAGAATTTTTCTCACGATTCAACAGTAATAATTATTCATAACTAGAAAATGCATTGCATTTGCACCTTTATCATTCAAATATGTATTGCTTATGCTTTCACCAAGTTGGCAGGTGTACTGAAGTTACTGCAGTATTGAACATAAGTTCAGTTTCAAAAACACAACAAATGACAACTTTAGCATTTGACGATTCAATATCAGCAATTAAATATTAGTTTTTCTGCAGCACTGCTAACTGCATGTCTCTGAGATTACACTCTTACATTAATAAATTACAGGTATTGTGCGAGAGTGGTGATCTGTCCAATACCATCTGCTTCACCCCTAGCATCTAAGGTGTACGAACCAGCTTCCACAGATTCTGAACTGAATACATTGGTTACAAAATGGATGAGTAGCTGGATGCACTGCTGTAACCATGTTCATTACAATCAGAGCCTCCATCCATTAATCAGGGCTATTCAACACCCTCATTCAGAAGCACTACTGTAATGGACAACTGACCGGTCGCATCACTGTGCTTTCAACGTAAGCATGAAATGGATACTTTTTCCAAAAGGTGGAGAAAAAGGTGCTAATAAAGAAACTTTAATGTCTTGAAAACCCTGCAGGATTTTATGCTTGATGTACAACTGCAAAAGTTTCACTATCTCTTGTTCTTACTTGCAGCTAGAGGGCTGCACACTACAAATTTTTTGATCTAGTTCCCAACCGCTTCCTGTCAAGTTTTCATCCCGTTCACAGCAGCAACTGACAAAATTACATCCAGACATGCACATCATAGACATTCTTTACTAACTATATGCACTTTTAGAGTGAAGCAGTATTGATTAATGCATACTTAACATATTTTAGACATAGAATTTTCTCAGACGTTCATGTATGCTCTGATTGCCCACTCAAAACCACATTAATAAAGTCAGTTTGTCCACATCCACTGACTACAAGTTTCCATGTTTAAAAAAAAAAAAAAAAAGATTCAGGTCCTGCGGGGTTTCCATGGGAATGCTGACCTCAAACTTGCAGCTCTGGAATTGTTTTTTTTTTTTTTTTTTAGTATGTGTTTCCTCACATACCAATTAGTAACCCCTCACGTACCACAAGCTAAGAACCACTGATTTACATAATTGAATAGTACAGACATTGATGAATTTATTTGCAAAGCTGTTTCTATAATTCATTACAGTATAAAATTAAACTTTATTCATTGATAACCATGGTTTTTTTTTTTTTTTTACTCAAACCGTCCAAACTCACTTAAAAATCTTTTTTAAAAAACATGAATGGTGAGCCTTTTTTGATTATCATCAAACATACCCAAGCAAACCTTGTAGCTTTTTTGCCCAAAAACAGACTACTAGCATTGAAGGCCATGGTCACATTTGTCACGAAAGAGGAAAAGTTACTTGAAGGTCATAGCTGCTCATTTTGTAACAAGTAGGAGTTTGCATCAAGTTCAAAATTAAAAAGTATTCAGACTCATGAGTTATTTTTCACTTGAGGGTTCTTCCATATTTTGCAGATTTTGGTAGGACTAACTTATTTGAAACTTTCACAAACCTTGTAACAACCAATAGCTTTCTCTACATTTTCTTCAATTTCATAGAGATGGCCCAGAAACTTGTGAGCTTTTGGATCTCTGTCTTGAACGGCCAGATAAGCAGATACATGTCTATGGAAAAAGAACAGAAATAAATTGAACATTTTTATAAAAAGGTTATTGAGTTTCAAATGGTTTATTTAATTTTATAAAAAAGTAACAGGAACTCACCTTTTGGCAAGTTCATATTCTTTTGCTTCCAAGTATAGCTTTGCAAATAAAAATCCCTTTAATGATTTCTGTAGAACAAAGCAAAAACACATTTTGTTTTACATTTCTACCAGTTTTCATAGTTTGCTTTTTTATCTTTCATTTGAGTAGGTAAGCATTCATTTATTTG
Source organism: Polypterus bichir lapradei (assembly GCA_026402145.1). Lineage (NCBI taxonomy): Eukaryota > Metazoa > Chordata > Cladistia > Polypteriformes > Polypteridae > Polypterus > Polypterus bichir. The sequence goes on along the minus strand of JANRMT010028174.1, from coordinate 39,895,250 downwards.
TGTATGTTAGCAGAACACTGGGATTCTTAATTCAAATTTATTTCACTGGAAACATCAAAATAAGAGTAAAATAAAAAGACATCTAGTACCAAAATGCAGTGAAACAAACAAGCGCAGTTCACAATAAAGTGATTTTTGAGTCTGTATCTGTGTAAAAGGAGATTAGATATTTACAGAACCACTTTGGATTATAAACTGTTACTGAACCTGTTCTAAAATGCAATATGACCACCTGCCAGACTGCAAAAATAAAAAGGTTAATAAGCAAAGCCTGGGGTGCTTGTAGTTAAGAGACCAAGCCTTTGTACAGTTGTGGTCAATATTATTGGCACCCTTGTATTTTTAGATATACCATGTACAATATCACCTGGAAAAATAAAAAGTACAATGTGCAGATCACAAGCAGATCATAGATATGAGATAGTGTCTGCCAAATAATACGAAGTGTATGCAACACGCGTCTCACCCTTATTGGGGCTCGTCAGGTGTATGTACTTTTGCATCCCCTCATGGAGATCGAACCTTGGACATTGTAAGTAACCACCTAATAATCATATTGAGATTCAGACTTAAAAGGAATGAGTTACTTTGATCTTCACCCTGCCACATAAGCGAACCAGCTGCTATGGCACAGCGTCAGCGGCTTCGTCTCGGGCACTGACATATGAGGTTCGAGCCCTGTATAGGGATGAAAAAGTGTGTACACCTGACGAGCCTCAATAAGAAGTCCCGAAAGATTCATGGTATAAACACTGGCTACTGTGCTACCGATTAACATGGTTTCAACATATCTAGAGCAAATAATCGGATTAACACTAGGATGACACTTTAGTTACTGCTTTATGTTGCAAGACTGCATGTAGTCTTGACTGTACTCTTGTACTTGACAAACTAAGCACTACAAAGGACTGAAAGTATACCATGTTTGTTTCTTGTCTTAAACTTAGTACTTCTGCGATGATCACTGGCTCCATGTGAACCTAAACTGGGCAGATTAAATTTATTCCTCAGCATAAGCAAGATAAAAATGCATACCTTTAACTTTTGTTCAGTTATTTTCACTTGATTTCAAGCAATGGATGTTTTTGCAGAAACAAATAACATACTTCTGCAAAATAACATTTTAATTTTTTTTCTCCCTCATGAGCGGCACAAATAAACCGAATAAACAGGCATTACTGAATTTTAATTTATTTAATTTTTTTCCAAGGAAAGAAGGTATTTTTATTCAAACGCAATAAGTACAGAAATAAGGGTACTTGTGATTTTACAAAGTAATCGGACCCCATAACAATACATAATGCAATTTTATGATAATTGATATGTTTCGATACCATGGCAAAATACAAAAATCCAGCCATCATCATTCGATGGCCTTTTATTAAAGTACCCTCGCAATGAAGTGAATATGCCTTTTGCTCTAATACAATATAAAATGCTAACAGTAACAACAGCTTTAAAATACTGATACATCTATCAAGCAGTAACACAACTAACATTTAGGTAAACAAGTATTTCCATTCCTAAATATTAAAATGAATGGATCCCCTCAGTGTAAGAGATAGGAATTTTATAATATTGACAGATTTCTGCATAGGGTTTATAAAGAATGGAATCATCATAAACTGCTTTATTTATCTGAGCATGTGCTAAATTTACTGACATTTCCCATTTAATAACTCAAAAATACTGCTTAAAATCCATACTGAATATATTCAAAAATTACTATATACAATGAGTATAAAAAAACCCCTTCGAAATATTCCCATTTTTCTTTGCTTTACAGCCTTAAATGAACACACATACAAAAAATATTTCTTCCCAGCTTTACTTACTTAGTGCAAACTAAAACATCCAGGTGAAAGATACAGCTACAGTTCAGAAAAATGGGGGGAAAAAAAAAAAAAAAAAAAAAAAAAATCAAACAAGACCTACTGAGTTTAATAAAGGATCACCCCTCCAATGTTAATATTTTGTTGAACCACCTTTTGCTTTAATGACAGCCTTGAGTCTGGTGGGATACTTCTCTATCAGCTTTGCACATCTAGATTGAGCAATATTTGCCCACTCTTCTTTACAGAACTGTTCAAGTTCGGTCACATTGGATGGTGAGTGTTGGTGGACTGCCATCTCCAAATCTTTCCACAGATTTTCAGTGGGATTTAGGTCTGGGTTCTTCTGACTGTGCCACATGAGGACATTTCACTTTTTTATCCTTTAGCCACTGTGTGATCAGTTTTGCTGTGTGCTTCGGATCATATCGTGTTGAACAATGAACACTCTTTCTGGCAGAGGGTAGCAGGTTTTCCTAAAGAATTTGACGGTATTTTGCCCCATCCATTTTTCCATCTACCCTAACGAGAGCCCCAGGCCCTGCGGTAGAGAAACACCCCATAACAGGATGCTGCTACCTCCATGCTTTAGTGCAGGTGTGGTGTGTTGTTGAGGGAGAGCTGCATTGGATTTCCACCAGGTGTACCGTTTGGCATTGAGGCCAAATAGTTTGATTTTGGTCTCATCTGACCATAAGGCCTTTTTCCACTTGGCATCAGAATCTTCAAGGTGCATTCTGGCAAAGCTTAAACGAGCCTTAATGTGGCCTTTCTTGAGAAGTGGCTTTTTCCTTGCGACCCTCCCAAACAAGCCACAATTGTGGAGCGCTTGCGAAATTCTTGTCACATGCACACAATGGCCAGTCTGCTATTAAATCCTGTAACTCCTTCAAAGTGGCCATTGGCCTCTTTAACCAGTTTCTTCCTTGCTCTTTCATCCAGTTTGGAGGGACAGCCGGATCCAGGGAGGGTCCTAGTAGTACCAAACACTTGCCACTTCTTTAGTATAGACTTTACTGTGCTCCTTGGGATTGATAAAGCCTTTGAGATTTTTTTGTATCCATCCCCTGCCTTATGTCTGTCCACAACTCTATCCCTGAGATCTTTTGAAAGTGGCTGTCCACCCCTAATCAGTTATTTGCTGTCAGTTGCACTACCAAGCAAGGGATTGCTCCAGGAAAAGCTGTTTTTATGCTTCACTAATCACATTGATTCCAATTGATCACAGGTGGAAGCCAGTAACCATGGTCTGCAATGAAAATGGTGTTTAGGAGGGGGGTGATCCTTTATTAATCTTAGTGTTTCTTGTTTTTTATTTTTTTTTAATTCTTCTGAATTGTAGCTGTGATATCTATTACTTGAATATTATAGATTGCATTGAGTAAGTAAAGCTGGAAAAAATATTGGTTTGTGTGTTTTCATTTTGCTGTAAAGCAAAAAAAAGGGGAATATTTCGAAGGGGGTGAATTCTTTTCTATACCCACTGTATGTACTGTTGAATTAGTAAATTCCAAGATAATTCAGGATATCTCAATTGAAATGAACTGTTTAAAGCTTATTTTGTAACAACTAGGGGGCTTCGCTCGCCAACTCCCGTTTTTGTTTTTCCGGATACACACTTTTAAGATTTTTTTTTTTTCTTCTTTGAATTGTTGCTATTCATTAGTTTCACTTTTATTTCAGAACTTCTGTAAAAATCAATATTTGGAATATTTCGAGTCCCAATGTGCTGAATCTTTTTAATGAGGTCAGTGAGACATGTGTTTAATGACTTTGTACCATAATTTAGGATAGGTTTCTCTGTTTGGAATTTCAGCACAGACAAAACGATCTACATCATCATCAGTTAATTTTTTTTGCAAAGTAACCAATAAATGCATGTGAGGTAAACTCTGTTTTTGAAATTCTCTGACTTAAACTTCAAAGCCTTACGATATTCACATACTTCTGACATATTACCTATGTCCATATATTCGATCTCTATTCGCCTTTTCGTTATTTCTACGAGTAATAATTTCTTTCTTTGCACTAATGCGATGTTTACTTTGTTTTGACACTGTCTTTTTTCTGCTTTCATATTCTGTATCTTGTTCTGCATGTGTTTCTACGAGTCTTCTGAATTCCATTTTTCATTATCTCTAACCTGTTCTGCATGTGTTTGGCCCCTTGGTTTTTAAGCTCTTTATGATGTTTTACTTTGTTTTCTACTGTCTTATTTCTGACCTCGCTTTATCCTGCTTTTGTTTCAATGACACCTGGACCGTGGTGATTACTTTCCCTTTTTCAAGTGATAATTTCCGTTTGTTTGCGTTCCTGAGATCTGTACTTTTTTTTTTAATACTTTCTAATTTTCCTACTTTCATATTCTTTAACTTTCTCCAAGTGTATCGTGCCATTTTTTTTTTTTTTGAGCCTTTCGAATTCCACTGCTTTCATAATCTCTAACCTGCTCTGCATGTGTATAGCACAAACGTTCAGATTGGACAAGCTTTTTTTTTTTTTTCAGTTCTACTTGTTCTGGGCTGATAATTACTTTCCTTATTTTCTGAACTTGCACCTAGATTTTCCTTTTTTGTCTCTCCAACGCTTTTGAGTCCGTTTTCTCCGTGCTGCTTTCTGCCTGTCTATAGCAGCTGTCCTTTCGCCACTTCGCATCTCTGTCGCTCATGTTGTGGGGCGGGGCGAGGGTTAGTTTGGCTGAACGCCCACTAAGGAGAAGCATTCTGATCATCAGTAGGCTTTTTGCTGATGGCGAGCTGCGTGTTTTGCTTGCCTCTTGTCGTTGTTTTAAGAGCTGGGAGCACATGAAGCATGTCCGCCAACAGCAATCCAACAACTGCTAGGTTAGATGTCCGTGGACTGGTTTTAAATGATGTCTCACTGCCTTTTCTCGCGTGACGCTGTAAACACAATACTTGTCCTTTATTTCCGGCCCTGGTTAAATCTCTTTCTCAGGAAGTATAATGCTACTCGCTTAGTCAAGGTGGTTTGGGCGCTGAATGCATGCTAAGGAGGTGCCGTCGCGCTGCTATCAGTCTTCCGTGCTGTACTCCGCCCTCCCTCAAACGGACCTAATAGTCACTTAAAACAAACACTTCAGCCTGGCTGGGACGCTATAATACTTTCAAATTTTACTGCTTTCATATTCTTTACCTTTCTCTGCATGTGTATCGCACCATCATTTGTTTGAGCCTTTCGAATTCCACTGCTTTCATAATCTCTTATCTGCCATTTTTCTCTCCAACGCTTTTGGGTCTCTTTTCCCCAAGCTGCTCTTTTGTTGATGTTTTATCTAGAACGCATTGTCCTTCTACGCTTTATATGTGCTGAGAGCACGGGATCTGTGTGTGCTATGTCCCTTTACACGACTGAGTGTTATTTGATATTATTTGCGTCTCGCAGGTCTTTTAAGTGTCTTCCAAGAACTTCTGAGAAGATCACGTATCGCCGCCCTGCTTTCCCTTTCCAGGATTTTTTTTTATAATAGAAAGATATGCTTTTAAATTCTGGTTAGACCGTATATCAGAGACTCATGGTGTTTTGATTTTCCAAAGGTGTCTCTCTTTAAACACGGAGGGGAAAAACAAAACAAAAAAAAAAACCTTAAGCTGGCTAACAATTAGCCCTGATCTTAACTCAATTGAAAATCTTTGGAAAGCACTGAAATCTGCTGTTGGTAAAATTAATCCTGCAGATATTCAATATCTGGAGCAGAGTGGGAAAAACTACCCACAGAAAAGTGCAAGCAGCTTAAAGATGGTGCCATAAAACATCAGAGATTATCATCATTACCAAAGTATTATGGAAAGTTACATTTAACACCATAATCCCTGAAGCTTACGAAAATATTTGTAATGCTGGGTCCCCTTAAATTCCTTCGCACCAGCTCATCAGCGTCTGTGTTTTGCAAATGTGTCTATCAGCAATGGCACAAGAAGTCAAGTTAGATGCAAAATTCTCACAGCTGAAGTCACTTTATCTGGCAGTGAGGTTTCTGGAATTGTATAGGGCAAATAATATATTATTTGGAATGTATACATGTCATGTGTGTTCCATGTTGACAACGATCTGTGTAAATATAGGATGACAGGAAATGCGAGGCAAGAAATGTGGAACACAATTAAACAAGAACCTTGTTTCATGTTATAATGACGACAAAATACTGACGTGAAGTGTATGATGTGTGAAAAACGAAGTGCAAAACAAGTGTACTTCTATTCAAGAGTATAAATTTTGCTGTCAATGTGTAAAATCCAAAGCCCAAATGTCAATCAACACAAAGTAGATATGTCCACTTGGCTGGTGTAGAGGTAACAACTGCTGTCTTGTACGCAAGAGGTTGCGGGTTTGATCCTGAGCCCTCCCCGCATTTACAGTTTTGAGTATTGAGCTACTGTTACTATTATATAATAAAAACATACATTTGATTCAACTCTGTAATAGTCTGTGTACATTTTTGCCACTTTCTTTGATTATATTCCTGAATAAAAGCACACGTTTTGCACATAACATTAAAGTTTCAACATTTCTTTCCTGTTACCCTACATTTACACAGATCGTTGTTGACATAGAACATACATGAAATGCATGTATTCTAAATAACGATATATTATTTGCCCTATACAATTCCAGACACCTCACTGCCAGAAAAACTCTGCTGCATCGGTGGGGGATGAGTGAGTAGGCTGTCTGGTGCCAGTGCTGACTGATACATTTGCAAAACACAGATGAGGTGCGAGGGAATTTAGGGTGGCCCAGCATTATGGAAATTTTCATAGTCTTCAGGGATTCTAGTGTTAATAAGGTCTAGATCTTAATTTAAATTTTGCTCTCCATAGCAGGTAGCATTGCAATCACACTGTGCAGCTCAATAATAAATTCATTACTAGGGGGCTCTGCCTCCTGCTCGCCAAACCCTGGGCGGGCACTATGCATTAGCCACTTTGCAGCTCTGCCACTCATGTAAGGGAAAGAACATGTACAATTTAAACAGATAATTTTCAAGGGAATTGTTACATATGCATAATAGAACTATTTTACATTACAGTGAGTAATTAACCATAGTAAAAAATAGTAAAATGTAATAAACTGAAAGAATTATTTTTCATGTTGCGTTAAGAGATATTCGTTGCATTGTAGGTTTTCGCTCTGTTTGGCTTTGAAATTAATACGCAAATACTTTTTAAACTTACACTTTTACTGTAAAACTTCAGTAAAAACAATATTTGGAATTAACTTTTTATCAATATTGCACTGAATTTTGATTCCGTGTTTGGAGTTACGTCATGACAATGCAGCATATAACTGCCCATGAGTGAATATCATTTCTCTCTCTCTAATAAAGACTTTTTCAAATGTTTGTCCCTATAATTTATTAATTGTCATAGCAAAAGCTATTCTAATGGGAAACTTTAAACGTTTTAATACAAATGGCACAGCAAGATCTCCTTTGGTGTCTAATGTTATCCGCGGGAGATGTACAATTACCTTTCTTGTTGCCTGTTAAAATTTTACATTAAAATTGTTTGACCAATTCTGAATACAACTAATCTTGTCCTGATACATAGCCCATCACTCATGCATAAATTATGAAATAACATTACGATACAAATTTCTTTCAACAGTAATTCGGCCCGTGGAAGACTGTTTCAGCATAGACTATTGATATGCATTTAACCAATTTGCCGTGTAACCAATCGACAATTTTCACATTCATTTGTTTGACTTCGTTTCTCTGTGCTAGGATTGCCCATGTACTCATTTCTTCTGTTGATAACCCTTCAGGATAAAAATTCTTCAGTAAGATTTGGAGATAATACGTCTTCTTTTATTGGGAACTTAAAGTGAGGGAAACAAAAAAATGTATAAAAACAGAGTTCAGAAACTGTCTGACAAAACCATTCACATGAATGAGAGGTGAGAGGACCGTGGGCGAGGGCTATTAACTGGAAATGGATGACAGGAGGGCAGGGCCCCCTCTACCAACTTGAAAAAAATCTCTTGGCAATAGTCTTGTCTCAAGATTTTCTTTTATAACAGAGAGACAATTCATATAGTCTCTGCTCAAAAATAAAGGTCTTTGAACAAGGAACCCATCCTCTAAATAACAAAACCAATAATTAGGTAGTTTGTCTAAATTGCATAATTTGTACATATTTTTACAAATAGCACTGTATTTACTTAACCTACATTAGGGGCTGGCACCAACAACATTCAAATGTAATAACTTGCTTTGTTATTTATAGACCTTTCCCATGCTAGATTTAATGAAAATTGGACATTTGGTTTTTTGACAATGGAGGAGTTTACCACTGGTTTTTAGAAAATTCATTGATGCTCTACTAACAGTAAACTAATGAACGGAATGTCAATGTATGTGCATGTGTATGTACACATACATATGTGCAAACAGCCATGAAGTGCACATTCAGCATATTGCTACACATGGGGTCTAATTAGAACGGATAGAAAATTTGAATGCTGTTTGAATGTACATTTCTGCAGCTGGAGATCCTCTTAAGATTTTGCAATAAAGGAATCAGTGAGCACTTAATATTGTAGCAGTGTACTTTCAAAAGATTAGCATTTTTTTTTCTTTTTTTTTAATTTAAAACTAGCAGAATACCCATGTTTCACAGCGGAGAAGTAGTGTGTTAAAGAAGTTATGAAAAAGAAAAGGAAACATTTTAAAAATAACTTGACATGATTGTCAATGTAATTGTCATAGGCTTATTTTAGTATTGAGAGTGAACTTGATGATTGTAAAGAGTTTAATTTAGGATTGTAAATGTTGTATATGAGAATTTCACACTTTTAGGATGCATTTCTTTGTAAACGGTGTTTGCAGTTCTGCCCTCGGGCTGTAAAATGACCAAGCTGTCTGCTGAGCTTACTCTTGAGCATGCAACATACAGTTGGTCATGTAAGAAGCAATCTTGGGTCAAGTCGATGCCGACCTTTATTTAAAGTCTGGCCCTGTGACTTTATTGTCATAGCGAAGCAGACCCTTAGTGAAAATTGGAGACGTTTGAATTGGAATGGGAGGTCAGAGAGGAATAAATACAGTCTCCCCTGAGCCAGTTCCAGTGAAGACAGTTGCCTCAATTAGTGATGTGTCGGTCGCGAAAGAAATGGCTCTTGGAGCCGGCTCTTTAAAGTGAATGATTGGAGCCGCTTTTTTTCTTGCACTATTTTTTTTTCCAAGCTGCATGGGATTGGTCAACTACACGATGCGTGTCTGCACTGAGCAGGATGGGGAGGGGCGGTGCTACAGACAAACACAGCACACACACGCTCAGAGACAGAAACACAAGGGAAGGAGACACGCGCGACAACATGAGTGACTGCAGGAAACGGAGTAAAATTTGGATACATTTCAATTACATTGATAATACAAAGGCAGAGTGTAGAGCGTGCAAGGTTAAAATCTCATATCGAACAGGCTCGACAAATAACCTGCACCGGCACTGAGAACTTTACATCCATCAGTGCAGTGGGAAGAAAAAAAGACAAGCAAGTGAACCTGCTACTAATGAAATTGACAGTTTGTCTACTGCAACTGTTGAAAGTGCCAGTTTGTCAATGTATACACCATCATCCAGTACAGCAGCACAACCACCTAGACCTACAACCCAGAGCTCTATGAGACCGTTTTTGCAAAAAGCTATGACTCCAGTTAAACAGAACACACTTGATGAGGAATTGGCTAAAATGATTGCAAGTGATTTCCAACCATTTTCAATCGTGGAAGACAAAGGATTCAGAGCATTTACTCATGCTCTCAATCCACTTTATGTAATTCCAAGCAAGAAAACTCTCTCTCACAAAATTATCCCAAAACTATATGACAGAAAACGTGCTTCCCTGCAAGAGAGAGTTAAAAAAGCCCCAGGAGTTTGCCTGACAACTGACTGTTGGACATCCCGCACCATCACATCCTACATGTCAGTTATTTGCCACTTTACTGAAAATTACAAAATGGTGTCGTGTCTTCTGGATTGTTTTGAGTTCAGTGACAGACACACTGAGAATTTAGCAGAGGAGCTGCTAAAAGTGGCAAAAGAGTGGGATGTGGAAAACAAAGTGGTTTGCTGTGTCAGTGACAATGCAGCAAACATAATTAAAGCAATTCAAATCCTGAAATGGACCCACCACCCATGTCTTGCACACACAATTAACCTGTTTGTGAGAGATGCTTTGAAAGTGATAAAACCCACTGTGGACAAAGTGAAGGCAATAGTGGAATTCTTCCACAGGAGCACAACAGTCACAGAGAAGCTCAAATCTACCCAACAACAGATGGGCATGCCTGAGCTCAAGCTCAAACAGGAGTGCATTACAAGGTGGAACTCAACCTTTCATATGCTAAAACGGATTCTGGAGTCCAAGGATGCAGTCATCTCTACCTTGGCTGTTATCAGTTCACCTGTTGATCTCTGAGCCAAGAGGAATGGGAGGTGCTGCAGGAGGCATGCACGGTTCTGGAGCCATTTGTGCAGATCACTGTGAAGATCAGTACAGACAGGTACAGGGTACAAATGCTATTACATTATTATTATTGTTATTAATATTATTACTTTTCAATTATTATTATCATTTCTATTAGTTTTTGTTGCCTTATTGGTATGCAAAGTAGATTAGACATGAATGGAAATAATATATACTACTAAATAAAACAAAGCATAATTTTAACAGCTATTCTTTACTCATTTTCAGCTATGTTACAGCCTCCAAAATGCTGATCCTGTGCAAGGGTCTGCAGAGAGTGATAGCTGAGCACCAGACTAGAGTAACCACAGGGAAAGTAGCAGAGTTAGTTGCCACTCTCTGTGCATCCATGGACAGAAAGTTTCACAGAATAGAATACAACAGTATTCTTTCAGAAACCACCATGCTTGACCCAAGATTCAAAACGTTGGCCTTTAATGAAAACAGAGCAGCTGATTAAGCTCTTCAGAGAATAAGTGCATCAGCAAGATACGACCAGCCAGCTCCAATGCCAGGGGGCCAAGAGGGAGAACAGGGAACAGAGGATGAACAAGAGGAGCCACAAGCATCTGCTCTTTGGAGGTTCCTTGAAGAATGAGCAACTGGTCCTGGAGACACTCAGAAAAGAAGGAATCCCTCAGCAGATGCAATACTGGAAGTGAGATCGTATCTTGAGGAGCCTCTTTTCCAAAGAAGCGCAGACCCGCTGAGATGGTGGGAGACCAAGGCTTCAGTTTACCCACGTCTTACGCATGTAATGGTACGGAGACTGTGCACTGTAGCAACATCAGTCCCCTCAGAGAGAATCTTCTCCAAAACGGGGCAGATAATAACAGAGAGAAGAAACAGGGTCAGCCCCTCAAAGCTGAGGCACTTGGTTTTTCTTAATGCTAACCTTCTTTAAAGACTAGCTAAAACCGTTTCCTGGATGCTACTTTTTTGTTTTACACATTATTTATATTTTGTTTTGTGATTCTCTAAGCTTATGTTGTTTCACTGTAAATAATTAAAAATATTGGATCTTTTTCTCAAATTGAGATGGTTGTTTTTGTACCTTAAAATGTATTATTCTGTACCATGTTATAAGCCATATAAATAATAAACATTTGATACAATGTATGTTTTGTAAGTTAGTAATTCATTTCACTTATATTTTTACATTATTTTTTGGTAATACATTAATTTAAGCATCAAAAAAAATCTGAAGAGCCACTTGGGTGCCGAAAGAGCCGGCCCTTTTAAGTGAGCCGAGCCACAAGAGCCGAGCCGGAACTCCAATCACTAGCCTCAATGAGGTTCTTGTGCAGAGATTTGATCTGAAGCCTGGTGCCGTTACAAAGTTTTGGTGGTTTTAAGTTTCCAAGGCAGCTATCAGTTCACTAGGGCTGAAATGATTAGTCGATGTAATCGACGACGTCGACTACAAAGAATCATCGACGCAGAGTTTTTATTGACGACACGTCATCAACAGAACCTTCAATAGAGGCTCCAGTCACAAAGAACCATACTGGTTTTTGTAACTGCAATGCACTACATGAACATCTGGGGGCAGTATCGTTTGTCAAGACTGCACACAGTCCTACCAATGAAGAAGAACGCCTTGAGGAGAAGAATGTAAAGGAAAATAAACGTGGTTGCAATGGCGAGTCGGATAGAGGAGGGGGAAGGAGATGGAAAAAAATTGAGACAGAAACTTTCTAAAGTGAGGGAGCACTTCACCGAAAAAGAAAAAAAAAAGCTGAATGCAGATTATGTAAAGCGGAGCTTTCTTTTCACGGCAGCACCATCGCAATGCATGAGCATCTGAAATGAAAGCATCCTTGAGATGTGATGCCACCATCTCTTGAAAACGTATGCTGGTGCTGTTAGTTAGTTAGGGTCAGTGTGGTATAGCGGGTCCACAGCTCCCGTCAAAGGGCCGCTTTTAAAATAAATAATCACCGTGCTTGTGGCTTGGTGAGGGGGCATGGTGGTTGTGTGTCTGAAGCAGTTTTTGGGGCGATTCGCGATGTGGGCATTTCTCACCTAAGTTCAAAGGTGAGAAACCGTCTGCATACGTGATTGTTCCTGGGGCTGCTGATTTGCCACAGCTGCCATGCCCTCTTGATATATAAAAGCGCGAGTCGGCTATGGGGGAAAAAAAAGCAAAGAAAAAGAAAGAACGGGCGGGAGGTTGCAGGAGGAAAGCCAGAAGCAGTGGGGGGAGAGAGAAAGCCGGTACGGGTGAGTAAGCGAGCGATGGCTCGCGTGCAGCTGATCAGGGAGCTTGGGTGTTAGGCCGTTTATTTTGAAGGGCGGGAGTGACTGGAAGATGGATGACTCTCCGCGTAAGGCCGCGGAAGTCGGGACTTGGGACATGGTGTCCCCAGCGCGAGAGCCCTGGTCGTTAGGGGAATCCCAAGTCGCTGTTCGGTGGTGCCTACTGGAGCCAGGGATCGGAAAGGTGACCGACCAGTTTGCGAGTAAAGAGAAGGCCAGCTGCAGGTAGAGCGACTCCCCTATTGAGGAGCCCAGACGGGGGAAGAAGGGGAGCCGCAGGTAAAAAGGCACCGGGCTTCTTCTTGTTTTTACAAGAATGCTTCCTGTTGTATTTTAACCTCGTTTTTAAGAAGACTTTTTCTATTGATTTTAACCTCAATGATTGCACAACTGTTTTATCGATATTTATTGACTTATTGAAGGCACCGCACTTTAATATGAACACCTTGTTTTGTTGATTGCTTTTAATAAAAGCACTTGGCACTTTTGTACACCATCCGCTTGCTATGTTGTTGCCTCACTGCTAAGCTCATCGGTAACAATACCGATGGTGACAGGTTCAAGGGCTCCCAGACAGAAGATGGGAGCATGCAATGAACCCGCAATGTCACATTCAGATAAGGAGGGGAGGGACAGCGTGAACGAGACTGAGAAAATAAAAGTAAAAAAAAAGCAAACTTTTACAAGTAACAAATTTACACCAGATCTTTTCGTTTTGAAATAACATCACATTAGTGTGATGAGGTTTTCTGATTGGTACTATTCAGGTCATACAATGATTTCTTCAAACGGTCACAAATATTTTTTCCCCCCGGTGCTGCGCGCTGACACCAGAAGGTGTGAGCTTATTCAGTGCTAGCAGCAGTACGCAGGTAGCTGGTTGCTTGTGCTATAACAAGTTGACCTGGTGGCAATCAAAGCACATGTACTGTGCAAGGCATGTACGCGGTCCACTGAGAAAAGAAGAGCGTTCATGGCACAACTTGCAGAGGAACATTCTTTCCTCTGTATGCCCTTGAGTCCTGTGCAGACTGGGCAAGGTCGGGGTGGACACAGACATTGATTACAACCGCAAGAAGGTACGTAAATGAATATGACTAATGTTGCATCCTTGCCACAATGTTTTCCAAAATGTACTATAAGGTCATAAAATGAATAATTCCAACTTTCATATATACCTATGTCTCTGTTTTTTTGTCAGCACGGCTTTGACATCACGGGCCTTAAGGCGCATACTAATTCAGCGCAAGCATGAACACTCAATAAAATTGAATAAAACAAAATCAAGTGTCAATGAGATACAAATAATGCAGATTTGCTAGCGTGTGTGTGTCCGCTTTTATCCAACCAGATCAGAGAATTTCCAGTTCGATTGTCTCAAAACGCCGCTCACATCTACAGTTATTCCCAGTTTCAGATAAAAAGGGGGGGGGGGGGGGGGGGGGGGGTCTTTTTTTCGTGACCGAGAGAATAAAAGCGGGGGGAAAAAAAAAAAAGGTAACTTTTACAAGTACTATATATTTACAGTGGCTGTTACAGACGCAAATCATATGTATGTGTTTATTGTATAATATTAACAATAACAGCAACTCACTACTCAAAACGGTAAATATACGAGGCAGTCAGGATCGAACTAGGGGACTATTGATTATAAGTCAGCAATTCCTATCCCTGCACCATGGAAGCTATTGTATCATCCTTGAACCTTTTGTAAAAGTGTTTATTTGATCTTTGCACTTCAGGCTTTACACATTATATAGTTTTTGTCTACCTTTTGACATTTATTACTAAAATATGAAAAACGTTTCAGTTTTAATGATGTATTTTTTAGTTAAATGTTTAGTTAAAAGTTAAATGCACTTTTTTGTTTAAAGACTGTGCAATTTAGTTTGTATTGTTTAATGTATTTCTTTTTTATTTTGATGGTCACACTAATATAAAAACATCTGATTATTTTCAAATTCATATGTTTCACTGGTTATTTTAATTTGATTACAGTGGAGCCTCGGTTCACGAACATCTCCGAACACGTACAAATCGTTTTACAACCAAAAAGTTTGCGCATCTGTTCACGACCACACACTCGGTATGCGAACAAGCCAGTTTCCCTTTCAGTTTGTGCGTGCCGATGATTTCTGCACATGTTCAGTCTTTCCCTGTGCAGAGAGAGAGAGAGAGAGAGAGAGAGAGACAGCTGGACGCATAAGGCCGTGAAGGCAGTTAGAGTGCACCGGGCTTGCTTTTAAAGAGATAGATCCGAGCATTGTTTTAACCTCTTATTTAATGAAGACTTTTTTCGATTTTTATTTTTTATTAATTTTATTACAATCTATACAAAGCAATCAAGTTTTTATAAAGAGAAAAAATTAAGAACAGATCAATCCCCACCTCTGAGAGAGAGAGCAAGCCAAACGGCGTTAAATTCAAATTTAGGCTTGTAAACATACCTAAATTAATAAATTCTCTGTGCCTTATGAACTTATTTTAAAATATTACTGATTAGATCCTGCCATGTTTTGAAAAAAGTCTGTACGGATCCTCTAACTGAGTATTTGATTTTTTCCAACTTCAAATAATATAACACATCAGTTTCCCACTGACTTAAAAGAGGAGAGTTTGGGTTTTTCCAGTTTACGAGAATAAGTCTACGTGCCAAAAGTGTAGTGAATGCAATCACAATTTGTTTGTCTTCCTCCGCTTTAAACCCATCTGGAAGAACACCAAACACAGCTGTTAATGGGTTTGGTGGGATTGTGAGTCCAAGGCTATCTGAAAGGTAATTAAAAATGTTTGTCCAGAATAATGTTAATTTGGTGCAGGACCAGAACATGTGACCTAGTGAGGCTGGGACTTGGTTGCAACGTTCGCAGGTTGGATCATGCCCTGGGAACATTTTGGAAAGTTTTAGTCGAGACAGATGTGCTCGATATATAATTTTGAGTTGTATGATTGTATGCTTTGCGCATATGGAGCTCGAGTGAATTCTCTGCATTGCTACTTTCCACTCCTTTTCTGATATATTAATTGAAAGATCTTTTTCCCAGTGTCTTCTTGGATCTTTGAAAGGGAGGGATTGTAAAATGATTTTATATATTGTAGAGATGGAGTCTAAGTCCTTGAGATTAAGCAATATTTTTTCCAGCATGGTTGAGGGTGCAAGATGAGGAAAATCTGTAAGGTTTTGTTTAACAAAGTTTCTGACTTGAAGATAGTGAAAGAAATGTGTAGCTGGAATGTTAAATTTGGAATGTAATTGTTCATCGGATGCAAAGACGTTGTCTATATAAAGATCTCTAAGCGAGTTAATTCCAAATTTTTTCCAAATATTAAAAACTGCATATGTTTGTGAAGGTTGAAAGAGGTGGTTCTCTTGCAGGGGTGCAACAGATAGAAGCTTCTCCGTCTTAAAATGCTTTCTACATTGGTTCCAGATTCTAAGTGAGTGGAGCACAATTGGGTTATTAGTGTATTGCCGATAACGTGTGTTTATTGGAGCACAGAGCAAGGAATACAAAGAAGTACTGCAGGATTTTACTTCTATTGCGGACCAAGCCTGTGTATGTTCTTCTATTTGTGTCCAGGTTCTTATCGCCTGTATATTTGCTGCCCAGTAATAAAACTGGAAGTTAGGAAGAGCCATGCCGCCTACTGCCTTTTGTCTTTGTAAGGTCGCTCTTTTGATGCGTGGATGTTTTGAATTCCAAATAAATGAGGTTATTGTCGAATCTAATTGCCTAAAAAATGATTTATTAATGTATATTGGGATGTTTTGAAATAAAAAAAGTTTAGGAAGAATATTCATCTTAACAGTGTTAATTCTTCCAGCTAGTGTGAGATGAAGGGTTGACCATCTATGCAAGTCTTGTTTAATTTTTTCCATGCAAACGGCGAAATTTTGTTGATATAGAGCTTTATGTTTACTTGTGATGTTTACCCCTAGGTATTTAAACTGTTCTGCAATGATAAAAGGTAGGATATCTAATCTAATATTATATGCTTGAGAGTTCACTGGAAAGAGTACACTTTTATTCAGATTAATTCTAAGACCAGAGATCTTTTGAAATTCTGTGAGTGCTGCTAAGACTGCAGGCACGGAATTTTCTGGGTCTGATATATACAGTACCATGTCATCTGCATATAATGAAATTTTCTGTTCCAGTCCTTCTCTGCAAATCCCCTTTATCTGATCAGTATTTCGACAATGTATTGCTAGTGGTTCAATGGCAATCGCAAACAGCAGCGGTGACAAGGTGCATCCTTGTCTAGTGCCACGTTCTAGTTTAAAGTAGTCTGAGCAAATGTTGTTGATGCAAACTGAAGCTTCTGGGTTAGTATACAGTAATTTAATCCATGCACAGATGTTTGGGCCAAACCCAAACTTCTCCAATATAGTAAAAAGGTATTTCCATTCAATCATGTCGAATGCTTTTTCTGCATCCAGTGATAATAATATTTCTGGGGTGTTTGATTTAGTTGGTGAGTATATTACATTAAACAGGCGTCGAAGATTGGAAGATAAGTGCCGGCCCCTAATAAATCCAGTTTGGTCTTGTGATATTACCGAGGGGAGCACTTTCTCCATCCTTCTGGCTAAGATTTTAGAGAGTATTTTAACGTCGTTATTCAGAAGTGAAATTGGTCTGTATGATGCACATTGTAATAAGTCCTTATTTTGTTTTGGAAAGACAGTGATTAGTGCTTGGCGAAAGGTTTGTGGAAGAGACTGGTTATCTCTGGCTTCTGTAAATGTTGCTAATAAGAGGGGAGCTAGCTGAGCGGAGAATTTCTTGTAAAATTCTGCAGGGTAACCATCAGGGCCTGCTGCTTTCCCACCTTGGAGAGATTTTATAGCATCTAGTAATTCTGATAACGTCAGAGGTTTATCAAGTTCCTCCGCACTAAAAGCGTCTATTTGTGGTATCTGTAATGTATCTAGAAATGTATTAGATTGTGTATTGTCTTCTTTAAACTCAGTAGCATATAGGGATTTATAGTAGTCTCTGAAAGTATGCATTATATTTTTGTGTTCGACGATTTTATCTCCGTTCGTGCTAGTAATTACCGAGATTGCGTTGCGCACTTCTTACTTGTGAATTTGTTGAGCTAAAAGCTTATTAGCTTTCTCCCCATGTTCATAGTAATGATGTCTGGATTTGTAAATTAGTTGTTCAGTTTCTTTAGTTGTCAAGAGGTTTAATTCCGAATGTAGAGCCTGCCTCCTCCTATGTAGAGTCTCGCTTGGTAGTCTGGTGTGTTCTTCATCTATTTTAGTAATTTCGCTTTTTATCTCTGCTAGTTTCTTGGCTTCGGATTTATTTCTGTGGGAAAGATATGAGATAATCTGACCTCTTAAGAAGGCCTTAAGAGTTTCCCCAGAGTATTCCTGCAGAGATCTCGGGGGATGTATTTGTCTCTAGAAAGAATTTGATTTGTTTGGATATAAATTCCGTACAATTCTCGTCAGCTAATAGAAGCGGGTTGAGGCGCCATCTGCGGGGTGAGTGCATGGGGCTTAGTAATTTTAGCTCCAAGATCATAGGTGCATGGTCAGAAATAACAATAGCATCGTATTTGCAAGATTTAATCAACGGCAAAAAGTTATTGTCTATAAAGAAGTAATCAATCCTTGAGTAACAATGATGCACTGGTGAGTAGAAAGAATATGTTCTTGAATTTGGGTTTAAAAACCTCCAGGGGTCTGATAAATTGTGATCAGTTATAAACTTTGTAATTATCTTTGCGGTGTTAGATGCCGTTCCCCCTGTGGAGGAAGTCCTATCTAAAAGTGGATTTAGAACACAATTGAAGTCCCCAGCCATTATAACTTTATGAGTGTTCAGATTGGAAATGGATGCAAATAAATTTTGTATAAATTCCTTATCATCAACATTAGGTGCATAAACATTTATCAAAATCATTTTACAGTTAGATAAGTCTCCCATGACCATTACATATCTCCCTTCAGGATCCAATACTACATCTGATGCTACAAATGGTACTGTTCTATGTATGAGAATTCCCACCCCTCTAGTTTTCTTTGTAAAACTAGAATGGAACATTTGGCCAGTCCAGTCTTTTTGCAGCCGGAAGTGATCCTTGCTTATTAAGTGAGTTTCCTGTAAAAATACTATTTTAGCATTTAGACCTGTTAGGTGAGAGAGTACTTTCTTTCTCTTTAATTCGTGATTCAGGCCTTTAACATTCCAGCTTACGAAATTAACTGTCCCGTCATGGAGACACTGATTCTGAGTTTTTGATGTCATTTTATAGTCTTAACTGGAAGTGAGACAGCTTTGGCCTTAATTTCCTATTTCCCCTAGAGTTGTTGCCATTCAGCTTATTATTACGTTGGTAGTTATAATTATTAAGATTCATAGGATAGATTAGGTATAGATCAAGCCTGCTCTCTTTCTCTCCCCCCCTTAAACCCCCACCCACCCTTTTTGCCTCCCCAAGTGAGGCTAAAACCCACTTCACACAGTCCCAGTCCTCTGACATACCCAGAGACAGAGCACGTCCAAAGCAAAACAAGCCCCAATGCAGCGGTGCTTTAGAGTTAAAAGATAGAGATATCCGTTACCAATATAGTCTTTTAAAAAAAAAAAAAAAAAGAATTTTGCACTTAAAATATATATATAGTCTTCAGCAATTTTAGTGCATTAAGATGATACACCCAGATAATAAACTCGGGTGATGATGTTAAAGATGTGTCCAAAATAAGCATAACAAGTCTTAATGCAGTAATAGCAATAACAATAAACCAAGGGTATGATATTGAACAGTCTCGTTTAGGGTAGAGATGAAGTAATTAGAAAAAAGAAGAAAAAAAAAAGGAAAGAAAAAGTAATTAAGCACAATAAGACATAAACATAAACAGATAGCGCCCTAGTAATACTAAGTAATAATGAGAATATATGCTGATAAAAACCCGTATTTTAAAACAAATAGATCAGACAGTAGATTATTAATCCTTGCTTTAATCATTAACCGCCATGACTCACTATTATGTATCAGAATAGTCCCGGGATCAGCTTTCTTAATTCCTTTTCTGCTTCATCCTTGCAAGCGAATACATAGAAATGACCTTGCCATTCCACTTTAAGTTTTGCCGGATACAAGAGGCTGTATTTGACGCTGGTTTGCCGTAATCGCTGTTTGATGTTGTAGAAGGCTGCGCGTTTAGTAGATGTTGCTGGAGTGAAGTCAGGAAAGATACGAATGTGGTTATTTTCGAATGTAATATCTTCCTTGTTTCTAAGGAGTGCCATCACCTCTAGCTTAAATGATAATCGTTCAAAACGAACTATAAAAGACCTTGGTCTGGGTCTAACGGTGTTTGATCCGCGTACGCGGTAAGCTGCTGCTATCTCAGATTCTGCTTTAAAGTCGTCCCCAATTATTTTAGAAAAAAGTTCAGCAGCGAATTTCACAGGGTTTGAACTTTCTCGATTCTCAGGCAGACCTTCAATTCTGACGTTATACCTTCTACTTCCATCTTCCAAAGCAGCCAGTCTATCTCCGAGTTTTTTGCATTCGGAGCTGACATTTTCTGCTTTTTCTTCAGCACTGGTAGCTAAATTTTCGGCTAATTCAATCCTAGTCGTGAATGTCTCCTTGAGATCCTCCAATTGATTAGTAAGCGTTTCAATTTTACCCAGCACCTGTCGCATTTCCACTTGCATTTCTTGTCGCAGCCTTTCATTTGCCTGTTGCAGCATCAGCCGCTGCGTTTCGTTTGCTTGTTGCCATTCCTGTTTCAATTCCAGCAACTCTTGTTTCAACCTCTCATGTGCCTTTGCCCTTGCTTTCTCATTTGCCTTCTCGGTTTTCTTTATATCTTGTACGATCTCAGCGAGCATCACCTCCAATTTAGACATTTTAATTGTGCTTTCTTGTACCGTAGGTGAAGCGTCAGGCTCTACTGTAGCCGGTGCCTCCGCTATCCCCGGCTCGCGTGGAGTAATTGAGATCGCAGACTGTAAGGCCCTTTCTAGTTTCAGGTGTTCTCCGATCAGCGAGCTATCGAGATCTGTACTCCCGATCGTACATTCGCTCCCCTTTTCACTCTCAGCCGGCGACGATGTAGCGGACCTTGGTCCCGAAGAGTCTGTACTTTCACCCAGCTGTTCCAGGTCTCTCTCTGAAAGGCCGTATCTTGAGCTAGGGCTTGCTGATCTTGGCTTGGGTGCAGCTTTAGTTTTCTTTTCTTTCGGACCCCCTTTCTTGCTGGCCATGTTTATATATGCTTACAAATATACTGTAGCAGTCTCCTTGGGCTGAATAAATGTAGGATATCTCAGGATAATAGGCAAATATGAAAAATAACACCGCTGCTAGCGGAGCTCCACTTCAGATGTCCATCTCTCGCATCGGACGAGACCAAATTCTGATGAAGACTTTTTTCTATTGGATTTCATCCTCCACTTCTGTTTACAGCAATCGGTTTGTAGCGTGCATTCTTGGAATGTTACTTTTCTTGGTGGTTTATTAAATTACAGATTTTTCAAATGCTCATTTTTTTCCCTGTGTTTAGAACTCATTAAAAAAAAGTGTTTTAAGCAAGTGGTTCGCAGCGCTATAGCGCGAACTCTTGCAGTGTTAGTTTTCTCTGCTGTTCAAGGTTTTCTCAGTGTTATTCAATATTTTTACATTTACTTTACTATTATGCTGTGCATTCTATGGTATAGTTAACTATATTTGTGCTTAAAAATCTTTAAAAAAAGATATTTACATACAGTTCGTACGGTTTGGAACGGATTAATTGTATTTAAATACAATCCTATGGGGGAAATTACTTTGGTTCATGACCAAATCGGTTGAGCTTTGGAACAAATTATGGTCATGAACTGAGGTTCCACTGTATTATTAATTTTAATCGTGTTAATGCAGAGACATCAGCAGGGCTCCAGACAGAAAAAAAAATTTGGGAGCCACTGGCTCCTAAACCCAAAATATTTAGGAGCCAAATGCTTTTTTTGGGAGCCATAATCTCTACCGCATGCCAAATGTGAAATAAACAAATAATATTTACTTGTATTGTTTATTTGTTCTTCAGTCTACCTCACACTGCCTTTCCTTTCTCCTATCTGAGCTATTTGACCTGCCTACTAGTGCCCTCTGCAAGGTTTTATAGATAATAACAGAATAAATGACACATAAATGTGAACAGTGCAAATGTTTACTAATAAGCAATACTTCAAGTCCAGAGTCTTATACTCAACATGTGTAAGGAACACTACAAATACAAACACTAAAAATGTCTTGCACATAATAACAGAACTAACACAATAACAAACATCATAAACAATCATTTCTGAAAAAATCATTTCGCAATGAGTGTACAAATATAAAGAAATTAATTACTCTTCAAGTTCACTGTCACTAACCATTACAATGTCAGCATCATTAGGCCAGCCAGTATACTTTGGTCTGCGCTTTTTTTTGCTGGCTGACAACCAGCGCTTTACACTGGGCTCTGGGTCAAAAAGTTCAAGTGTAGGGCCCTCTGTACTGATCCTTACCAAGTCTTCCAGTGTTTCTGCACTTACGGAGTTGCACACTTTTGATTTTATTCTGTTTTGTGCTGAAAATCCTTGCTCACACTGAGCTGCAGATATCGGAAGCACCAGCATTATTTCGACTAAGTGAAGCAGATTTTTAAAATCTGTACAGAACGGCTCCTTGCTCATCATCACTGTCCATAGGTCACCTTAAGTCTTATCCATAAACTGACCCTTCACTAATATTTTCAACATTAGCCATTCCTTCTGCACAGCTGTGACATCACAGCCATTGTTTGATAAGAGCTCCCTGTACCATTTAACAAGTGTGTCTATCTCACACTTGCCATAGCTATCAATGTCCTCTGGCCATGCAACATGACAAAACACTGAAAATGACTTGATTTCTGATCCCTTTGAATGTTCGTGCTGTGTAACTGTGTGATCATGTTTGCAAACCTGATCTCCAATTCTTTAACAGTAATGTCAACTGTTTTTTCAATTGCGGCCTTTAGATCACTTCTGAATGTGGACTGATTTTGGGGGCCTTTCAATTTAACATTTTGGAAGGTTACGACTGTGTGGGTACTTGCAGCCCTCTCACTCCTGCTTGTTTATGGCCCTTCCTGTTGCACTGAACCTTCAGGCTGAGAACCTATGTGCTGTAAGAATTCCTGCAGCTTCCCTTCTCTCAAAGCATATTCCTTCAATCCTTTGTTACCACACAGCCCACAATTGCAGCAACTGCCTGAGGAAGTATATGAGACTTTTTTTGAAGTGTAAGGCTCAGCTTTGAGACTTCTGAAAAAAGGTCATGTAAAAAGTGACAAAAGGCAACAAAAGACAGGCTTTCCATTTGCTGAACAATGTGTTTGGCTCTTCCCTTTATGTCTATGTTTTTGGACATGACTGCAAGGTGCTCCATATGATGATACACAGCAGTGTATTGCCCCTGATCTGTTGCATAGTTTGAATGGAGAAAAACAGAGTGCCCGATAAATGTGTGGCAACCAGTGCTGAGTTTTTACTGTTGATGGGTTGTGTACTGTGCATCCTAACTCTGCTCCTATAGCCTTCAGCTCCCGCTTGCTTTTGGGACTGAAATGACACGTTTTCCACACTAGTTGTAGAAGGTCATAAACTTTTTCAATCATTGGCACTGACCTTTGTGTGTTTAGCATTGTCAGTTCCAGCCGATGGGGTAGATAGTTGAAAGACAGAGCATGTTCACCTATCTTTTTTCTGAAAAGTGCCCCTATTCCCCCTGTTGCACCCATGTTCACGCTTGCACCATCTGCTCCAAAAGCACGCATTTTATGTATCCACCAATTTGGGTTGGTTGGGTCAGCATTCTGAAGCAGTGATTGAATGGTGTTTTGAATCCCTTCTGAATGACCATAATCAATCTCAGCCAAACCTACGAGGAGTCTTAAGTGTTCCATCAGATACATACCTACAGTATGTGATGACATTGTCTTTCCCCGAGACATCTGTTCCACAATCAGTTATAACAGAGATGTAGTTTACCTTTAAAGCTTTTTCCAGCATGTTACTTTTTAATTCATCTGCAATGCAACCTACAAACTCTGCACGTGCTGTATTATTATATGTTTTTGACACATCCATGCCATTCTTCTTCATCAGCAGAATTTGAGATTTAAACTTTGTGAATGGTATTTCTTCCACTGCAATCATATACGCTGCATTGAATTTTACTTTTAATTCTTTCATCTCATTTTCTGTCACTTTCTCACAAGCACGTTGCACTGCCTTTGCTATGGGGGCGTCACGAGGAGCAGACCTAGCGATCACAGTCTCTAGCATACTTGTGTTTCTTACTCTCACCATGCTTTTTCACAGTTTCCTTTTTAAAATGGCTCATACCACAAATTAATTCTGCTTACCAGCAATTTCTTGTCCGGCTTGTGCACAAAAGCTGCAATACATCTTTCCCTTATCATACCGTAACCAAGCGAATTCCTGTAACCAAGCCGCTTTAAACTGTCTTCCAGGCGTCGGAGCCGCGGGCGCAGAAGACTTTGCTAACAGGACGGAGTTGTCATCCTTTAATAACTGTACATTTCCGGACGCCGGTGGCTGTACCTCAGATAACCCACTGACTGAATCATCTTCGGTTCGTTCAGAAGTAGACAAGGCAGGATTTGGATGAGTGGGCATTGAGACAAAGTCGGAGATTTTTCGTTTGGCCATTTTGCGTGTTACATGGAAAGTTAGGACGGAATTCGAGGAGTAGTCGTGGCCCGATTCTCTTCTATTTCAGATCCCTACCCGCAGCAGTTAGCGAGATGACATTTGAAGCAGAGTGGGCGTGTCAGATGATGCCTCGCTTCGGTTTGGCTTTAATCACGTGATAGTGTAATAGGAAAGGTAGACGCAGGTTGAGAGTGTTCGCACATAATTAAAAGCTGTTTCTGCTGCTTTAAATTTAAAATTTCTTAGATTGAGAGAGAGAGAGAGAGAGAGAGAGAGAGAGAGAGAGAGAGAGAGAGTCGCCACCGGCGACTGGAATGAAAAAACTAGTCGCAAAATAGAAAATCAAGTCACATTGGCGACCATTTTAGTCGCCATCTGGAGCCCTGATCAGGGTGACATTCACAGATTGACAGACGTGAGCAGATGAGGTAAGACATGCACTGGAGCCCAGAACAGGATGTGCAACCACAGGTCGCAGGCATCAAAATAATCGTGATTAATCTAAAAATAAATTGAACGATTAGTCAACTACCAAAATAATCATTAGTTGCAGCCCTACAGTTCACATGCAGAACCATAGGTTGAGAGTTTAAGCATTTCACTGCTATAGTGGTCCTGTGTAGTATAATTGTCACCTGTACCGTCATCAGTCCACATGTTGAACCTGTCCCAGTCATTCAGTACATAAAACACAATGTCTCTGCGAATATTAAGGCTGAGACTGATATGACCATGCAATAAGTAAGAGAGAGAATGGAAGAGGCAGACAATTTCAGGGCATGGAAATCACCGAGTATGGGTCGGTGAAATTGTAATCGACGGTGATCACCGGAATAGACATGTTATTCAGAGTAAACTTGTACCCGTTGATAAAGAAAGTACAAAGGAAGGCGAGAAGCAATGGAGGTAGGGAATGAAAAGCAGAACTCAGCACCAGGAAGAAAAACTTGAGCAATAAAGGAAACCCAACAATGACAGCCTTGAAGCGGTGGAGTAAAAGAAAAGACAACAGTCACGAGGAGGGAGACGTGTGGAGGTAAGGAAACCCAACAATGTCAGCCTTGAAGAAGTCACCAGCAGGAACACGTGAAGGAAGGCAAACAATAACAGGCTTGAAGCAGTGAAGTAAAGAAGCAGGGAGCAATGAGCACGACAAACAGCTGATGAAAGTAAGGAAGCGAGTGAGGAGGCACATGAGTGCGGGATGTCATTAATGTATATAGGCAGGGAGCCAACCACGTGGTAGGTGTGCGGACAGCGGCCGTGCAGAAAAAAGAAGGGGGGCTGGGGGCGGCCCTTGTGCGTCTCTGCCGTGAAATAAATTGTCTGTTAACAGAAATAAGGAATGAAACTGCCAAAAGGAGAGGTCAGTTCTGAAAGTTCCTTATGGCATAATGGCGAGATCCGCCAAAAAGACGACGTTATTTTTGAAAGTTCGTTATGGGGCACGCAGCGAAATGAAACATACTTAATGTTTGTAAGTACAGTGTAAAGGATGAGCATGGGAAATTTGGGCTTCCTACGTATATTGGAAGTCGCAGAAATAGTGAGGAGGGGTTTCCCCCATCTATATATACAGTTTAGGGGGTACACCCGTTCCCCCCCTTGGGTATTGCAATAGGACAGGAAACATACCTAACTTTTGTAAATACACTACAAGGAATGAGCATGCGAAATTTCAGCTTCCCACCTATATGGAAAGTGGGAGAATTAGTGATGAGTCAGTGAGGGCTTTGCCTTTTCTATGTATAGATACTAGTAAGAAATATAAAACAAGAATATAGCTTTTAACTGCTTTAAGTGGAATCTTTGAATCCAGTTGACCTCCAAAGCTTTTCTGCGTTGTGACTCATGATGTGCCGCTTCGTGTGAACTGCAACAAAGGGATAATGAAACTACACTGAACTCCTTTACCTGTTAATGTTGATTAACAAGCTGAAATGTTACAAAAGAAAACATATGAGTGCTCAAACTCTGCCAGTAAAAGTCCTCCTCTCACAGTTAGCACAATGAACACTGGGAGATGCTCACACTGATGACGTAACATAACACAAAAGATTTGTGAAGAGCAACAGTAATAATGAAACTAAATAATAAATTTACAAAAAAAAAAATACACAATATGCTAAGAACGATAAAAAAAATTATATAAACATTATGACTTAAGGAACTTATCATACAATACTATACATACAGACAGGTTTGAATTAATATATCGGTCTGTCTTATGTACAGATTGACTTGTGACATGTCTGTCGGAACCAAATGTGGTTTTAAGTCTATGACTATTTGTACAATATTTGCAAGAAGCAGAAAAGACAGGGCAACCCAAGACTTACAGAGTTTGGAAGCCCTTTACTCTATGAACACAGTGGGGAGGGGCCGAACCCCCCCCCCCCGCAAGTTGCAAAATACATTGGTTTCATCTTGTATGGTACAGGAGCACAACAGTAATATATAAACATAACGATACTGGCACCTTGAAGCAGGAAGATGTGCTGTCAGCCCAGTACACTGAACGTGTAGGACATAGTGGGCAGTACCCATTCTACTAGGCTTTCGTGGCACACCAGGGGCCTCATGTATAAACGGTGTGTACACACAGAAAAGTTGCGTAAGAACGTTTCTACATTCAAATTGCGATGTATAAAACCTAAACTTGGCGTAAAGCCATGCACATTTCCACGGTCACTGTGTGGTTTATCTTTCTTTTTCAGATCCACATCCCTGACGTGGCTTTATAAATGCACTGAAATTAACTGCATATTGTTTATTAGTTTAAGGCATCTGATTGTAATTAACCTGTAACAATATAATGGTCCACGGAATGGCCAAACTATTCCAAATACCAAAACTGCTTTAGCGTTGTTACTCTCACTGCACCTTCTGTTTCTTCTTTCAGCTGCTCCCGTCAGGTGTTGCCACTGCAGATTATCTTTTTCCATATTACTCTCACTGCACCACTCGGGAAACCTGATCGGAAAGGGAATTATCGGTATACAGCATCAAGCACATGCTGCCTCTGCCATGCTTCCTATTTGAAATGCTTCCCACACGGCAAATGCTTCAAAACCTTTCCTGTACGGACCTCATGGTTCAGAAAGAGTTTCATCCCAAGAGCTCTTAACGTACTCAATCGGTCCATCAAGTGCTCCTTGTGGAACTTTTAGTACTTATAAGTACAATTACCTCACTGTAAACTTGCACTACAGTTATATTACACAACCTGAGCCACTTTATGAAGCGCGTATTTACATACAGTGGTGTGAAAAACTATTTGCCCCCTTCCTGAATTCTTTTGCATGTTTGTCACACAAAATGGTTTTTATTATTTAGGGAGAAAAAAAATCCAAACCTACATGGCCCTGTGTGAAAAAGTAATTGCCCCCTTGTTAAAAAATAACCTAACTGTGGTGTATCACACCTGAGTTCAATTTCCTTAGCCACCCCCAGGCCTGATTACTGCCACACCTGTTTCAATCAAGAAATCACTTAAATAGGAGCTGCCTGACACAGAGAAGTAGACCAAAAGCACCTCAAAAGCTAGACATCATGCCAACATCCAAAGAAATTCAGGAACAAATGAGAACAGAAGTAATTGAGATCTATCAGTCTGGTAAAGGTTATAAAGCCATTTCTAAAGCTTTGGGACTCCAGCGAACCACAGTGAGAGCCATTATCCACAAATGGCAAAAACATGGAACAGTGGTGAACCTTCCCAGGAGTGGCCGGCCGACCAAAACTACCCCAAGAGCGCAGAGACGACTCATCCGAGAGGTCACAAAAGACCCCAGGACAACGTCTAAAGAACTGCAGGCCTCACTTGCCTCAATTAAGGTCAGTGTTCACGACTCCACCATAAGAAAGAGACTGAGGAAAAACGGCCTGCATGGCAGATTTCCAAGACGCAAACCACTGTTAAGCAAAAAGAACATTAGGGCTCGTCTCAATTTTGCTAAGAAACATCTCAATGATTGCCAAGACTTTTGGGAAAATACCTTGTGGACGGATGAGACAAAAGTTAAACTTTTTGGAAGGCAAATGTCCCGTTACATCTGGCGTAAAAGGAACACAGCATTTCAGAAAAAGAACATCATACCAACAGTAAAATATGTTGGTGGTAGTGTGATGGTCTGGGGTTGTTTTGCTGCTTCAGGACCTGGAAGGCTTGCTGTGATAGATGGAACCATGAATTCTACTGTCTACCAAAAAATCCTGAAGGAGAATGTCCGGCCATCTGTTCGTCAACTCAAGCTGAAGCGATCTTGGGTGCTGCAACAGGACAATGACCCAAAACACACCAGCAAATCCACCTCTGAATGGCTGAAGAAAAACAAAATGAAGACTTTGGAGTGGCCTAGTCAAAGTCCTGACCTGAATCCAATTGAGATGCTTTGGCATGACCTTAAAAAGGCGGTTCATGCTAGAAAACCCTCAACTAAAGCTGAATTACAACAATTCTGCAAAGATGAGTGGGCCAAAATTCCTCCAGAGCGCTGTAAAAGACTCATTGCAAGTTATCGCAAACGCTTGATTGCAGTTATTGCTGCTAAGGGTGGCCCAACCAGTTATTAGGTTCAGGGGGCAATTACTTTTTCACACAGGGCCATGTAGGTTTGGATTTTTTTTTTCCTCCCTAAATAATAAAAACCATCATTTAAAAACTGCATTTTGTGTTTACTTGTGTTATATTTGACTAATGGTTAAATGTGTTTGATGATCAGAAACATTGTGTGTGACAAACATGCAAAAGAATAAGAAATCAGGAAGGGGGCAAATAGTTTTTCACACCACTGATAGATCACGATATCATTTTAAAGATGAAATGCAGCAAAATGTTTATTTAACAGATAAAACTTTAACTTCATTTAAATAATGTATATTGTTAATAATTATAGGACATGGTGTCGCTACGCTAGCAAGGATGTGGCGCTCTGTTCACTGGGACTGGTGTGAAGGATAGAATAATTAAACATGTACTATGGAGATATTTCAATGTTCCTTAAAAGTTCTGAAGAATCGGCGTTATAAGCTTACAGATGGCTTAACGTCTATTACAGAGGTGATTGTGTAGTGATTGGGTATTTGGAGAAAGAAAAGGACAGACAGAAGTAGGGGGTTAGTACGTTTGAAAGAGACAGTACTGCTGCAATAAATTATTTCATTGAAGGTCGCGTACAATAACTGTGCCACCGTGTTCACGTTTAATAACATGCTTTAACTCCTATCATCATGAAAATGATATCACGTATACATGTCAGTATTTTAATTATTCAGAGAGCTGTAATATTACGAATGTAATGGATTCTGCATCCTGTCGGAGGAAGAGAAAACCCGGAAGCACATAGTGATTCACACATATATGAGCACATAGAAGATCAAATACAAAACAAAGCATTCAACATGCAACTTTAGTTATGATGGGATTTGAGAAACTAGTATATTAAACTATTTTAAGATGAAGTTTATGATGTTCTACTTTAATCATGTAGTTTATTTTGTCACTAGCAAAATACCCGCGCTTCGCTGCGGAGAAGTCATGTGTTAAAGAAGTTATGAAAAAGAAAAGGAAACATTTTAAAAAATAACATGATTGTCAAAGTAATTGTTTTGTCACTGTTATGAGTGTTGCTGTCATCAAGGATTTGATTATCATTTCTTTCAATCAGGTTTGTATTTAGAGGACTGTTGTGTTCAAGTTACATTCCGTGTTTGTCAACCGTTGTAAAGATAACAGGTTTCATTCACTGAAGTGTTTACTACCCAAATCGCTATGCGAGTATTTAGCGGCAGCGTCTCTATTAAGTTGTGGATTTGCCTGCGAGTATTTAGCGACAGTGTGTCTATTAACTTGTGGATTTTTCTGCAAGTATTTGGCGGCAGTGTCACGAAGTTGTTTTCGTCTAGGTGCATCAGAAAATGTACCACGACGTCTGACACGCCTCCTTTTTAGTGTTTTTTAATCTCACAGCTTGGATTGCTGCTGTCATAATCAGTTTGAGTCTACATACATATTTGCATATACATATATTTACATATACATACATATATACACACACACACACACATTATATATATATATATATATACACATACACACACATATACATACATACATATATACATACACACACACACATATCTACATCTATATATCTATCTACATATACACACATCTACATTATATATACACACACATACATACATACACACAGAGGTATATATGTGTATATATATATGTATGTGTCTATATGTGTGTGTGTGTGTGTATAGCTATATATAGCTGATTACCCATTGGCTTTGGTCACTGAGTGCAAGGGAAAAAAAATAAAATGTAGTCTATAAGTTATTAAACAGTAAAACATTAACATTTTAAGAAGATACATTGAGCACTACTGGAGTGGTTTTGGGTAAACTACATTTTAAAGACGGTATAACACAACAGGTAAGTAGTACTAACAGCAGCTAAAATGTATATGGATCATCTCTCGGTAGTAGATCCCTTTTGAAAGGTGCTACACGACTGCTGTGGTATAGAAATTACATTTTCTATGTGAACGTCCAAATTTCTGCCTGTGGTAATGTGCCTTACCGGCATTACCAGCAATTAAAGAAAATTAGTTTTGTGTCCTCTGCAGTGTTAAGAGAGAAAGGCTTTGGTTTGGGATAAAAGGAAAAAAGGTGTAAAGAAAGGAAACTTGCCTTTTTGTTTTATATAGTGTAGACAGATGTCTTCGCTGACGATATGAGCGCCTTTTGGGGACCGTCGCGGTAGGTCTCGTGTAGACTGGTGAGACGTCCTTGCCATTAACCGGCTGGGATGGCACTGTCGGTCCTCCACTTCTGTGCTTGTCTTCCGCAACCTCATAATCATATACGTGCAAAAGAAAGTGCGAAGTGCCTTAATATTAGTTTGCCGCGGTCTAGAAAAGGGATCCCGTGTTTGCCAATGTCTGGGCTATAGCTCAGGGGAAGGAGGAAAAAAATTAAAAGTCCTCACTTTGACTTAAGGCAGAAGCGCAGTCAACGTCTCAAAGGCAGGCACAGCTATGCGCGTGCCGGCTGCTCGACTTTTGCAGGGCAGGAGACGCCACTTTTTGCAGACACTCTTTAGAGGTCCTGCTCGTTCTCTGCGTAGTGTGTTCATAGTCAGTTCACGTGAGCCTCTCATGCATCGAAGCTTCTGAGCTGTGCCTGTGCTATCTCGTGCGATCTCGTGATGTCCATGGCTTTATTTAAT
Source organism: Polypterus bichir lapradei (assembly GCA_026402145.1). Taxonomy (NCBI): domain Eukaryota; kingdom Metazoa; phylum Chordata; class Cladistia; order Polypteriformes; family Polypteridae; genus Polypterus; species Polypterus bichir. Next base: position 39,863,718 of record JANRMT010028174.1, on the reverse strand, counting down.
GTTAGCTAAGACCCAGCACTTAAAAGTTTCTCTCGCAGTTTCGCTGAGTTTGCGTCAAACACCACCCTGACCATCTCATCTAACTCTGAATATTTAGTGGCAGAGTGTTTCTATTGGATTGCCACTGAGGGACGGCCTTATATGGGCAGGCACTCAATTACGTGGGAGGTGTGATGATGCAAGACGCAACTCCGCCTCACACGGCGACTGTGCTGCCCGCTATGGCCATATACAGTATACGAAAATAGGTTCCAGTTATGACCGTTACGCGTAGAATTTCAAAATGAAACCTTAACTTTTTTAAGTAAGCTGTAAGGAATGAGCCTGCCAAATTTCAGCCTTCTACCTACACGGGAAGTTGGAGAATTAGTGATGAGTGAGTGAGTCAGTCAGGGCTTTGCCTTTTATTAGTATAGATTAAAGTGAACTTTCAAGATTAAAGTTGACATTTTGTGCTTTTTTTCCCCACTGTGTGCTTTTTTTTTTCTCCGTACCCTAATAAGCTTTCATATGACACTCAGATGGTGGGCTACGACTCGCCTTTTCACGGCGACTTTGATACGTGACAACTTTTTTTATTTCGGCACTGTGCAGCTTTGTGAACTTGAGCTTTCGAGTTTCTCAGACACGCTATGCCACTCGATCAACTTTCTTTTCTTGATTATATCACTGTTTAAACCAACAAATAGTACATTTTTCTTTGCCTCCACTTGGTATTCGCTGAAATTGTTCTATTTTTCCTCATGGTTTTGCCATTGCCTTTTCACAGAACACTGAGCTTAAGGGCTATTTATATTGATTTACATATTCAAAGAGGCGTAATTCTGGGAGGAGACGGGGTGGGACAGCAGGCGCGTACACATGCGTTACTTTTCATGCTGACCGAGATTTATGTAGAGGAAGAACGTGGAAGTTGGCAAACGCACAGATTTATGCATCTGGATTTTTTTGTGCATAAGCACATTCCCACTTTTGTGCTTACATCATGTTATAGTGCAAATTCTACACACACTTTATGCATTAGGCCCCAGGTCTGTTAAGAAAGCAGATTTAACCGGGATGTGGACATGCAGGTGCACCTTTGGCACCCTGCATTGCAAACTAAGTGACCGAAACAGCTTTTAACAGAATTTGCCTTCATCTGATAAGAAAGGCATATATCAGAGTTGCACCGACATCTCTCCAGAGGCTCCTCTGTACACCTCTTCAGCTAGAAGGTGTGAAATTGACTCAAGCAAGGTCAAATAGTTTTGTAACTGACAGTGACTTTAATCCTATCAGGAAAAGGTTCAACCTTCCTTTAAAAATATCTGTACCATCCTGAATAAGCTTTTTCTCTCTCTGGGATATTTGCTGGACATCACTGAAGTCCCTGGGGATTCTTTCAGGGAATAGGAACTCTCCAAAATGACTGAAAACATCTGAATCCTGGTCTCAGAACCTCTAAAGTTATGTGATGGTCTTCTGAATCAAAAGGGTTACCACAGTTTGGCTGTTATATCAGCAAAAGGTGAGTACTTTTGTATTCAAATTTTGAGTCATTATTTTGTACACTTAATGATTCCTTGAGTTACTTTTATTTGCCATTGTTATTTGTTCTATCCCTTGATTTCACGAAACAAACTGCGTGCATTTCCATAAAAACTGAGGTGTTCTAAAACTTTTGACTGGTTGTATACATAGAATTAAACACCACTATATACGTGACACCATCACTATTTTTTTTTTACTCTGTGTTTACTGCATATAAAGTAGAACTGAATTCCTGCTAGTAATACACAAGGTAAGGCCTAAAAAAATGAATAATTTACACTGAATAGAAGAAAACAGAAATTAGGAAAAGACGGAAATGAATCAAACTGTTTAAGTGAATGCAGTAGGAAATTAACTGTTCTTGTGTCTAGTTAGTTCTTGCCATTAGTGACCAGTAATGCTTCCTTGATGATAATAACTGAAGGAGATGCTTGCCCAAGTGAGTGCAGTCTTTAATTTTATTTCCAGCACCTTCCCTGACACGTGATGTATACAGAAGCTCAATGATGTCCAGTTTCACACCCACAATCTTTTCTGCATTCCAAATAACACGTTGTAGTCTGTTTCAAGTGAGCACAAGCTCTGCCATACCAGACTGTTATGGAGAAAGTAAAGATGCTTTCAATGATGACTCTGTAAAACTGAACCAGCAGTGATTGAAACAGGTTAAACTTTTTAAGTTGAAGGAGAAAAAAACAAAAACACTTCAGAGGTTTCTTGATAAGACCAGTTATGTTTTCATTCTAGATGAAACTGTGAGGGGTAGTTGTGCCAAGAAATTTAAATGACTCCACCCTGGTGACAGTAGCATCATTTATAATTATATTAAAATATTATAATCAGAGGGAAGATGTAGAAGAGGTGCAGAGCTACAAGTACCTTGGCGTTCACATAAACTGGACTGAAAACACAATGGGCCAGTGCAGACTGTACTTGCTAAGGAGACTCAAGTCTTTTGATATATGCAGCAAAAAGCTGGAAATGTTCTGTTGGTCCGTAGCAGCCAAAATGGTGTTCTACACTGCCGTTTCCTGGGGAAGCAACTTGAGCTCAAAAGATGCACAATGCCTGAACAAACCTATCAGGAAAGTCAGCTCAATCACAGGGCTAACCCTGGAGAATTGATGGTGGCAAAACTGGATGCCATCCTGAAAAATCCTCTCCATCCCATACAGGAAGAGCTCTCTTGGAGCAGTTTTAACTACAGGCTCAATCCACCATGGATTCCTAAGAATCGCCTCTGGGGATATTTTCTGCTCACTGCTATAAGGTAATTCAGAGGGTCAGCTCAAGTTGGAGGGTTGGGAGACAAAGTCAGAGAGGCGAGACTGCGTTGGTTTGGACATGTGCAGAGGAGAGATGCTGGTTATATTGGGAGAAGAGCTGCCAAGGAAGAGGAAAAGAGGAAGGCCTAAGCAAAGGTTTGTGGATGTGGTGAGAGAGGACATGCAGGTGATGGATGTAACAGAACAAGATGACGAGGACAGGAAAATATGGAAGATGATCCGCTGTGGCGACCCCTAACGGGAGCAGCCGAAAGAAGAAGACTGCTATCAGGTAATTCGACATTTTTGCCGACGTACTCTTATGTTTATTTTTAAAAGTATGCACAATATTCATTTATAAACCGTCTCTATTTGTCCTGCGAGTCCTTATCCTTGTTTTGTTTCTGCTGCTGTATGCATCCGAATTTCCTCTTGGAATTGATAATTAAGTTTATATAACCTAATAACTCGGGGGAGTAGCAGGTGAAGAGTGTCTCCTAAAATCCACAATTATTTGTACTAAAAATCTACATTCCTGCTTATGGAAACGACGAAAACGTCAGCTAAATAAAAACAACAATGTTCATCAAAAGGCCAAACCCCGGTAGGTCCTGTCCTTTCCACCAGTACTTGTTCATTTATGCCGGCGCATATCTAAATAAGCAAGTTGGCATGGTGGCCTAAGTAAACAGCGTTCCTGTGCTGTAACCTCACATTATGTGCCGGATTAGTTTAATCGGAATTGCCAAAGTACTAATCTCATGCTTTCTAATCATGCTGGGAGCTAAGTGGACAAATCGAGCTGGACCACGGCAGTAAGCACCGCTGCCCTATTCGTTATTGAAGTGACACGATTTCGTATTGCGTGACTCCAAACTCAAGGGACGCAATCCTTCATTATTACATAACAGTTTCGTTTTTGGTAAAAGACGTTACAAAATGTGCACCCATATTCTAAAAACTAAACTGGACCGAATATTGGCTTTCTCTTTTCCCCGATCTAGTGTTCAGAGACACCGCGGTCTCCTTTACCTAACTACTCGTGCAGTTGCTGCTCCTGCTGAAGCGCGGTCGCTCACGCAAAGTTCAAACAAGCGCGAAATGGCGCGTCTAGCCAGTTGTGGTAACCAAAACGACCAACACTTTTAAACTGTTAAAGTCCTCTGGTAAACGTTCATTTTTATACGCACGCTGTCGATGCTCCGGTTCGGGGCCTGTCTGTCAAACCAACACCCGTACAGCAGCACGTTTTGACGAGGAGTTTAACTTACCGTTTTCGGTGACGGAGAAACACCCTGCACCGAGGCTATGTACCGGTCCACATCGGCCTTACTTCGTCGCATCTCTCTTTTCTTCTAGATGTGTTTAGTGAAAAGGTTCATTCAATACCATTGAAATGTAGTCATAAATTTTTTAAATTTAATAAAGACTCCCGTGTTTATTAAGTACGGCCGTTTTTAAGGGCACCTCCGTAGCGCGTCATCCACGCCTTCGTCTGTCTAAGGACGATATTGTTGTCACTCAGATATCTCCTGCGTTCTGATTGGTTACAAGAAAAGCGTCGGCAATGACTCGAAGTTTGAATACACGCGAGACGAGTAAGAGCAGAGGCGGGCTTTTGGAGGGGAGGCGGACCGGACGACGTAGATGTTCGTAGAAGAGCTCGCCTGCGTCAGGGCCTTAGGAGACAGACTTCCAATACAGCTTCTTCGTGGAGGTAGAAAGTTATCCCAAATTTAGCTTGTAATATTGTCCGACACTGTTTTTTTTACCACTTTATAAAGATAGGCATATTTGTCCATTTATTTAGATAAAAATTAACCCTTTTCATACTCAGTTGGGACTGTTGTGATGCTCTCCTTGCTTAAAATTGATTTGCGCGTATATACTTGAATTATGTCATAGCCTTATTTTGACGTTTAAGGGCTTTTTAATATTTTTTGCTTTTCGTGAGCAATCAAGTAGTACTAGGGTGTTGAACCGTGTTAGCCATTATGGATGTAATGAGAAGGCAAGCAAAATGACAACTTTTTTTGGCCAACTAAAAATATTACAATATGCAAACTTTCGAGGCAACTCGGGCCCCTTCTTCAGGCAAGATGTAATCAATCAGGCAAGATGTAATTCGTGACATATAAAAAATTATATTGGTTTGTTCGATTAACTGAAAGGAACAAAGGCAGTACATCCCGGAATTGCCAATATGTTTACAGTTTGTTTCACAGTTGCTTTGTATCAGTTCTCTAATGAAAACAACGTGAATTTTTCCACAATATGTAGTTACTTGTTAGTCAGTCAGTCATTGCCTAACCTGCTTCGTCCTGAAAAGGGTCGTGGTAGGGTGCTAAAGCCTATCCCAGCTAGCATAGGGTGCAAGGCAGGAACAAACCCTGGACAGGGTGCCAGGCCATCACAAGGTGAACACACACACACACCAGGGCCAATTTAATACCACCAGCGCACCTAAACTGCACGTCTCTGGACTGTGGAAGGAAGCCTGAGTACCCAGAGGAAAGTCATGCAGACAGGTGCATAACATAATCACATTTCTCTGTCTCTCTCTCTCTCTCTCTTTTTATTTTTTTTACCAATTGCACATGCTTTAGTACATATGTATGAATGAATCACGGGTATAATTGTCCAGAGTTTGAATAGTTATCAGTTGCATTTTTTTTCGCGATCAAAATAGTCTATGTTACTTTTCAGTTGAACAGTTTTAGACTTTAAAATGTGTCAGAATTTTCTCATTGTGTAACCTATTACTTGCACAAAAGTCCATCCAGCTGTCAAAATCTGTCAATCCTATGTTTCATTTATTGCAGTGACTTGGAGTTGTTGTAATGTCTCATAAAGTGATAAATTGATTCTTAGCTGAAACCTGAACTTCACTAACAAAATAGAAGGTTCTCATATCTTAGATCGATCAGTGACATTTACTGTCAAGTTAGCTCACAGGTGGGATTCATGAGTATGAGTATTGTGAAACATGTCTCTACAGAGATTGGCTCCAGCAGACCCCCGTGACCCTTAGTTAGGATATAGCCGGTGGGATAATGGATGGGTGGATTGAGTGCAACTGTATTTGTATACATTGTGAACTTAGAGGACCTACTCAGGTAAATATCAGGCAACGATTAAGAGGAGGAAGGATAATTGTGGCGGTGGTGTGAGGGCAAAACTGTAAATTGGAGGAAAAGGTAGAAGAGAGCAAAGGCACAGAGCTGTCCCAAATGAAAGACAAGCCACTCTTATGAACCATGTCATTAACGTGGCCTTACAATAGCATAGTCTGGTTTCTTGGTACAGTCTAGCGCAGGGGTGGGGAAAGTCATTCCTGGAGGGCCGCAGTGGCTGCTGGTTTTGGTTCCAACCCAGGTACTTAATAAGAAGCACTTATTGCTTAGGTAACACTTCTGCTTTATTTTAGTTGTCTTGCTTGTTAAGATTTTGGACACTTATTGCTTATTTTAGTTTTAAACAGTTTTATTCTCAGTTTTTAATTGCCCCTTATTAGCAATAATGCAAATGATAAAAGAAACCAGCAGCTCTCCATTTAACTTGTTTCCATTTACACCTGTGTGGATTTATCATGCACTATTGGTTTAATTAAATACTTGGAAGGAAAGTGAAGAGAGAAAAGTGAAGGACTGAGAATTACTCCTCCATTTTAGACTTCAAATCATCTGGATGATATCCTTAGCAAGGAAAAAAAAATCTAGGATATGAGAATGACCTGACATGGCAGAGTTAAAGCACTAACAAGCAATAATATTAAATTATTGGCAAGGATTGTTTTCTAATTAAGCAACTGGGTTGGAACAAAAACCTGCAACCACTGCGGCCCTCCAGGACAGAGTTTGCCACACCCCGGTCTAGCGTAAACCAGTCTACGGTGTCTTCCGTCATCCAAACATTCCACAGGGAAAATGGGTATCTAACAGTATCATTTAATACTGTAGATCTTGATGCTATTCCACTTTCAATAATGTAGTAACTTAAAGCTACAGTAATGTAATGCATGTTTGAAAGACACTCAGTAAGAAATTCATGTAGAACACAGTAGGGTATGTGCAATGTGTTCATTTTGTAAATCCCAGAGTATAGAATAAGATGACAATATCATGTTGGTGGCAGAACAGTCTTTTTGATACTTCAGCAAAAACAACAAAGCAACATGGTTATAGAAAATAATGGTATCAAACTTTGAGAGATCTTTATTAGTCTCAGTACAACAGATAGTGTTGAAGAGACATCAGCTAACAATTTAGCAGCTCTGTTTGAAAGGAACTGTGTTAGAGTAAAGGAGCTGCAATATCAGAATGCACAGGTAAAACATAAATATGGGCTATGTATGTGGGGGAGTCAAACTAAAGTTAGAAAATGGGATTTATTAGAAAATGGAATGAACCTTAACAAAACTGATAATGTCATTTCTCAGTGTTGTCTCCACCTTTCTCAATGCACTTGCGCCACCTGTCTGGAAGTGCCTGGATTCCAGCAGAATAAAAGGTTTCGACTTGTCCTCGCAACCACTCGTGCACTCGAATTAATGTTGGACACTGCATGCTGAGGTGTTCTACATTCACTAGTGCAAGTTACTGTGACTTGCTGGAGACCACTGTGAAGCCTGCTATTCGATCCAAGCGGCAGGGACTGCAAGACAATGCCTGCCGACCTACAGCTAAGAACACCAAGGCTTGTCTGGAGAAACTGAAATTTGAGGTATTGCCTCATTAGCCAGAGTTGGCACTGTGTGATTTCCACCTTTTTGGGCCGCTAAAAAACATCTGGGTGGTCGTCGATTCAAGATAAATGATGATGTGAAGAAGGCAGTGCACGAGTGGCTGAGAAGACAAGACAAAACCTTTTATTCTGCTGGAATCCAGGCACCTCCGGGCAGGTGGCACAAGTGCATTGAGAAGGATGGAGACTACATTGAGAAATGACATTATCAGTTTTGCTGAGGTTCATTTCATTTTCTGATAAATCCCATTTTCTAAGTTTAGCTTGACTTCCCCTCGTACTTGTATTAGAGGATAACACATTTACTTTACTATATGATTTTATGGTAAAACTGATTTTTTCAAGAGCATCTGGCCGCAGCCACTGTAAGGTGTTGAGCGCCACAGTATGCGGAAACACGTGACCGCCACAGTAGACTGAAAACGCCCCTCCCCTACTATCTTAAGTTTAGGCGTGCTATTTCCCTGTTGCTGCCTTGCCCAGTGTTTTTTAAGGTTAGGATTGTTGATTGGGTAGGTCCTATATTAGTTAGTCCCGTTTAGTCTTTTTAAATTTATCCTGCCTTGTACGTCCGGTTGCTTGGGTTGGCTTCATTCAGTTAAAAGAAACCGTTTTCATCGTACTCTTTTCTGGATAGGTGTTCATCCATATGTGGTTTTAGAAGGATTTTTTAGTTTGCGGAAGAAATAGCTTTTTAAGTTGGATCCTGTCCTGCCTCGTGTTACTTGTTTTCCGGGATGGACATTTCCGTGAACGGTTATTTTATATGCTAAAGAAGGAATATGCCCCTCCCCCACTATCTTAAGCTTAGGCATGCTATTTCACTGTTGCTGCCTTCCCCAGTGTTTTTAAGGTTAGGGCTGGTGATTGGGTAGGTCCTAAATATATTCATTCACTAACTGTGGAGGTCACGTGTTTCCGCTTACTGTGGAGCTCAACAGCTTACAGTGGCTGCAGCCAGACCCTTTTCGATTTTTCTGTTATTTATTGGTATAATAGACACCCAATGTGAGCGGTAAAATGTACAACAAGATTGTCTGGAATTAGATGATGAGGAACACATTTCCAGAATCCACAGTCATACTGACAAAACAGGTAATCATGCTGACCACCATGGTTCTACACCAGTGGTCTCCAATCGTTTTTGCACCATGGACCGGTTTTATGTAATACACTTTTCCATGAACCGGCCATCCCTTGTGCATAATAAGTACAACTCACCATAATGCATTTTCAGTAGGAGCCCTAAGCTTGTTTCCCTGCAATTAGATGGTTCCATCTAGGGGTGATGGGAGACAGTCTCACCTGAAGAGTCTTCCTTATGTCTAGACTACTCCATAATTTCATTTTGGTTGCTGTCACTGCAGAAAGCCTGACTTCACAAAGATAGAATGTTGGAAATGGAAGCAGGGTTTTTAGTGCTTTTCTGGTGATATGGATATTCTGCCTTGATTTTAATCCAGACGTGTGCAGAGTTGAAATTGTCTCAAACACACTTTTAAGGCCACCATTATTTGCAGTCTCAAGCAGTTGATTTTCTTCCAGCACTGAAAAGGTCTATTCACCTGACGTTCACAAATGGGTTGTTGATCCATTCCTTCCCAGTCCATGGGACTTTTGCGGTCGGGAAGTAATGCTCAAACTAGAATGAAGGCCCATGCTCGCTCTCTTCCTATATCCCTGCTAATGTTTGGAACATGTTAGATAACTCTATGTTCATTTACTGTCCTCACAGTTCCAGTTTGGCTTTGGATGCAGTTACTTTATCTGCCAACTTGAAGACAGTTGTCATTCTCTCCTGAAGTGACAGATTGAGTTAATTGAGCAGGATGAATATGTCACACAAGTTATGCGAGTTTTGTGATCCATTATCTGTTACTGAACATATGCTGCCAGTGGTGATGGTTTTTCTAAAAGAAATCTCTGGAATAACCCCTCACAAAGCTGCTCAAACAGACACAAGTTTAGAGCACGTACTTTGATATCATTAATAACTTTAATGACATCAATCAAAACGCTGTTAAGTTTAGGTGACATTTTTCGGCTAGCCAGCATTGCCTGTGAATGACACAGTGCATAGACTCACATTCAGGTGCAACCTCCTTGACCCGAGTAGTGAAACCAGAAAGCCGTCCAGTCATGGCAGCAGCTCTGTTCTGTGCATTCACCGACACAAAATGACCGATTCAGTTTTCCTGATATGTAATCATTCAAAGGCTTGAATAATTTTGCAACTGTGGTGATGGTTGGCAATGATAATGCACATAACATATCCTGATGCACACCCTCCAGAAATATATATTGCAGAAATACAAGCATTATTGCTTTGTTGTCAACATCAGTAGACTCGTCAACCTGGTTTGCGTACCACAGTGAATCCTTAATTCTCGCTAACAGTTGTGCCTCAGTTATTACATCAGTTCATCTAGCGATTCGTCTAGACGCCAAGTAGGGTGCTTTAACTTCAGACAGATTTGTTGATGTGGTGACCTTCAGAAATGTCTTCTGTCTTTCGTGTTCACATTTTTTCTCTGAAAAAAACTCCAAAGTTGTATATTTTTTTAAATAAATATTTTATTAATTACATTAAAATCAAATAACATTCCATAAAAGCAATTCAGGTTTAACAAAACTAGGTTCGAAACAAATCAAACAACAAACAAAAGTTGTCTTTTAATGCACAGTGCTTGGTCTATATGTGGCAAAGGAGTTTTGAAGGCCTCATAGCCTCATTGGATAGCCGGTCGCCACATATTATATGGAGTAGGCTTGGAGCATGTGAATCACCTGTCACATTAAACCCATAATTTAAGTAGGACTCTTGTTTTTTTTCTTTTTAATGCAGTTTTTTTTTGTTGGCAGCCTTAGAGTCATCTGCTGTCTCATCAGTGGATCTTTCCCCTTTTTAAAGAAGCTCTCCAGAGATGTCTGTTTTTTACTCATTTTAGCAAGGATTAGCTTGTGGACTTAATTTATTGGGTATCAAAACTGTGACAGAGACAATTGTGGGAAAGAGGCATAGACAGAAATGATAGGGAGATGATGAGAAAGAATAATTTAGAGGTAATAATAGTAAGTATTTTGGTCTGAAATACAAGACTGGACATTTGAGATTTCAAGGATAATACCTGAACCTAAAGGAGAATAAGAGTGTAATAGACTAGACTTTTATTTCAATAAGTTATTTGGATGTATGCGAACAAATCCGCGTAAATGTATGCATTAATCAGCACTATTATGTAAATTCAGTTGTTTATAAAACAGGCCTTTTGCCCTTACTTTTTTGAACATTTTGTAAAAGACTACTGTGATGAACGCTCCATCTTTGGCATTTACTGAAGAGATCATTTAAGACGCAATGAATAGGTTTCCCCCTGCCTGGTTTCTGACTCAAAGAGGTTTTAATAAACTTGTCCTAGTTTAGGATAAGTTTCTTTCTTTAATTAATATGTTGATTTCTTCCACACTGTTAATATTTCAAAATAAAAGACCCTACGGTTAATAAAATGGAAATAATAATAAAAAAGTTCTTTATTCTTTCTGTGCGGCCCCAAACCAAATGATCCATGGCCCAGTGATTGAAGACAGCTGTCAAGGGAACTTCTCATTTTGGTGACACTGATATATTTGTTGACATAGAAATTTAATCATGAAGCATAAGCTAGGAGCTTTGGGTAAAAATGTTGTTTTTGCAGGTGAACTACGGTGTAGTGCTATTTTACCATATACACTGTTTTGTCAAATTTACCCCGAGCTATCAGAATAATACTGTGTTTACAACTAACTGTATAGCGCATCATAAAGTTGACTACCAAGAAGATGGTGAATTCCATTTTGCAGAAACCCAATGTATTATTTTATTATTGCTCTCATATTAATCTTGTAACTTCTTGAGTAAATCTCCCAATTGGAGGAAAAAAGGAGAGCAAATAGAGTCATTACAGTGCACATGCACATGGAAATGTTTTTAAGCATGCTTTTCAATTTACAAACGTGTAAGATTGTTTTCATATCAGATTTAGGATATACATATCCCAGTATGTATGTCAGTTTTCACATGTGATCATACTTGTTTGTAGGATTATGTTATAAACAAGGCCCTTTGTCTCATTCAGGTGAGGTGGATCTCAGTAACAGAAACGTTTGTTTGTTAAGAGGTCCTATCCCTCTTTGTTGCTTGATAACACTTGACTCAGACCTTAGTTGAATCAAAAAAACAAATCAGACTGAAAGAGCCAAAAAAAAAAAGGGTACAGTTTTCCTGGCTGCAAATAACACATATTTTGCTAATCTATTAATTGGTAATTGTTTTCAATTAATTGAGGGTATTAAAAAAATGAAACGTGTGTGCAAAAGTACAGACATTTCATTCAGAGGTGAAAGAGTTTTGCACAATGCAGTCCTTTATAAGGATACTACAAATACACTCTAAAATTTAATTTGCCAAAGCAGTAAATAGTAACAAGTTGTTACTAACAACTTAATGTTAGTAACTGTTAGGTCTAGCTAAACAGTTTCAGGGCACCTGTCAATATCAAGCATAGAAAGCTGAAACCATTGTTAAGTGTAAAAGTGTACAGTTTAATGAACTGAACAGATAATATTTCAAGCCTCTCTTTCCTTTACCAGCATCAAATAACAGTTCATCGCTATCACCCAAAGAAATCCTCTACAGAAGACATTTTGCATATTGTTAGTTACTCAGATTTTGCACTGTCAGATAAGGATTTTTGAGCAAAAGGATTTGACACTGAGAGTGCTGCTAGATTATCCCCAAGTGCAAGTGAGAAAGGTATCACCGTTACTCCAATGTGTTGTCACAAAAGCGAGACATAAACAGATAAAGGTTTGGGGCAGCCACCCATATAATATGGTATCCTGGCTGCAAAGTCATTTTTTATCAAATACACAGCACTGATGTGCTTACAACTGAGTCCAGAACAAGACAAAGGGAAAAAGGGCAGGCTTTTAAAGGGGAAGACAGGAAGTGAGGTCATAAGGATCAGGCCCATGTTCTTCAGTCATTGGTTTGAGCCCGGACATGACATCATAGGGGCCGGAACCGATAAGGTCTACTTCCATTGGCTCGGTCCCGGAAGTGACGTCAAGAGAGCCAGGTGGAATCTCCCGGGAAGGATCTACAGGAAAGGAAGAAAAAGAGTCAGTGCACTTTGCCACATCCCTGCATGCCTCAGAACTGCCTTCACTCAAGCCCTTTAGCTGCCTCCCATGCGCACGTGTGTGACAGTGTTTTCTTTTCAGATGGTCCAGCATCACAGTTGTGCTCCCATACCGAGCAAGTTCGTTTTTACAGATCTCGTGAGAAATGGATTTCAGTCAGTCAGTCAGTTTCCAACCCGCTATATCCTAACACAGGGTCACGGGAGTCTGCTGCAGCCAATCCCAGCCAACACAGGACACTAGGCAGGAACAAATCCCGGGCAGGGCACACACACACACACACCAAGCACACACTAGGGACAATTTTAGGATCGCCAATGCACCTAACCTGCATGTCTTTGGACTGTGGGAGGAAACCCACGCAGACACGGGGAGAACATGCAAACTCCACACAGGGAGGACCTGGGAAGCGAACCCTCAGGTCTCAATACTGCGAGGCAGCAACACTACCACTGCCCGAAATGGATTTCAATTAATTTCTATTCAATTCAGTTCATTTTTGTATAGCACTTTCCTCTAAGTTCAAGCTCAGAGTGTTTTGACAAATTCAAACTTTACAAATTACTAATTGCATAACAAATATATGTAAAGATACAGATTTGTTTAAACAGACAGGAGGCAAAGTGGTTTGAAACTGATTAATTGAAACGGAGTTCAGCAATATTTGTAAATGAATTAATCGTTGAACTATGGCCAGTTGACAACTGTAGATTGATCTTCGGTTAGTGATAATAGACTAAGTCAGTCACAGTCTTGTGGACTTCGGTAAATTACTTTCCCAACTTCTCCTGGCCATTCTGCAGTAAAGTCTATGCTGGGCTGTCTAATACAAGATTCCTTACATCCATTGAGTCCAAGGCTTCCAGTATCACAGATGTCTTTCCATGAGCAGAAAAATAACCTGAAGGTACAGTAGTGGCACCACAGCACAACACTGAGAAGAGAAACAGAAGAGAGGATTGTTAGTAATGGTTTATAACTATTATAATACTTATATTTTTGTTCAAATGATTAACAAACAAAGATGCCCAATGCATAGCTAATCAGCAGCTCTAGAAAAACAGTACAAAGTTCTCAAGATTTCAGCAACCTAAATAGAAAGCCCAAAGCCTATATCAATAAGGCTAAACACTCGCCCACTGACCTCAACCCTCAGGAATCCTGGAAATCTTACTTCCAAAGCTCACAAAACTACAGTATAACATGAAAGCTACAAAGGAATTATTCATTCTGAACTTCCTATAAAACTCAACATACCTAAAAAAAAAACATCCATGGGAAATTCTCATTTTTTATGTTATGATATTGTTTGCTGTTTGTTCAGTGTTGCTACCCACAGGAGCCTTTTGTATAAGGTACTTTATTATCTCTGTTCTTCATAAAAAGATGGAATTGCAAATATATTTGGTCATTAATGCAAGCAGCACAGGATAATTAACAGATAAAAAAATGATAATTTCTTATTTGGAGTGTTCCATTAATGCAAGGTATATGTAAAATGCAGCTCAGTTAAATCCAGATAGAAAACCCATGTTAATGTCAGGTGTTGAGGGGGTGATATGGCTTGAGAAAAAGGAAACAACTGGTGTGACATTAGACCAAGGAGGAAAGCACTCTGCAGCCGAGAGTGACATAAAAAAAGAGGACTTGGCAGTAGTGATGGGCATTACGATTCACTACGTTAATATATGCTCTCAACCACTTATCCAGTACTTGATTTTACAAAACTGCCTGTTTAAGTTAATCATTGTATTTGAATTATTTGATTCACCACTAGGATCCAGCCCAGGGGACAGGAAAAAATCATTTGGCTAAGGTGGAGCTAGGAGATGGGCACAGGAGAAGCCAGTCCACAGTCAAGATGCTCCACAGGAGACTTCCAATGATAGATAGATAGATAGATAGATACTTTATTAATCCCAAGGGGAAATTCACATAATCCAGCAGCAGTATACTGATACAAAGAAACAATATTAAATTAAATAGTAATAAAAATGAAAAAAAAAAAAAAAAGTTAGCATTTACTCCCCCGGGTGGAATTGAAGAGTCGCATAGTGTGGGGGAGGAACGATCTCCTCAGTCTGTCAGTGGAGCAGGACAGTGACAAAAGTCTGTCACTGAAGCTACTCCTCTGCCTGGAGATGATCCTGTTCAGTGGATGCAGTGGATTCTTCATGATTGACAGGAGTTTGCTTAGTGCCCGTTGCTCTGCCACAGATGTTAAACTGTCCAACTTTACTCCTACAATAGAGCCTGCCTTCTTAACAAGTTTGTCCAGGCGTGAGGCGTCTTTCATCTTTATGCTGCCACCCCAGCACACCACCGCGTAGAAGAGGGCACTCGCCACAACCGTCTGGTAGAACATCTGCAGCATCTTACTGCAGATGTTGAACGATGCCAACCTTCTCAGAAAGTATAGTCTGCTCTGACCTTTCTTACATAGAGCATCAGTATTGGCAGTCCAGTCCAATTTGTCATCCAGCTGCACTCCCAGGTATTTATAGGTCTGTACCCTCTGCACACAGTCACCTCTGATGATCACAGGGTCCATGAGGGGCCTGGGCCTCCTAAAATCCACCACCAGCTCCTTGGTTTTGCTGGTGTTAAGATGTAAGTGGTTTGAGTCGCACCATTTAACAAAGTCTTTGATTAGCTTCCTGTACTCCTCCTCCTGCCCACTCCTGATGCAGCCCACAATAGCAGTGTCATCAGCGAACTTTTGCACATGACAGGACTCTGAGTCATATTGGAAGTCTGATGTATATAGATTGAACAGGACCGGAGAAAGTACAGTCCCCTGCGGTGCCCCTGTATTGCTGAACACAATGTCAGACCTGCAGTTCCCAAGACGCACATATTGAGGTCTGTCTGTAAGATAGTCCACAATCCATGCCACCAGGTGTGAGTCTACTCCCATCTCAGTCAGCTTGTCTCTAAGGAGCAGAGGTTGGATGGTGTTGAAGGCGCTAGAGAAGTCCAAAAACATAATTCTTACAGCACCACTGCCTCTGTCCAGGTGGGAGAGGGATCGGTGTATATTTATATTTATGTATATTTAAACCAGCAGTTTTCAAGTTCACTCCTTTGGGACTCCCTTGACTACAGAGTTTTATCCCAACCAGCTTCATATTCAGTGTGTCACAATCTGGCTTTCAGATAATTTTAAGAAATTCATAAAGATTGTTATTGTTTAAATGATTACTTTTCTTTTGCATTTTTTATTTATTTTTTCTTTTCTGTTGAGTTTGCTACCCTAAATGTATCTAAATTCTGAGGATTAACAATGAGCAGTATAGACACTGGTGCAGACAACAATGAGTGCTAAAGGTTTTTCGCTCGCCAACCCCCCAGGCCTGCATGGCTCTGCCACTTGCGTTGTGAAGAGGGGGGCTGAATGCACCACAAGGAGACACAGTTGCTCCTCTGAAACACCCTCTTAAACGGTGATACAAATGGAAAACAAAAACAGTTTTTTTTTTTTTACCTCCTCTTTGCTCGATCAGCTGCTGACTTGCTGCTGCTGCCATGCCACGTGATCTGCATCTCGTGCGGCGCTTCGAATATTTAAAAGTCTGTACAGCAGCTGTCCTACTCTTTGTCTTTTATTTCTGGCCCCAGGTATCGTTAAATCTTTTGGCACAAAGCCTCATCTCGCAGGACATGGGTTCTTGATATTTTTTAATTTATAATTTAAAAATGGAACCTGAAAATCTAACAACATCACATTAAAGTATGAACAAATTCTGAAAAGAATGATACCAAACATATACTGTATATGTAGGTTTTAAAATAAGCCTGAGTTAAAGTGTGACAAAAAAGTCACATAAAATTGTTGCACTTTTAGGCTTAGGATTTTATATATATATATATATATAGAGTAGATTTATTTATTTATTTTTTTCTGCACAGCTTTTCATGGGTTTGTTCTTCCCTATTTGGGTTTGCTATGGTTCTGCCAAGGTTACTGCCCAGGTTTAAATTTATTTATGGTGTATTTAATACGGTATTTTGTTTTGTTATCTGTTAAGTTTCCAAGTTTCATTATGTCTGTTTTTCTTTTCTTTTATGAAAAACTCTGTTTTCTTGTGTAATGGTCCAAGTCGGCGCCACTCGCCCTTGTCACTTCATGGAGCCTCTTGAACCCGAAACCATGGATAGTCATGAACCAATATGAGCTAGCAAATGCGGACACACACATTCAGCAAGGGGTTGGGGCAAAATGTGTGAAGTGCTTTTATTAAAAATTCTACTAAAAAATGTTTAAAAGTGCAGTGCTTCAATCATTAAATAAATAATCCATAAAAATCCATGTGAATGTGGAGGTTAAAGGTAATTAAATAATTCCATAAATAAATATCTACTAAAACAGGTTAAAATCACAAGCAGAAAATGGTTCTAAAAACTCAGTGCATCGTTTCTAAAACTGACATCTCCTCTGCTTACCCTAGATGGTATCCTGCAGCCAGAGGAGATATCCTTCTGACAGGCACAGCCAACTTTTCATCACAGGCTCAGGTCACTGCTGTCACCGGCTCCCAGCAGTGCACCATACCCCTCCTCACCTTGCTCCTTTGTATCCTGCTGCCACTCATCGGTCTTATTCAGCTACTCCAAGAAATGCTCAGAGTGTCTGTTTTCATCCCCCTCGAGCGTCAGCCCTATGTTCTTCCTAGGATCTCTGCTTCTTTCCTCTGCACTCTAGCATCTCCCGATCCTGCCACATTCATACTCGCTCATACTCTCCTCTTTAACCTCCTTCTCTCATTTTCAGTTGTTCTATTCTGATCTTTTCTTTCTTTTCTTTCTGATTCCCCTTTCTGCTGTGCAGGCTCCTTTCTGTCTTTCTTAGTGCGCGTGATCAGCCAAACATCGAAAACAACCCCAGACCAGTGCCTACCTGCACCTGTTCTGAGCCTGCACGGTTCCGGGACATGATGATTTATTTGAAAACCTGCACTGCACCATGGACCACTTATCGTGTACTTTTTAACACACTGAGTTTCTGTTCTTAAGGTTCATGAACCTGTCTATCTGGAAGCTTTTAGGTAAATTTGTGATAAATTTCTTCACTTTTTTTGAAGAAGGTTGTAACCACTAGGACCCTCATTTCACCACCACCTCATGATCCGTCCTTTTTAATACCCTGTTTGGTTGTGTTTGACCACTTCTCTCTCTCTACTTTTTAAAGCAGCTGGTTTCCAGTATAAAGCCATCGGGCTCCCACCTTGATGTTGTCCCTTCTCGACTTCTTAAGGAAGTCTTTTCTACCTTGGATCCTTCTATTCTTACTATTATTAATAGTAGTTTAACCTTTAGTGTGGTGCCTAAAAATTTTAAACATGCTGTTGTGCAACCTCTGCTGAAAAAAAAGGGTCTACACCACTCTGTTATGTCAAACTGTAGGCCTATTTCCAAGCTACCTTTTTTGTCTAAACTCTTTGAAAAAGTCATCTATATCCAACTGAAGTCCTTTTTGGATGAACACGCAATTCTGGAAGTGTTCCAGTCTGAGTTTAAAACTCACCACTGCACTGAGTCCACCCTGTTAAGGGTTTTTAATGATATTCTTTTAACAGTGGACTCTGGTGACTGTGTACTTCTCATGCGTCTGGATTTAACAGCTGCCTTTGACACTATAGACCATGAGATCCTCAACTCCATGCTGGCGCAGTGGGTGGACATCACAGGTTCAGCTCTCCAATGGTTTAGGTCCTATCTCTTGGATAGAGGTTTTTATGTCAGCATTGATGATTTTACCTCTACCTCTGTTGCCCTCCCCTGAGGAGTACCACAGGGCTACATCCTGGGACCTCTTCTGTTCTTCTTGTATCTGCTGCCACTCTGCGCTGTTTTCCAGAAGCATGGTATTTCCTTTCATTTTTATGTGGACGGCTGTCAGGTTTATTTCCCTCTGAAGAGCCCTGGTTTGCTTATTGACATCAGGAGTTGGATGGCATTAAATTTTCTAAACTTTAATGAGAACAAGACAGAAGTCATGTTGTTTAGCCCCAATGGCACCAGCGGGACCCCCTGCATTGACCTTTCCACTGTTGCTCAACATGAGAAATTCATGATCACATACTTAGGTGTGAAAATGGATTCTACTTTAAAACTTGATAGCCATGTGAACACAGTGGTAAAATTTTGCTTTTTCCAGTTGAGGTGGCTGTCAAAAATCAAGCCTGTTTTATCTAAACGCAACTTTGAAACAGTGATACATGCTTTTATAACCTCTCACCTAGATTTACTGCAATGCGCTTCTTTTTAACCAAAAATGCCGCTGCTCGATTTTTATCTGCTACAAGCAAGCATGAGCATATTACCACAATTTTGGCTTCCCTTCACTGGCTTCCGGTTCGTTTTCGAATCCATTTTAAAATTCTTGTACTTGTTTTTAAATCCTTGAATGGTTGTGCCCCATTTTATCTGTCGGAACTGCTGCACGCATATGTACCACCTCACTCCCTCAGGTCAGCAGACCAGATGATTTTACTTGATCCTAAGACATGATACAAACTTAGAGGAGACAGGGCTTTTTCAGTTGCAGAATGATTTGCCAATGCACGTTAGGCAGGCTCCTTCACTTGTTGTCTTTAAATCTTATTTAAAACACACTTTTACTCCCTGGCCTTTGACCCAGTGTGAGATGCTGACTGGGACCTTAGTTGACTATCTGTGTACTTTTTTTTATTCTGAATTTCTCCAGCTCTTATGTGTTTCTGTTTCTTTTACCCTTTTTGTTACTGTGTGTCTTATATGTCGGGTTTTATTGTACAGCACTTTGGTCAGCCCTGATGTTGTTTTTAAATTGCTTTATAAACAACAAATAAATAAAAATAAAATAAATTACCAGATCTTGTGATTACATTTTGTTTAATTATTTAATTTGTAAATACTGTGTTTCTAACCCAGTTTCCAGATTAATATCCTGGTTTCTCTAAGTGGAATAAGGGTTAACATGGCATTTTAGAAACCCGGGTTTCTGTGAATAACCAGTGTGACCACCAGGGGACACCTTGGTGCCCAGGCTTTAGAAACAACTCACTCACAGACAGTTCCAAGATCTGTTAAATGAAGATTTATTGACAACAACACCTTTACCAGGGATCCAATCAACAATACAGCACACACTACTTTATTAGTATCCTTTGTCCTCCTCCACAAGCATCTTCTCCCTCCCTCCCAACTCCAGCTCACCTTTTAGGAGTGAGACAGCTTTTTTTTTTATGCTCTTCCCAGGAGTACTTCCGGGGCTACAGTATTACATTACAGAAGGACCTCCGGGTCAGACAAAAGTCCTGTAAAACAATTACAGTTACTCCTAAAAGTGCCCCCTAGCAGCGCCCAAGGACCCAGACAGGGTTGCCCTTCAAAACTCCAATTCTCAGGACATACTGTGGGTGTCCATACTGGGGTCAAACCAGAGAAGCACTGCCCCCTTTTGTACTGGGGAATGAATTAATCATCCATTAATTGTCTGCCCTGACTGGGATAGGAATCTACCATCAACCCGGCCGGGCTGCACCGCCTTTCCTGTAATCTTTCCATTATGGCCTCCTGACTGGGTTAGGATCCATCTTCCATCCCAGTCTGGATGCCGGTCCATCCAGCATGGCACTTATACCAATTTAATAAATCACATGTAAACTCACTCATCCTAAGTAATATCGTTTTAGTTGGATTTACAGGTTTTGATCTTCCTTTTGCTTTATGTCTTGGAGTTCTGATGTGAGTTACGTTTTTGGACTTAGGATTGTCTTTTTCACTCCTTTTTTCATTTGTTAATAAATATTTGTATTTGTAAAGAATATTTGGCAGGCTGTTTTTTCAAGCCATAGGTCCTTCTATGTTTTTTTCCTTTCCCTTGAGTGCACTTTGAAATGTTGGGACGTTTAAAGTAAGTTTAAACGACTTCAGACCTGCATGGACCAAACCAGGCCAGTAGAGTTGGGGTTTAAGCTATTTGGGGTGAAGCCTATTCCTAGCAGGTAGAGGAGGCCTAACCTGGCTTATGGAGCCCTTAGGAGGCTTCATATCCTATTGACTCCAAATCATGATAGATTTGTGAACAAAATGATTCAATAGATTATAATTTTTTGTTGTTTTTGACATTTCTGTAAGTATTTTGGATTTTTATTTTTATCCTTTGGTTATTTTTGTCTACCTATGCTTGTAACCATTTCTTAATGGGTCTCCTGGGTAACGACCGTAATGAGTGTAGCCTGTGACATCACTGAGGCAGCAGGATCAAAGATTATCATTTAAGGTCACATCTCTGTTCAAGATTGCGGATAACAACTTCTAATTCTTGCCTTTTTTTCAGAGGATTTCTTTGTGCTTTTGGTGGCTTCCCTTTCATCATCGATGTTTCACACACCTCTAACAGTTTTGGTGCCCATATTTTTGAACTGCTGATTTCGATCTCAGCCTGTCTCCTATGTCTCTTCTACTCATCTGGTGCTGTACTTTCTGCCTCAGCACACCATTACTTCCCTGCCATTTCTGAGGCATTTCTTGAGTAGGCATGTGAACATGGCACTGAAGTAACCATTCCCCTTTAGCATTCAATGTTGCCAACATTTGTGTACAATTAAGGGACCAATCCAGTGCTTGTATTGGAAACAAATCACTGCTTGTACTTCCAATGTTTTGTTGGCTTCCTGTTCCTCCTCACCATGTGGTATAAGTTTTATACCATGCCGTAACTTACTCTTCCTCGTACATGAAAGCAATGGCTGGGGTTGGGGTGGTTGGGGTTTGTTGGGCGGCGTTTCCAGTGAGCTGATAGACTTATATTTTTATTAAAGAGTGGGAGGCCGGATCCCCCTTTGGTGTTTCTAGCATGGTTAACAGACGATTATGATATGGATGAGTGAGGTGGGCTGGAGTGGGGTAGTTTACTTTGGTGTTTTGTGTAGGGATATTTGGGGGGGAAGAGTGTGACTTGTCGGTATACAACATTTACTGCATGTACTCAGCCATTGATACAAATATTGCCAGTACACTATGCTGGACCACTACTAGCACTAGAACAATGCCTTTAAATAAAAAAGTTGAATTAAAAACACATAGTAAAGTAAACTTTATGGCAAAAATACAGATCTTCTCTTTTGGCTGCTCCCATTTAGGGGTCGCCACAGAGAATTATCTGTTTCTATCTATCCCTGTCTTTTACATCATTTGTCTGCCACACTGACTGCCTTCATGTCCTCCCTCCTCTTTGGCCTTCTTCTTTTCCTCTTGCCTGGTAGTTCCATCCCCAAGATTCTTTTCCCTATGTATCCTTCGTCTCTTGCTCTCTATGTGCCCAAACCATCTCACTCTTGCCGCTCCCACTTGGTCACCAAACTGTCGTACCTGTGTTGTCGCTCTAATATACTCATTCCCAATCCTGTCTGTCCTCGTTACTCCGAGCGAAAATTGTAGCATCTTCTACTCTGTCACTTCCAGTTCTTTCTCCTGTCTTTTCATCAGTCCCACCGTTGCCAAACCATACAACATAGCTGGTCTCGCTACCGTTTTATAGACCTTCCATTTTACTCTCGAAGGTACTCTTCTATTTCTCCTGTCACTCTTCTCCACCCAGTCCACCCTGCCTGCACTCTCTTCTTCACTGCTCTGTGGCACTCTCTATTGCTCTGGACTTTAGAACCCAAGTATTTAAATTCATCTACCTTCACCATCTCTGCTCCTTGCAGTCGCACCCTTCCACCACCATCTCTCTCATTCACGCACATGTACTCCATCTAACTCCTACTGACTCTCATTTTCCTTCTCTCCAGATTGTACCTCCACCTCTCCATTTGTGTCTCAACCTGCTGTCTACTCTCACTACTGATCATAATGTCATTTGCAAACATCATAGCCCACAGAGACACCCTGTCTGACCTCATCTGTCCTCTGGCAAAAAAAAACAAATATTTCAGAATTATCAGAATAAGACAATAAAAAGGGCAGTTGACTAAACAGTGGGATTAATTAAAAGTAAGAATGAGGCAGCGATTGTGAAAGTGGTTGGATTAAAACCCTCAGTCATGGGGTCTCCCAGATTTGAACTTGAGAATTACTCATTTAAAGTCATCAGACTGGGGATGCTTCCAAGTCGTGCCGCTCCTTGTCATAAGCAGTTTAGTTGTCACTCTCTGTACTCAATCCACAGGGGTCCTGCTTACGCCACTGTCCTGGCCTCTGTTATGGCATCTACTGTCTTCCCCTTCATGGCTGTTCTACAGATCTCACCTGTGTGGTTGCCTCCAAGGTTCAACCTTATAACACATGCAGTATCAGGCTTCAATGAAAACATAAAGAATGTTGTTGTTATAATAATAATAATAATAATACATTTTATTTCAAGGCGCCTTTCTAAATACCCAAGGACACCGTACAGACAATAAAATCATGAAACCAACAAAAACATGCATGCACACATACACATATACATACAGTGGTGTGAAAAACTATTTGCCCCCTTCCTGATTTCTTATTCTTTTGCATGTTTGTCACACAAAATGTTTCTGATCATCAAACACATTTAACCATTAGTCAAATATAACACAAATAAACACAAAATGCAGTTTTTAAATGATGGTTTTTATTATTTAGGGAGAAAAGAAGACCAGAAGTAGAGGACCTAACAGTGCAGTTAGGTGTATAAACATGTATGAGCTCAGAGAGGTATAGTATAAGAAGAGTAGAAAAAGTAGAAGAATTTTAAAATCAATACAAAATTTTACAGGAAGCCAATGAAGCTGTTTAAGAGATGGGGTAATGTGTTGCATGGAAGAGGTCTGAGTTATAATTCAAATAATTACAATAAACATTCCAAACACTTAAATACGCTAAATACAAACACACTTGTGGACCTGAACAAACCAGTTATTCCTCCCTTCAGCCTGCTTGAATATTTTGAACTTTAGTAACCTTAACAACAGTCATCTCATGGCTGTCTCCATCTGACAACAAATTCAATTAGTCCGTGAAAATGCTGCTGACAGTAACAGTGTTCCTTTTTACCAGACTATTTTGGTTTGCATATTTTGTTTGATATTATAGTTTTTTTTTACATTGTTTCTTATGTTTGATAATATCAGTTTCATTCTTTCTGGAAATATGCCTTTTAATTATGTCAATGTAGTGTTATGTTTCAGCCAGGAGTCCTCACCTGGCTGGGGTTCATATCCTTTTTAATGTATTTTTTGTTCATTTTCAGGTCATTGTTTTAACTCTTTAAAATTAAATTGCAACAAAACTGAACTCCTGCAAACTGGGACTAAAATGCAACTTAATAAAATGAGCTCCTTCCCAGTCCATCTTGGAGGTGATCTCATCAGACCTGCCTCTACTGCAAAGAGTCTTGGTGTCATTTTTGATTCCTCCCTTTCTTATTCTGCCCACATAAATCACATTAAGAAACTTTCTTATTTTCACCTTCGTAACATATCACGTGTTCGTTCCTTCCTCTCCTTTTCTAATGCTGAGAAACTTGTTCATGCTTTTATCACATCCCGCATCGATTATTGTAACTCGCTGCTGGCAGGTGCCCCTTCTAATCTTATATCACAGCTCCAGCTTATTCAAAACTCGGCTGGAAGAGTCCTGACTCGAACCAGCAGCAGCGAGCACATCACACCCATCCTGCTCCATCTTCACTGGCTCCCTGTGTCTTACAGAATCAAATATAAAATCCTACTAATAACCTACAAAGCCTTAAATAACCTCGCACCAAACTACATGAGTGACCTTCTCCATCACTATGTGCCTGCCCGCCCACTAAGGTCCTCTGATTCTGGCAATCTTGTTGTGCTCCACACTAACCTACACTCCATGGGTGACAGCAGGGCCTTCAGCGCCCAGACTCTGGAATGACCTCAGGTCAGCTGACTCCATGAATTCTTTTAAAAAACAACTCAAAACTCATCTGTTCAGGAACGCTTTTAGCTCTACTTGACTTTATTACCCTTCCCTCAGTTTACCTCCATGTCAAGATGCTCATGTAACCTGTGTGTGTGCTGGACCATCAATTATGATGTCTGTTCGGCTTTTTCTCTGACTTCACTGTCTTAATCTTCTTTATTTGTTTATTTGATTTGTACTATGCTATATACTGTATACCCTGCCGTTCTTTCTTATATTCTGTAAGTGCCTTGAGCATGGGAAAGGTGCTATATAAATAAAATGTATTATGTGCTTTGTGCACACTGTACTCAGTGGAAGCTGAAAGAGGATGGTGGCAAAATTGTATGTTATTGAGGAAAATCCCCTCCAGGATGCCATCTCTTGGAGCACTTTTAGTCACAGGCTCATTCCACACGCCTCTGGGGGTCTTTTCTGCCCACTGTTAACAGTTAAGTGAATGCTTTCTCCAGACATTACAAACCATATGCTAATACTCTTTAAGTTTATTTTGCAATTTTAAGTTCATTTTGCAATTTCTGCACTGTATACATGCTTATTTGTTGATGTATTGAGTGATAGGTTGTATTATTTGTCCTATGGGTCCGTGTCCTTGTTTTTTGTGTTTCTGCTGCTGTATGCATCCATATTTCCCTTTGGTTAGATAAACTTTATCTAATCTGACCTAATCTAAGTCTTTCTTATGTTCCATGTGTTTTGTGGGTGTTCCTCCCAAAGAGGTGGTTCTACCTGCCAATCGCCGACAGGAACTGCCGTCCACTCTATAAATCTGGAGGGTCTTCCACAGTTCCTGGCAGTTCATTTTGAATGCGCCATGGAGTTGGTGAGTTTTCTTGTGCTTATTTTTTGTCATTCATTTCTAGGATTTTTTGAGTTTTTGCCTCCATTTTCTGACGATTCTTTGATTTGCTGTATTGCCTTTGAATGCCTTGTGTCTCTGGCAATTCTATTTTGCCTTTGTGCTCCACAGAACTACATAGAGATTTGAATATTTATTGTGAAGAATAAATGTTTAATTTTATAAAGATTCACTGCTTGCCATCATTACTAGCTGAGGTTTACACGGTATATCCCCCTCTAAGTGAGTATTTTTGGTTTGGGAGTCACCATCACTACATTTAGTTTATTTTCATGTGAGATTGTATGTTGAATCTAAGGAGGACAGGGCCAAGAAGCAGCAGATGTTCCATTTACGGAGCAGCTTATCTGTGTGATACATACTGAAACAAAATTGCAAGGGCAAAAATCTAAAAAAAAAAAAAAAAAAAACAACGTGATACAGGAGTAGTTGTACTTTTATTTGGCAAAAAAGTCTGCTAACGAAGTAGCAAAATGTATTTCGGAAGAGCTCTAAAATTACTGTATATACTTGTGTATAAATCAGGTCTTCAAACCCAAAAATTCGATTGTAAAATCAGACTCCAACTTATACGCCTGTTCAAAAATACGACATTATTATTTTTTTTTTTACATCTTCTTGCCTCCTCCAATCTCACACCAGCTACTCAGACACATCGAATTT
Source organism: Polypterus bichir lapradei (assembly GCA_026402145.1). Lineage (NCBI taxonomy): Eukaryota > Metazoa > Chordata > Cladistia > Polypteriformes > Polypteridae > Polypterus > Polypterus bichir. The sequence continues at coordinate 39,837,561 of JANRMT010028174.1, read as the reverse complement.
TGTTGCAGCAGCGCAATTACCAAATTCTTTCTCCACTTGAACAGCTTTTAATTTAAAACCAGCTTCATATTTTCTTCTGATCGAATGCTTCATCGTGGATGAGGGATGCTCTTTCGATAAAGGTGTATGAGGGTGTAAGATACAAAAAACACAAATCGGGACAAACGTCGCTTCGGAGTAGTTTGGGTATTACCATGTGGTCACGTAGGCACAATACATAGAATAACAAGGCCGTGTGCTCCATGGTTACTCTCTCAGGTGGATGTTAGCATATCATAATCTCTTGGACCAATAGCGTGAGTTTTCCGCATTTGACTTATACAACTGACATTATAAAATACTGGAAATTATACTGTAAAATCAAGCCCCGACTTATCCGCAGGAGAACTTATTGGATAGCATACAGGCTTAGGCAGATTTGTGTCAGATAAACTTATATACGGAAAGTGAAATAATCATTAACACAGATTTATTAAGTCAAACAAATCTAAAATTAAGAAAAACAAGATTTAGTGGGGGCGGCACGGTGGCGCAGTGGTAGCGCTGCTGCCTCGCAGTTAGGAGACCCGGGTTCGTTTCCCGGGTCCTCCCTGCGTGGAGTTTGCATGTTCTCCCCGTGTCTGCGTGGGTTTCCTCCGGGTGCTCCGGTTTCCTCCCACAGTCCAAAGACATGCAGGTTAGGTGGATTGGCGATTCTAAATTGGCCCTAGTGTGTGCTTGGTGTGTGTCCTGCAGTGGGTTGGCACCCTGCCTGGGATTGGTTCCTGCCTTGTGCCCTGTGTTGGCTGGGATTGGCTCCAGCAGACCCCCATGGCCCTATGTTCGGATTCAGCGGGTTGGAGAATGGATGGATGGAAGATTTAGTGGCTTGATATACAAACCTTTCACTTACTTTGCAGGAAAGAGCATTGTATAAGGTAACTAGGAGAAGAGATGTGTTCAAAATGCAAAAATTGATTGAATACCAGGAGATCAAGAATACAGCAATCAAAACCAAAACACAAGACAAGAATCTGAGTTGAAAATATCAAAAACAAAAGTAATTAGCCAGCAGATGATTAAACAAAGGGAACAGCAGGGACTTGTTTTTTGAAACTGTGACCTCGGATATTAATGTGACTGTCCAGTCATGACTGACAGTTCACCACCACAGAGGACACACCCCCAACAACAGGAACTCAAATATGGTGGTAGAAACGTTGTGAAATATTTCACAGCAGCAAAACCAAGCCCTAAAGAGAAAAACTGACTATCACCAAAGTCTCTGGGCTAGAAAAATCCCATAGTCAAATGTAAATTTGTACCAAAAGGGTCCGGAAAAGTGTAAAAAATGTAACTGTGACAAAATATCCAACAGTTACAAAGTGCAGATGGGCCATTGGCTAATGGCAGACACCTTAGCTGCCATAGCTACCCCATGCTTTTGGTTATTTTTTTTTTTCCTGTTCATTTTAAGTAAGTCGTTTTGTTTTTGAATCATTTTTATTGTGGATGTTTGGTTTCCTTTGACTTTGGCTATTAGTTTATTGGTTTAATAATAATAATTCTTTACATTCATATAGTGCTATTCTCACTACTCAAAGCACGTTATTGAGTGAGGAGCCACTTCTACCACCACTAATGTGTAGCATCCACCTGGATGATGTGATGGCAGCCATTATTGCACCAGTATGATCACCAGTGGTGAGAAAGCGATGGCCAATTAAAGACAGGAGATGATTGGAGGGCCAGAGTGACTAGGCTGTGGTGGGCAATTTAGCCTGGACATTGAAATACACCCTGCTCTTTATGAAGGCTGCCCAGGGATCTTTTATGACCACAGAGAGTCAGGACCTCGGTTTTACGACTCATCTGAAGGACAGCACCATATTTACAGCACTGTGTCCCCGTCACTGCACTGGGGTATTGGGATCCAGATTCAGACCACAGAGCAGGTGTCCCCTACTGGTCTCACCAACACTTCTCCCAGCAGCAACCCAAGCCTCTCCTAGATGGTCTCCCATCCAAATACTGGCCGGGCCCAAATGTGCTTAGCTTTAGGTGGATGACCTGTTTTGAGGTGCATGTGGTCTGGCTGCTGATTTTTGGTTTATTGGTTTAGAATTTTACTTAACAAATTTGGCTTCGTCATAATTCCTATTGCCTTTTGCTCTTTTCTTTTATATTTAGTTTGTGTTGCTAATTTAGTGTCTAGATTTATTTTTGAATTCATATTTTAAGTTTGGAATTCTTTGTAATAAGTTTTGAATTTTTGGTTTTTCAATTTTTTTTGGTTTGCTTTGCGACTACTGCTTCATTTCATGTAATAAATACAGTTAATTAAATCATTAACAATTTGATTATTTTGGCCATGGATTTGGCAGTTTCCATTTGTCTTGTTGAGATTTGATGAGTCAGGCCTTAGGCTTCTTTGAAGGGTTCAGGTTTTTGGGGATTTATTGTTGCTTTTAAACCAAGATGATCTGAATATTACATTTCCCAGTCAGACCTTTCATATATAAAGTCACTAGCTGCACGTAGGACTCTAAAGTCTTTATAGAGTCCTGGTGCTTCCTGTCTTGCTATATGGTTGTGAGACATGGACGCTATCCAGAGACCTGAGAAGAAGACTGGACTCCTTTGGTACTGTGCCTCTTTGGAGAATCCTTGGATACCGTTGGTTTGACTTTGTGTTGCTCATGGAGTCCTGAATGAGGCACATTACCTGCATTGTGAGGGAGTGTCAGTTACAGCACTACGGCCATGTGGCGCATTTCCCCGAGGGTGATCCGGCTCATAAGATCCTCATTGTTGGACTGGACTGGATCAGGCCAAGGGGTCGCCCACATAACACCTGGCTGCGGCAGATAGAGGGTCATTTCCGGAGGGTGGGACTGGACCGTATGTCTGCCTGGGGGGTTTCTGCTCAAGCTTTATAACACACTGGTGAGGCCTCATCTGGAGTACTGGGTGCAGTTTGGGTCTCCAGGCTACAAAAAAGACATAGCAGCGCTAGAGAAGGTCCAGAGAAGAGTGACTAGGCTGATTCCAGGGCTACAGGGGATGAGTTATGAGGAAAGATTAAAAGAGCTGAGCCTTTACAGTTTAAGGAAAAGAAGATTAAGAGGAGACATGACTGAAGTGTTTAAAATGATGAAGGGAACACAGGAAATGAATTATGAGGAAAAATGTAAAAGAGCTGGTTAAGAGAAAAGAACGTTAAGAGGAGAAATAATTAAAGTGTTTAAAATGATGAAGGGAATTAGTCCAGTGGATTGAGACTGTGACTTTAAAATGAGTTCATCAAGAACACGGGGACACAATTGGAAACTTGTTAAGGTTAAATTTCATAGAAACATTAGGAAGTTTTTCTTTAGACAAAGAACGATAGACACTTGGAATAAGAGACCAAGTAGTGTGGTAGACATTAAAACTTTAGGAATTTTCCAAACTTGACTTGATATCTTTTTTAGAAGAAATCAGTGGAAAGGACTGGTGAGCTTTGTTGGGCTGAATGGCTTGTTCTCGTCTAGCTTGTTCTAATGTTCTAACTTGCAGAGGCGTCAGCTAAGTGGGCCGGGACAGGTTGTATCTTCTCTGAGACGGTTGTGTAGTCGAGTGCATCTGTGACAGAAACTGAGCGTGACAGGCTGGAACTTGTCTGAGGCAAACATATGGTAGCTCGTTGTCACACTTGTATAAGCTTCTACACCTTCCATAAAGTTCACACCAACTCCCGTGGCTGTGGTTGAGCATGAGCAGAGTGGACTACTCCATACACACACAGGCATGTTGTTTACATAGCTATAATGCGAAAAACTAACTACACCCCATGGAAATTCTTCGCCTTTTTTATTTTTAGATATTTCAACAGTCAAACAGTAGATTGTTGTGCAAACAGGGCCTACAGATAAAGGTAATATATTTGAAAAAAAAAACTCAAGGAAAATCTGCCTCTTCAATCATGTATAAAAAAAATATCAATAGATGTAATGGTGTTTTGAGGAAGAAGCAAGTCTACCCTTGGCCTCAGAGGCTGATATTGTCCCCTTTACCAGAAATGACTTCTGCAACACTGGCCAACATCAACTCAGTAAAATATTGTACCACCCCTCCATGCAAAATTTCTTCAGTTGCAAGATGTTCATGAGTTAGCATGGCTGTACTGCAAGCTTCAAATCAACCTAAACACTTCCATGACACTGAAACCAGAACTTTGACTAGGCCAGTCCATAACCCTCCATTTCTTCTTTTTGAGCCATTCATTGGTAGATTTTCTAGTGTGCTCTGGATCATTATTGTATTGAAAGATCCATTTCCAGTTCAACTTCAACTTTCAGACACATGGCCTCAAATTCTCCTTAAACACACATTCACAGCTGACTTGATGACTGCAAGTTGTCCAGTCCCTGAGGCAGCAAAGTAATCCCAAACCAGAACAATTCCACCACCATTCTTCACATTTGGTATAAACGTCTTCTCCTGAAATACTGTCTTCGGATTGTGGCAAACATGCCTACTGTTATTGTGGCCAAACATCTCTATCTTTGATTCATCTGTCCAGAGAACATTGTTCCAGAAGGCCTGGTCTTTTCCTGTATCTTGTGATGGGTGGCCGGGTCCCGGCCTGCATATGTTCCGGGGGAGCAACCATGGGCAGCTCAAATACCTCCCCCGGGACGCTTGGTAGCAGCCTCCCTGGCTGAAGGTGATCCCCCAACCTCCCGCATGGCTCCATGGGAGATGGAGTCCTCCATAGCCTGGTTGGGAGCTGGGGTGGCCGCTAGGGTGTGCTGCCTGGATTCAACAGCCCGGCTGGACGAGTCTTCAGCAATTGGGACCAGGTGGTCAAGCACCTGGAACACTTCTGGGTGGGCTATAAAAGGGGCCAGCCACCACCACTTGAGGGCCAGAGTTGGGAGGAGGAGGAGAACTAAGCTTGAGGTGGAATGGTGGTAAAAGAAGAAAGAACTGTGTTGTGGGTATTTTGTGGTGTTTTGGGACTGTGTTGGGCTGTGGGACACGGGGAAGACGTGAAAATAAAAGTGTTCATTTTATACATGCCTCCGTGTCCATCTTTGTCGGGTCAGGTGCTTATATAGCACCTTTGTTACAATCTTTAATGGCAAACTGTTGTCTTGCTCTAATGTTATTTTTTTTTTTTTTTTCTTGGCACACCGCGCTTGCAGGTCAAATTTTCCCAACCTTTTTCTGATTGTAGATGAAGCACTTTTGACACCAATTATTCCAAAAGTTACTTGCAGATTCTGCTGTGACATTTTGACAAGCTCTTGGTCTGAATTTGCAGTGCGCATAGCCCTAGAAAAATAAGCAGTCATTTAAAATCTACACGACTGGTAGATGGTTTCCTTACAGTGGAGTGATTGATTTCAGATAATTTTGTGATCTTTTTAAACCCTTTGATGGACTCCTAGGCATTTATGACCTTCTTTCTGAGGGCCTTAGAGAGCTCCTTTGATCTCGTCATCATGACACCACACATATCAATATCAAAGAGAACACCAGACTCTCGATATCTGCGGTTTCAATAAGACAGTCAGGTCCACCTGCATACTCCTTATGGAGGATCTAAGCATCTGGAACAGCTGATTCTAACTTTATGGATTTGAAGTGGTGATAAACTGAGTGGCACACTTACTTTTTCCATGTGACAAATCTGCATTTTTGTTAATTTAGATTATGAGAAAGAAGTGTATTTGTTCAAGCACCTCACCTTTATTTTTAGGCACTTATGAAGATCTACTGTTTGCTTGTTTAGACATGTTGAAAAAATGAACGCTATTCATGGGTTTGTGCTAACTTGTTCACATGACTGTGTATGTTCCTTGTATTCTGTGGGTGGATCTCTGAGAGGTGGGGCCATCATGACCTCACAGTTAAGGCCCGCCCTCTGCCTTTATATTCTGGCAGAGGAGACAGCTTTCCTCAGGCTGTCGGTGAGAGTCATTTCAAATTTATTATAAGTTTTGCTTTCTTTTGATATTAAAGAAATACTGTTTTCGTAACAATATAGGCATGATTAAAACATCAACATAAAAATAATGATAGTTAAAAAACAGCTTTGTGTCAACGTGAAAAAACAAAAAGAAAAACATTAGAAATGTAATTGTGTCTGACCCGTATCCAAGTTATATAAAGGTGATGAAGTTTATGACAGGCTGCATTCATTCAACTGCTGTGTAGAGACATGGACTGCATTAAAAGCAAAGTCTTTGTGAATATTTGGATGGTTTGTAGAAACAACTTGGATACTTTAAAAAGATGATCTCTATCTGGGAGGTGCTGTGGTGCTCTAGTGTGTCCTCCTACCTATTAAATCTAGTTTTCGGGGTTTGAATGCTGCATCTGGTCACTAACCATATAGAGCCTGCATTTTATATAGCAGCTTAAGCATAACCTTCCTTGACATGGACTCCACACCTTGTTATATGTCACATTGTATCAACTTTCTTGAAGAATTCTGTCCAAAATCTGATGAGTCCACTATAACTACTAGATTCTTCCCACAAGGGATACTTTCGAGTTTCAGACCTCCCATTGTGTATTCTACTTCTGTATGTGTTTACATTTACTGACATTAAACTTTGTCTGCCACAAATCTGCCCAAGTCCTTCTGTAACAATTTAGCTGAGTCTACACTATCATCCTGTCCACCCAGTTTAGTATCATCTGCAGAACTAACCAGCTTATTAACCGTATTCTTATCCAGATTGTTTATGGGATTTAAAAAGATCAGCAACCCCAGCACTGGTTCCTGTTGGACACCACCTTTAACATCACCTAATTCAGAAAAAGATCCTCTTACTATTACCCTCTGCTTCCTGTGCCTGAGCCGATTTTGTACACACCCACAGATTGCACCTCTCTGATCATATGCTGTTTTTGCTCTCTCACAGAATTCAACCACATTAGTGAAAGCTGACCTTCATTATCTGTACTCATGCTCACTGTACCTTAAACCTCCAGTTCTAAGCATGTGCAGCTCAGTCTTCTTAATTTCCCTGTGATGCACATTAAGCTTACTGGCCTATAGTTACTTGGGTCAGCCTGATCACTCTTTTACTATAATGGGATGATGTTTACTAGCCTTCAGTTTCTAAGAATCTCCCCAGCGTGCTGATACTTTGAAAAATATGTTCCAAGGGTTACTATCTCTACTCGCTAAACTCCTGAAACACTCAAGGATAAATGTTGTCTGGCCTTGGTGATTTGTTTGATTTTAAGCCTATTTAATCTTAGCAGCACTTCTCCCTCTACAATTTCCAATTCACTCAGTACCTCCTTAGTAGTCCATATTACCCTCTCCATTTCCTTGCATGTGAAAACTTCTATTTCACTGTCTGTATTTGTTAATTCTCTTTACTACTTCTGATACACTTCACCTCCTCCTTGACTGTTCTTTTAGTAGTAAAATACTGAATCTCTTAGGGTCGTCTTTCGCCTTATCTGCTACATTCCTGTCTAACTGCCTTTTAGCTTCCCCGATATCCCACTTAATGCTTGCCCTTGTGTTTCACATTGGAGCTATTACTGTTATGTGCCTTGTACAGCGGATTTTTCTTTTGTAACATGACTGCAGAGTTCACTTTTTAATTTCTTACTGTTTCTAAATTTCTGGATGAACTTATCCTATAGTACCTTTATAACATTTTTACACCTGTTCCACTGCTTCTTGGCGTTCTCCACACTTAAAAACATACACCTTTTGGACTCTGCTGTGTCTGTTCATATTTTGCCCTACCAAAGTTAAAATGAACAGTTTTAGTCTTTTCATCTTGTGTTCTTCCCATACACAGGAAGCTGTATTATATTATGGTCACTTGACCCTAGCTGTTCGATCCCCTCTACACCCTCAGTTCTTTCCTGATTATTACAAAATACTACAACTAGACAGGCTTCACCCCGCAATACTGAAAAAGTCACGATTCTAAAATCTCCTGAACCTGTGCTGTGCTATTTGAGGAGTTTGGCCAGTTAATATGTGGATAGTTAAAAGTCCCCCACTACTATGATATCCCCCTGTAAATTTGCCTTTTTAATATTATTTATTATTGATATTACTGTCTATATTGGGGGGGTCTATAACACACTCCTAAAATAAAGCCTCTTTCTCTAATGCTTTCCAGACGTCCTCACTAAGATGGGACTGATCGTCCAACTGAAGAGGACTTGTATTTAAGTTGTTTCACATTTATGGCAACTACTCCCTCCCCCATTGTTCTCTTTTGCTTAACGTCCCTTAGCTTCCAAATCTGAAATGTAAACCGTTGGTTATTATAAATCTGCACAGGTCAAGATCTCATTTGGCAAGTTTGACCTGTCCAAAAAAAATACACATTTTTTTTTTTTATAATTTACAGAGTGGTATGCTGCTTTTTTTCCCCCACAAGTGTAATTAAGGGTAATGTTTATCCTCTGATGTTCTTTATAAGCAATTATCATCAATGAGAAATCAACTCGCATACTGTAATCATTACGTAGTTTTTAGGTGATTATTTAGGGACAACTCTTACAAAGAATAAAAATGACATAGCAGTTGTTAGTTATGGGGCTCATATTCTGGTGCTGTCAATGGTTTTATACATTAATGTCTGAAAGCTTATGACGTAGTAGGCATGATTGCATGCCAGTGTAGCCAGCCAGATTTGCATTGACCAAAGGTAGTTCACACCGTTTTAAGAAATGCACTGCTGCTAGATGACACAGAGAAAGATTACATTGTTTTACCACTCATTTTTAAGCAGTTTTACACTAATTTCATGAAAAAAATCTGGATGTGAGAGTAGGGCATTATTCATCAGGTCCTTACAGCTACAGAATGGCTTGGCAAGCGAGCCACAATTGTTGTGTACTTCCACAATGTCATAACTGAAAATGACTTGGATAACGCAAAGGCAGAATTGCCCAGGAGGGGTTAGGTGGCATTTGGCTTAAAAAACACGTTATATACTTGAACTACTGAAGACTGTGGGCCCAGAGAGATTTATTTTTTCCAGGTTTTGGCATAACAAGAGTTTTTGTGTCCCTTTCCTTCATTGCCATCCAGACATAACTGCTGATAATAAATAAATGACTTTATCACATCACTGAAAGGACAAGTAGGTAGGTAGTATTCTTAGAAGCATTTGTGTAGCTTTGTTGATAAAGGCCATCAGTTTTGTCTTCATTATAATAATAATAATAATAACACATTTTATTTATATAGCACCTTTCCCATACTCTCCTTAGTGACTACCTCCAGAGAGTCCAAAGTGTGTCTTATAACTTAGCCTACATTCTTAATCAGCTTGTTGATTCAGTGGGCCTCATTGAAGTAATGTTACAGCCCAGCACACCACAGCACAGAAAATGGCACTGGCTATCACAGAAGCATAAAAGATGTGAAGGATGTCACTACTGTCATTAAAGGAAAACAGTCCCCTAAGGAAGAAGAGCCTGCTCTGCCCTTTCTTCTACAGTTCCTCTGTGTCTTGAGACAAGTCCAACCTGTCATTGATGTGGATCCCCAAGTACTTGTAGGAGTGCACCACCACCTCTACGTCCATTTCTTGAATAGTGACTGGACATCAAGGCTGTTTGGTGCAGTAACAGTCAATATCTTGTGCGGAGTGGTGGCTCTAAGGCTAATGATCTGTGCTGGTATCCAGAATGTTGCCGGTTCGAATCCCTGTCACTGCCAAAAGAGATCCTACTCTGCTGGGCCCTTAAGTAAGACCCTTAAGGGGTGCTGTATAATGGCTGACCCTGCACTCTGACCCCAAGGGGTATGTGAAAACTAACAAATTCCTAATACAAGAAATTGTATAAGGTGAAATAAAGAACAAAAAAAAAAAAAAATATCCAGTTCCTTGGTTTTGCCGATGTTAAGTTGCAGACAATTCTCGAAGTCCTGACACTCATATGGTCTTATTCTCCATGTCAATAAATCTTATTTGTACAGAATCATCTGAGAATTTCTGCAAGTGACATGACCTGGTGTTGTATTTATAGTCGGAGGTGTGCACAATGAAGAGAAAAGCAGACAGGACTGTTCCTGGTGGTACTCCAGTGTTGCTCGCACAGTCCTTGAGTCTCACAAAGTGCAGTCTGCCTGACAGACAGTCCATTATCCAGGACACCACATACTCCTCCACCTGCACATCTCTGAGTTTACCCTTTAACAGGGATGGTCTGGATGGTACTGAAGGAACTGGAGAAATCAAAATACACAATCCTCACAGTGCTGCCAGCTTTGTACAGTGTTGTACAGCAGATACTGTAGATAACTACATCTTCCACTCCAATCTTCATTTGATAGACAAACTACAGTAGGTCCAGGTGGTCTACCACAAGAGGATTTATATAGTCCAGGACCAGCCCCTCAAAGTTCTCCATGATGTGGGATGTAAATGTCTGTTTGTGACCAGACACGCTCCCTCTTCTCTCCAAGTTGTTATAACACCTTTTGCATTCTATTTCACCTGCTTCACTGTGTCAGAACCTTGCCTAAACCATCCAAACAGATTCATATCAGACCCTCTCCATAAAGTCCATGCTGTTGTTTCTTTTCTTGTTTCTACTGTCTTAGTTTGAAGACCATACAAGATCTAGGATGCTGTCCATTTCATTTTTCAGAACCTGCTTTTTCTAGGAATGAAGAAGTCAAACTTATAAATCGACATGTTGTTTAAAGACGTATACTCACCATATGGTGAGCTTATACGATGTTTTCCGACACTTTATCACACAAGCCAGCTCTTGTTCTTTTGAACTCATTTTTGGTTGTCTGTTACTTCGTACAGCGGCCTGTGCTCAAATTTGAAAGAGGCTACGACTTTTTTTCTCTCACTGTAGCCAATTTGTTTTTTTGTTTACAATCAATCACAACAAGCCCACAAAGTGAAGGGTATACAGTTTATTTAATACTGGAGTATGCCGTAGCAAGTAACATGGTGTAAAAGAGCAGGCCGACAAAGGCATAATGCGGTACAATAAATGCAAAGTCTGCATGGCTGAGGCAGCACCGTAAAAATCAACATCTTCTATTTAGTGCCTTTTCATTGCACTCAATGGTAGGCTTTTAAAATTACAAAAAAAATATATATATTTTCACTGATTTTGTTCACAAGTCCTCCTAGGACTTGAATCCCTTGGACATCCTGAGCGAGTTTTGTAAAGCGTGTCAACTGTTTCATTCCTCCCAGGTCCCGTCAAGGCAATGCATAGATAGTCGGAATGAAGTCAGCTTCAAGTGAAGTACAACTGACTAATATTACTTTAAAAATATTGCATAATGTTAAAGGCAATGCAATAACAAAATAATATAGATTTACCCAAAAAATACATTTCATATTGTACTCTTTGCACACAAGATACGCCGAAACAGATTAATTCAATAATGCCAAAGATATATAAACGCTAAGGCACGACAATTCAAATAAAAATAAACACAAGATACAGAAAGCTATGATAAACTAAGAAAGTAAGCGAAAAGACCAAAGGCAGGTGTGGCCATGTTGAAGAGACTTCATTTTAGAATGAACTTCTGTCTTGGTGTGGAGGAGGTAACCATCAGATTTCTTACATGGCTGACTTAGAACAGCCATGTGTAGTGTGGTGGTTGCGACCAAATTCCGTTCTTGTGCAAAACTGGCAGTGAGTAAAGGCAGCCAAGAAGCTCCCCTTGTGCTGAGCATGGAAAGAGAAAGAGAACTCCCTATGGCTACAGAGCACCACGTTTATTGGATTTTTCTGATTCACCAGACTGCTGAGATGAAGAATTTTTGCTTTTCGTACCTGACGGCTAGTAGCCACACCGGGTCTCACTTCATGCACTTGACGCGTAATTAGAAGCACCGTAAATATAAAGGAAAGGCATTTGTGTACAAAGTAAAAGACCGAGACATGTGTACTCACAATGGAACTGAATAAAAGTAGGTGGCTCTTTTTCCTTTGATAAAAAAAAAATTGAATTTTTTTTTTTTTTTTTTTGCATTTTCTTCCTTCACCATGGCTTCATTTAAAGTAACAGAACCAAACATAAGCGTTGAGCCAGGCAGGCAACAAGTGCCTCAAGAAGCCACATGGTGAAGCGTTTATTTGCGGCCCAATGTTTCCGCCAGTTTCTTCAGTCTCTTCTTCAGCTCCAGCGGGAACTTCTCATAACACTTTTTGCACACCGGCTTCATGTCAAACTCCACAAACTTGTTCCTAAAAGTAAAAGAAGCAGAATTATTCTCAGCGCAGTGTTGTCCACATTACTGTTAAAACCTCCTTACGCGTTTTACAAAAGCAGCAAAAGCCAACGAGATGAGCATGTCTGAGTACAGCTCCTTCACTCCTAATCACTGGCAGCCCGAGGACCCTCTACACAGTGCAAAATACAGAGTCCTGGGAATTCTGAGCGAATGGGTACAGCATGCAATAAAATCAACGTCAACTTCAAACTAACCAAGGGCAAAAACAAGAAACAAAAAGAAAAACATGAAGCAGGAAATGTAAAATGTGAAAAATGATTCATACAAACAATCTTTGGCACTAGTGATGTTACTCTACAGATGGTTCACTTGCAGTTTTAGGGAGAGTAGGACCAGGAGAAGCTTAAGTCCTAACCAGGAAAGTCAAAACTACTGCCATCAAAGCCAAAATGTGAAACAAGAATCACAGTTCATAAACCAAAATGGACTATAAAATTGGATTTCACTAGCAAAAAGTTGTGCACACTTGCAATCCTGGAGAAATAAACATCGTCACTGCTGACCTATTGACTTGTCACCTCAATGATGTCAGAATCCTGCTACTTCTGAGGACTCTCCTCTGGCAACCAGGAGCCGCCTCCTAATGAAAGGCTTTACAAAATGGCTGCATCACTAAACAAAACGGCTTAGGAAATGGCGCACAATGATTTTCATCATTTTAAATACTTACGGAATTCAAAAGCAGATGCCACAATTATATCCTTAATAACTGGAAACACCATGCAAGTACAAAATATGCATATGAAATATGACAGAAAGCCTTGGATTAAACTGATCATTTTGTAACAATTGAAGGCAAAGTTTCACCCTTAATTATAGTCAAATTATTTTCTGGGGGAAATTCTTAACCATGAAAGTTATATTCTTTTTTTCGCACTTTAAAGAATTTTTTTTTGTGTGAAATCTACTTTATTCATAAAGGCGGCCTGCCTTATTTGTGGATTTGGCATCCATGGTTTTGCAAACTGCAGTTTATAAAATGTTAAAAAATCCTGAATATTTTCAAAAAAGGACATTTGAAATTTCCACATGCAATGCAGCCTGTTAAATATGCACAAGAAAACAGCATGTGCAGGCTGATGCTGCTGAGGCACCGTGTGCCTGCTAAGTCCAGCCAACCCTCAGTCCCGCTGCATCAGCCCCTCGGTTTGCTTTGTGTGCACAATCCTCTTTATGCTTTTATAGACGTTCTAAACATTCATGATTTCTGCAAATCAACAAAAGGTCTTGAAACCATTTTACCACAGAAAAGGCAAACTGTAATTCTATGTTTTATTCAACACCACGAAGTTAACCGTACATTATCTATGTTTCAGATTGGGTTTCTTACAAATATTCACTCTTCTTATCACAATTGCTGGAATTCATGTTTATATCTACTATTTCTTGGGTTTTCTTGAAACTTTACAAATGAGTTCTATATCTTTCCTGAGGTTTTTTGAGCCAGAGAATGTATTTCTGAAGTCTGTTTTTCTTTTGGAGACCTCTCGTAAAAGTTTATCATTTCTTAACATTATTTTTCATGCCATTTTGTTTTTTCAACAGACAGATTTCGTGTCATTTGTTGTAACACATCCCACAATGCACTGGGACGGTTGTCACTGTATAGGGAACACTCTTGCAACTCTATGTATAAATGTGTTTTCTGTTGTGGATTTGTGAATTATGGATTAAGATTTTTACTCTGTTCCCTTTGACTTTCATTTTTGGGTTAGCATTTCTGGTTTTGTCATTTCTCTCTTTGATCTCTGGTTTCGACTTTTGTTACTTTTTTTTTTATTCTGGCTGTCAGTACAAAATCAATGGCATCAATAAAATGATGAAATACTTATACTGTGTTATTACCAAGCCTACTGTAGAAACCTTTACTATGAAGCACCACTCTGTTGAATCGACAAGGCTATGCACATAGTTGATACCATTTGCAGGCGCGCACACAGATACTACAATGAACAGATACCAAAACCCTGTGCTGGGTCTTAAAACAAGCTGCATTTGCACAAGCAGCAATAATGCCAGCACAGCAAGATGATAATCTTGGGTAATACAACTTAAAGGCTGATTGCAGAATGTTGGAGGGCAGCTAGAGAATGCGGAAACATTGTTGAAGAAGGTAGTAGAAGATTGGGCAAAATTAGGGACGGGGGAAACACAAAATGTTTAAAAACCACTGGGCATAATCCAAAAGAACTGCAGCCAGGCATAGTCAGCATAAGAGAGAGAGAGAAACTATACGTGAAACTTGACAACTATATTACTGCAAAAGGCTCACATGGCAGGTGATGGCCAAGTGAGTGCCCACAAGTGGTTAATGACAAGCCGAAGGCAAGAACTACAGCAGATGAAGTGTGTCTTAAAAATAACTGAGATATTCTTATCTGGCTACATTTACCAGTGAGGTTCTACATAAGAACATTTAGAACAATCTAGATTTGAACAAGCTGTTCAGCCCAACAAAGTTCTCCAGTCCTGTCTACTTAATTCTTCTAAAAAAAACACATTAAGTCGAGTTTTAAAAATTCTAGTGTCTGCCACACTACTTGGTCTCTTATTCCATGTGTTTGTGGTTCTCTGGCTAATGAAAAACTTCCTAATGTTTGTGTGAAATTTACCCTTCACAAGTTTCCAACTGTGTCCCCGTGTTCTTTATTAACTCATTTTAAAGTCCCAGTCTCGATCCACTGTACTAATTCCCTTCATAATTTTAAACACTTCAGTCAGGTCTCCTCTTAATCTTCTTTTACTTAAACTTTAAAAGCTCAGCTCTTTTAATCTTTCCTCATAATTCATCCCCTGTAGCCCTGGAATCAGCCTAGTCGCTCTTCTCTGGACCTTTTCTAGTGCTGCTGTGTCCTTTTTGTAGCCTGGAGACCCAAACTGCACCCAGTACTCCAGATGAGGCCTCACCAGTGTGTTATAAAGCTTGAACAGAACCTCCTGTGACTTGTACTCAACACATCAAGGCACTATATAACTTGACGTTCTGTTAGCCTTCTTAATGGCTTCTGAACACTGTCTTTAAAATGCCATGTACTGTTGCAAAATGCTTTATAACAATACTGAAAATAATTTACTAATACCAAAACTTGTACAAACCATTTAATAAAGGAAGACAGATTTAAATAAAAATTGATTTAACCACAATTTAAGGTGCAATTTTCATTTGGTATGTAGCTACCTATAAAGCAACTTTTGGCAGTTTTTCTAAAGAGCAAAACCAAACAAGCTAAAAGCAGGGTGAGGATTAAGTATGTGTAAGTAGCAGGAAATAAAAGATGACAGAATAAAGCAGGAGACAAACAGAGGGAGGGAGGTAGGGAGTGAAGTGCAGCCCACCCCCAGCCCAGGACAAGACAGCAAACACAATGGCAGGGCACTGAAAGCAAAACAGAAGGAAATGGATGGCCTTTTGACACTAACCAATGAAAAGAAAGGAGAGGTTGTGTAAAAGACTAAGAAAGGTTTACAAACAGATAGGCATTTTCTTTTTCTTGTCCTTGTCTTTGTCTTTGTCCTTGTCCTTGGAGTCCCGTTCTCGTTTGGCTAGTCGCCTCTTTAATTCTTCAGGCATTTTCTCATAGCAGTGCTTGCAGACAGGCTTTAGATCAATCTCAACAAATTTGTCCCTAAAGAAAGTGGACAGAAAGAGGCAGAGAGAAAAGCAAAGTGGCAGCAGAATCAAAGACAGAGAAGGAGATGTGAAAAGGAAAGCAAGATTGCAGCTCACACTAGTTTAAAAACGGAGATGCACTGAAGGGAAGATCAGGGCCACAGATCTCCTTGGTAAAGATAACAGAACTATTCAGCCTAATACATTCTATGAAGTCGCTACTTTCTACTACATTTCTTGGTAACTTGTTTCATATAAAGCCTAAGAGAAATCAATCCCCTTTTCCATCAGTTACCATAATTTAAAAAACATCCAACCCTCACTCCATGGCCTCCTGTTACAATTCTAAACACATCTTCCTTGTCACCTTTTAATGTTTCTAAGGCCAGGGCTTCTCAACGCCTTTTTGGTGCCATGACTAAGTTTCTTTTATCCATGTACAGTAAGTGTTATCATGACCCACCAAGATAATCGAGCACAATCCTTTTTACTTTTTATTTTATACAAATGGTTGAGAGGAAAGGTCAGGTTTACATCACAACTTGTGGCATTTGAGGAGCTTTGTTTTCTCCGAATTCTCTGACTTGGAACTCCAACTTCATAGCGTGTTCACATGAAATCTCTGACTTGGAAACTCAGATTTCCTGTCTGTCTGATAACATGTGAAAGCAGCATTAATTTATCTGTTGATTGCTCCTTTCTTTCTGCACTCGATCTCTACCACTCACATGTACATCCAAATACTAAACAGAAAA
This sequence comes from Polypterus bichir lapradei, assembly GCA_026402145.1. Classification (NCBI taxonomy): domain Eukaryota; kingdom Metazoa; phylum Chordata; class Cladistia; order Polypteriformes; family Polypteridae; genus Polypterus; species Polypterus bichir. The sequence continues at coordinate 39,820,960 of JANRMT010028174.1, read as the reverse complement.
CATAACATGAATTTGTTTGCATTTTAAAAGAGTGGATTTCTATAACTGGCAAACAAAGTCTGGAAAAAAAAAGTTCCATAAAAACATATCATCGAAATTCTAGGTGGACTTCCATACAAGTCTCTGAACCACAACTTCTCCAATGTCATTCAAATGTCTTTCAACATGCCCTACTGTACTTGGGTGTTGTACCGTGTTAGCCATTATGAATGTAGTGAGAAGTCAAACAAAATGACCCCTTTTATTGGCTAAATAGAAAGATTACAATATGCAAGATTTCGAGGCAACTCAGTCCCCTTCTTCAGGCAAGACGAGTCCTGAGTTACCTTGAAGGCTTGCAATTTGTAATCTTTCTAGTTAGCCAATAAAATGAGTCATTTTGCTTGACTTCTCACTACATGCCTACTTGAATTCTCTTGGACGTGGCTATATTTTCTATTTAGAAAGTTTTAACGCTGTTTAGAATTTGGATTAAATTCTGAAGTTCTCAACCCGTTCTGATTTGTTTATCAGTATTGGTTTTACTTACGCTTTTAACATTTTCTAACTACTTTTACAAATTTCTTATTCAGTGTTCCAGGATAAAGCTTTGTTTTTTTTCTTTTTAGTTTCCTTTTTGTGATGTGCCTTCTCTTATTTAAGTATTGTATTTCATATGTAGGTTTTAATTTGTGTTTTTTGAGTTTCAGATGTTTCTTAGCCTAACTGTTGACTTCCAAGATCAAGGACAAATTAGCTAATTACCTAGTCAGGAGGGGTATATTCATTTACCATTTGTACAGATTTTCTGCTCGATTTATTCAGCCTCTTAATTGTTCTCGTTAGTGTGGCTCTGTAAGAGAGGGCAGTGCAGAATCTTTTTTCTTTGGAGACTGCATTTATTTAACATGGGTAGTGACATCCTTTACGTGTTCTATAACTCTGTGATAGCCTGTCTGTTATGTGCTGGGTCTGTAACTTTAATCAATCAACAAGCTGATTAAGAAGGCAGGCTCAGTTATGGGATGCCCTCTGAACCTGCTGGAGGTGGTACTGGAGGAGAGGATGAAGACAAAACTGATGGCCATTATGAACAATGCTGCACATCCTTTCTCTGCCACTTCAGCATTGTTGACTTTTAGGTAACAAATTATTCAGCAGGGGCGGCACGGTGGTGCAGTGGTAGCGCTGCTGCATTGCAGTTAGGAGACCCGGGTTCACTTCCCGGGTTGTCCCTGCGTGGAGTTTGCATGTTCTCCCCGTGTCTGCGTGGGTTTCCTCGGGTAATCCGGTTTCCTCTCACAGTCCAAAGACATGCAGGTTAGGTGCATTGGTGATTCTAAATTGCCCCTAGTGTGTGCTTGGTGTGTGGGTGTGTGTGTGTGCGCCCTGTGGTGGGCTGGCGCCCTGCCCGGGGTTTGTTTCCTGCCTTGCGCCCTGTGTTGGCTGGGATTGGCTCCAGCAGACCCCCGTGACCCTGTAGTTAGGATATAGCAGGTTGGATAATGGATAAATGGATTATTCAGTAGATGTGTGTCAAGACATGGCACTGGGGCTCCTCCTTATCTTTAGCAGTACGTCTTTATAGTGCCTCACCATGACTACTCTCTTATCAGTAGCCAAGTCAGAAGTTTTTTTTTTTTTTTTTTCTTCTTTTCTGTAATTCTTGTTTGTGTTTGAGGGAGAATGTTGTTTGTTATAATATTCTATACTTTTTGAGCTTCTCCAAAAGGTAATTGCCCTCATGGATCAAACAAACAATCTATCCATCCATGCATCTATCTATATACTGTGGCCTGATATAACCTTTTAAATTCAGTTCACAGCCTCTGCTACATTTTCATTATTTTGGGTTGGGTTCAGGCTAGGTTCATTCCTGTGACATTGCTCGTGAATGCCATTTGTGAAAGAACGACTGTCATTTTAAGGTGCGGAGCAAATAAATAAACCTCATAAGGAGACAGACAAGTGGAGGAAACAAAACCAACCTGCAGAAATTAACAAATAAAACCATACACAAAGTCCTAGGTGTTATCTGCGTATCTAAATAATGATGGGAAATCACAACGTCCAGCTGTTTATCGGCGAAGTACAAGATCTTGCTAAACGAATGGTGTGGCTATTGGGAAAATGAGCTCAGGAGATTACAGGTGCCCTGCTTTCCTTGGAACAACACAGTTGTCTACTACAGGCAAACAGTGGCATTTCCACATTGATACTTATGAGGGATACAGAAGTAAGCTGCATGAGCTTGTATCCTGAAAGTTAAGGTTTGTCCTGAAAGAAACAATCAGTAAGCATTTCACAATATCTAGATAGGGGAATAGTTACAGGTGGGAGCAGATAGGTGTCACTAGAGAAAGGCGTCAAATCTGTTTGACAACCACGCAGGTGACAAAAGACCTTTAAATTGCTTTTCTAATATCCTGCCATGCCATACCTACACCATTCACACAAATTTAGATCGAGGTGGATGTTGAGGGCATTTATTTTCCACTTCAGCTAGTAATATCATTTCCTAGGTGATGACATAAACTGCCTGCCTCTTTGACTTCGTTTCCACTATCAAGTGCACCTGTATTTGTACCATTCAGCCAGATACAACTCAGCTACTGGTTGACATGCTTTCTGGCCAATTACACTAAGGTGTGGAGTGGGTAGTGTGAAAATAAGAGTAGCATAAGTATGAATGTAGGCCCGTTTTATATTTAGAAGTGTGCATGGAGGATTATCAAGGTGCACTGCAAGTCTTGTATTCATTCAGCAGACTGTAACTGCTGAAAGACCAGCAATCCATAGACACAATATGATGAAACCTCTAAACCCTACAAGTATGAAATTGCTACAGAAAGTGATTATTGTAATGGCTACCCTGGTGCACTCATTGAAGGAAGCAAGTAATTATGGCAGCTGGAGATGAACTCAGCTGATTGTTCATTGAATTCATGTGGTTACATCTCAGGTTTCGGGAGGAAGGACATTCATCTTAAGGCTGTAAACTTTGAAACTGGCATTCATGGAGCACAAGCTGTGAAACTGTGTTTCATACAATGTCATCAAAGTTAGCTAAAATGGAAACTTACAGACTTGTAAATCTACAAAATAAAAGCCTTTTCTAGCTCCCATGAGGTACACTTTCAAGAAATGCCTCTGTCAAACCATGTCTACCAGAACTTTGTGCACCAAAGTCTGCTGTTTCTGGGATGGCCCTCAGTTAAATGCAACATTATCATGAGATGACAGTGACAAGCTGAGAAAATGCTGTCATCACATCTATAACTTACGTCCATAATGCAAAATGGTCTCAAAAGGGTACGAGATCAGCTCATGTCATTTTGACTCTTTATTACTGGATTTCATTATGTAGCTACGTCAATGTAGAGTAAATTAGCACACCTCAGGATTTTTTTTAAACCTTAAAGGTGCAAACATTTTTTTACCAATAACCTGACTGTTAATAATAATAATAATAATAATAATAATAATAATACTTATTTTATATAGCACCTTTACCATGTTTCATTAATGCTAATAACCTTTACAGAATATGTCATCCTGGTTATACCTTTTCTTGTTTAATTAAAAAAATTAAACTGAGACATTTTAGTGACAACATGGTTAACAAATGAATGAAGAATGTTCCTGAAGATCAAACTGAGGAATGAAGAAATGTATACATCTTGTGCCAGCTGTAATGAATCAGGTTATTGACTTTAGGGCACTTCATGAACTTAACAGAAGGCATTGTGTAGACTTACTTGAGGGTGAGCTTGGTATTGCATGTCGAGCACGCAAAGCAGTTGACACACCACGCCTTGTTCAAAGCAGAAACAACTGTGGGGGGGAAAAAAAAAATCCAGAGTCTTAGCAACATCACCACCATAAAAAGTATGAACACACAGAAATTAGGAAGTTGCCAACTCATCTATGCAATACACAGACATGTTATACACATTTGTATTTTAATAAATAATCCACTGCTTATAATTTAATTCTTTATAGCAGCTCTGTTGTGTATACCAGTTTGCTCCTGTGAGAGACTCATCAGTCTGGTTATAAACCAGACTCCAACTTCTGACCACCATACAAACAATGCTGCCAGTTTCATTAATGACATTAAACTAATAGTGTGAGGGGATAGTTCAGCAGTGGAAAAAAGTCCACTTGCACAGGGTTTAAAAACATGGCCGGCTAGGCAGTTCTAAAACTCACCACCACTAGGTGGTGCCAAAGAGTAAAGCTCGGTGATTTCCAAGTGCACAGAGTGTCAGACATGCCAGCAGCATAGCAGCAGAATACAAATTATGAGAGCAATACTGAAATTACTGTTCTTACACCAATGAGTGTTACTGAACCACTCTGTGACACTCACTGCACTGTCTCACTCACGTTCAATGGCAATTACCTCGGGATAAATGAAGTACCGTCTACTGTTTCATTTATAAAGTGCTTAGGTGTTGTTCCCAATACAAAATACATTGTACCCAAACTGGTCATTTATTTCAATTGTCGTTTAAGTTGTGGTGATGGAGAAACATACTTTTAACTTAAGTTCTATTTTTATACTTTTTTCTCCTGTAGTCCAAAGACATGTAGGATAGGTGGTTTGGTGATGCTGAACTGGCTCTGATGTGTGTGTGTGTGTGAGTGGGTGTGTTTGTTCACCCTGGTGCCCAGTTTAGGGATCATTCCTGTCTTGTGCCCAATGCATGCTGGGATAGACTACAGCTACCACGTTACCTTGCTTAGGATAAGTGAGTATACAAAAAAAAAAAAGATGGATAGATTTATATACTCATTAAGGTTCTTAATATAATATTTTTTCACACATGATGTAAATTTGTACTTAGTTATTATAAATAATGCTTGACATTGTAAATTTATTATAATGAATCTTTGGGATGCATAGACCTTGTCAAGATACATGCTATAGAATATTAATGATTGATTTTTTTTACATTAACAAGTACTTGATCATAAAATGTCTTTTATAATACATTTTTACATTTACAAATAACACATTTCTCTTTGACATACAAAAAAAAGAAAAGAAAAAGAAATTACCATCTCCTTCAATCACCCGGTTACAGTGGTAGCATACATCTCCAAAGAGCTGTTAGGATTTAGAAGACAGAAAATAAAAATGATATAGACTGTTAAGGATATTTTAAATCCACTGTGAAACTAACATTCACCCTTTTCAACATTAAAGCTGAATGGGAAGTAAACGAATGCTGCTGTTTAAACATTAGCTGTTTGAATTTTTATTTATCACATGAAAGTCATTAAGAGGAGTGATGTATATCATCTAAAGCATCCTGACATAAGCATCTGCCACGCTGCAGTAATCCAGATGTCCGGGTTTAAACTATTGTGCGTTTGACAGATTAGTAGAACAAAATATTGTGTACATCTAGGAATCAATCTATAGAATGTCACAGTGTATAAATAGAGTTAGTTATGTCTTATGTCTAAATTGATATGGAGTTTTAGATTAGATAAACTTTATTAATCCCAAGGGGAAATTCAGGTGCATACATCAGAAGAAAGATAAAAAACAAGGATACCGACTCACAGGAGAAATAATAAGCCAATCAATCATTCCATCAATAAATAAAGAGTTGTAAGGTTTAACTATATACAGTTTAATTTCTAGAAAGGTCTTTTTGCAAAAAGAAACATTTTCCTGCTGCAATGTGAATACACTACAAAAGGTACATTCAAATTTCAGCTAAACCATTACAAGTTATGAAATGAAACACTTGCATCAGTGACTGCTGTACATTTGGTATACATCAGGAGAACTGTCATCTACAGCACTGTCACTTGAAACACTGAGACGCCGTCACTCACCTGATTGTAGTGAGTTTCACAATAAGCCAGGCCCTTTCTCTCATAATGCCGGTGGCCCAGGAATGGCTTCTCACACTTCGCACATACAAAGTGCTGCAGAACAAAGTCAGAAGTTTTAGTTTTTTCATGTCACACAAATAGGCTTGCAAAAGTCAGTACAAAAGATATTTGTAATAATCCCTGTTTCTGAAAAGCTGAGCAATATAATAATATTTTATGCCAGGGAGGCCCATTAGGGATTTCAGGTACAAGCTAGTTAATATAGTGCAGGGCAGGACGTGAGCTTACTAGACCACCACAAACACAGATGCCATATCCTAAAATAACGGACTGTGTCTGAGCCCCCTAGTTGATTAATCCTGGGGTGAAAATGTTGATTGAAAATGGTGAGGAACAATAGGGAAGAATCCCTTTTGTCAGTGGTGTGCCTAACAGAAACAATAAGAAAACCAAAAGTGACTGACATATAAAAAGGAAATGACTGACAAAACACAACATACAACGAAACACTCCAAAATGAATTATGGAAAAACCCTGAATAAATGTAACAATATCATAAAAAGGAAACCAACATCTGAAGAACCTTTCCTTGTGTGCTTCCTCCAAATCTCCTGACAAAGCTTACTTTGTCGTGTACTACACCTTAGTGTAAATTATTTATATGACCTGAGGCTTCAGGACTGGAGTTTTATCCTGGCTATGATTCTTCAGCCAAAGCTGGACAATGCTAGAGGAGATAAAGTTAAATCAAATTTTTTTAAATTTTTGCACAACACATAGAAATCTATTACATACAGGAGTGCAAAAAAAAAAATCTAGTGTGCCATCTGTTGGAATTCAAAAAACAATATTTAATAGAAACAAGCAATACAAAATGGCAATAGACAGCACAGTGCATAATGTTACTAAGCTCAATTAATAATATTGCATATTAAAAAAATAGGTGGTATACACTAGGTCAAAGGTTTCTCTAAATAGGTGCAACAGAATGACATTTTTTGCCTACAAGGATATGCTTGTAGCTTTAGGTTGAGTCAAATTAAAAAAGAATAAGTAATACCTTGCTGAATTGACTCATAATACATATTTGTCTACTGTATAATAAAACATTAAGGCCTGTGTGTCCGCTCCCTCTGAGAAATTTGATTGGTGACTTTAGCTTTGGTGTGATTAGTCAGTTTGGCTTTGGTGATGTAATGGTGATGAAAAAGGAAGTACGAGTGTGAAGGGGAGAGGAGTAAAGGCGTATGAGGCACGCTAAGCGAGTCTCCTTGAAAGACAGAAAGTATTAAACCAGACAGGAGGCAAGAAAGGCGTCTTGCAAATAATGACGGAGTCGGAGAAGCAGGCTTTACGGGAGTGCGCTTGAGAGATGAAACGTAAGTAAAGAGACGTTCACACACGTCGGTACTGAGGAAAGGTGCTGAAGGTACACGTGGTACAAGAGAGAGTATTATTCTATTACCTATTTCTGATAGATTCCATGGCTAGTATAATACATAACATAAAAACAAAATCACAATATTATCATATTTTCACTTAAGTATAAGGTGGGCAAATAAAAAGTCCCTTTTCATCCTTCAGAAATAACACTTCTGCTTGTTCGACTCTGGTGAGAAGTTTATTTAATGAAACAGAGAGCGAAGATTGTGTCTGCTCTTAATAAAGCGGACCAGTGAAACTACTACAACACCTGATGTTGAGATGGTGTCATGTGTCTTGTATTGTGTTGTTTAATTCTACTGTAAATTTCCAGCAACTATGTTGCTTGGCAATAAAGTTCAAGTTCATAAGTTCACAAGAAATATGAAAGGAATGACTTTTTCTGCTATGTGGTAAATAAAGTGATTTTATTTTATTTTTAGTTTAAGGGCTATTATTCCTTTTTTTTAAATAAAAAGTGATACAGAATCATACCACATTGTATTTGGTATCAGGCCTTCTTGAAATATCATTTGGTTAGCAGGGACAGCTTTCATCCAAATATTCAGTATAAAACTCAACTCGAACAGTGTTATTGGCCGATTCCACGTACTTGTAACTTGGTGTTGGAGAAGTCCAGGTGTGTTGTGGGAACCGTTATTATAGCCTTTTCAGTCATGCATTCTGACGAGTATTATGTTGCATAATGATTCTTAATTTATTTCACTTTGCATGTACATGAGGTCCTCACTATAAGACACCCCGCTATATGCTCTTTGGACTGTACAGCGCTGATTATTTGAGACCGTGTCTCGTTATATAACTTTCTTCTGCTGGAAATACATGGCTGCCCACAAAAGATGATGGAAACGTCTTGCAGAACAACAGATTTTTTTGTGAGTGTTGAATGTTAGCAATAAAAAAGGAAAGATGTCAATGGGATTGCACAGTGTTATACTGTAAAGTTAACAAACTTAACGATGACAAACTGAACAAACTGCAGTGCATGTTTACTCACAGCTGCCCACTGCTTCAGTTCACTAAGAAGCAATTGGAGTTTTTTGCAGGAGGAGATAATGGAGATTCTGATTATTCTGTTTGTCACCCCTCTTATGATTCAAATACATACCACCACAGTAAGCATATCTCTGTCCTCTGGAAGTAAGACACGTTGCTTTATTAAGTGTCATTAATTATAGAACATTATTTTTTTATGTGTATTAATTTCCTGGTGTACTGCACTGTATTACTTTTTATTTTAGGGTGAATAACTTATACTTTGGGGAGTCACTTGATGCCTGGCTCACTTCAACAACTTGTACATTATTTCTTATGGGGTAAACAGTGCCACTCTATACTGTATATTAGCCTTGTATGATGGGGCTTTGTGTACTTAACTTATCAGCACTGCTTATTTGGCTATTAAGATTTAAAAACTCCCTCTTACATGAGTGCTAAGCTAAAATCTTATTTGGCATCTCTCCATAGTGTAATGATTTAAGTAACAATTGTTTAAACTTTTTAGTAGATAAAAGTCAGTCTGAATTGTAAGTCGCTGTTGTAAGGAAAGAATGATGCATTCAGCAGACGTTTGTTTCCCAATTTATGGAAAGTTCAAAGTACCCATTATCACGACTATAAAAGTATATGTCTTATTTCATTTAACATTATGATAAAACTATTTAAAATATCGCAATTTGAAGGCCAGGAGCAAATATGTGATCTGGAATTCCTGGACTCTGTATTCACAAACTTGTGTGTTGATCTTTTGGGCCTCAATGGTATTTTTGACATATGGTGATATGCTCCCACCTCTCCACCACTGTCAGACCAACCGTCTGTAAATTCAAGAATGTCATAAGCCCAAGATGATAATTTTGCTTTTGTACTCTGCATGTCGAAGTAGATGTTTTAATGTAGTGATGTGGTTAAATTTTAATTTAGTGACATTGGTCTTTCTGATACACTTTTCTTCCCATGCTCTCTAATTAAAATGTTTGAATGCTTCTCTAATAGATATCTACTTCTTTTTGTTGTTGATACAATCCTTACAAGATTAATACACGACTTACAAAGGATCCTCACGTGTGCTGATGTGTGAGGAGTTTTAAGTGGCCTTGGGGATGATACACAGAAAATGAAGACTGAATGTAAAGCAAAGTTAGAAAGGATTATGATGAAAATGAAGAAGATAGGGGGATATGAAGAAGAGAGACTGTGTGAAGGGAGTTCAATCACGGGGCAAACAGAAGCAGAATGACACTGTTTGTGGGTATTGGTCACATGGCAGAGAATTTCTGAACACAGAAGTGCAGAGTTTGACAGTAAGGAAGACTTAGATGGAAGTGGTCATGGAAGGTTTTGAAGAATGGAGGTAATATCTGTCCCTTTCACTTGTTGGTACAGTCCATATCTTCAGTAAGTAAGTGACTTTGGTGAGAAGCCTTCCAGTGGCTGAGAAATCTAAAACCCTATTTTCACACTTTGTCTTCGTCCATACATTAAAACTGGGCAGTGGTTTCCTTTTGTCCATACCTATTTATCTTTAACAGAACTGACTCATACAGGCAAGTGAAATCATTGTAACGTACCTCCACGTGCCATTGCTTGCCCATGGCATTAACCACACGTCCCTCGATAGGCCTACGGCATGCCCCACAGATAGGAACTCCCATCTTGTCATGGCAAGGCAGGCAGTACAGTTCACCTTTAAGTTCCCGGGCATCTGCAGTCAACTCCTTCCTGTAAAAATCAAGATGGAACAATAAGAATCAGGACGCTCGTCGATTACACACAAGGGCGAGAATTAATTTACAAATACTTTACTAAAATCAAAATGACACATGTATCCCAAATGTGTCCATATAAAGAAAAAAATAAAACCAGATATCATCAAAAGAAATATTTGTATGACAGAACTAACACGATTATGTACTTCAATTTGATAGTTCAGAAGGTTTTATTAATTTTGTTTTTTGATAATTTATCAGAAACTTTTCATTAGACTTTTACTTTAAGATTGTGATCTTACAATCTTAGTCTCCTTACAATTCCAAAAGCTAAACTTAAAAGAAGTGGTGAGGCGGCCTTCTGCTGCTATGCACCTAAAATCTGGAATAGCCTGCCAATAGGAATTCACCAGGCTAATACAGTGGAGCACTTTAAAACTCTGCTGAAAACACATTACTTTAACATGGCCTTCTCATAACTTCACTTTATCTTAATCCTGATACTCTGTATGTTCAATTCATTATAATAACTATTCATGGTGGCACTAAAATCCGTACTGACCCCTACTCTCTCTTCTGTTTCTTTTTCCGGTTTTTCTGTGGTGGCGGCCTGCGCCACCACCAACTTACTCAAAGCACCATGATGTCCCAGCATTGATGGACTAAAAGCAAGAAGTCCACGTGATCATCATCATCATCATCATCAAGTCCTTCCGTGAAAACCATAAATACAAAGAGGACTGTTTCATTTATGTTAGGTAGATTGCCCAGAGGGGACTGGGCGGTCTCATGGTCTGGAATCCCTGCAGATTTTATTTTTTTTCTCCGGCCGTCTGGAGTTTTTTTTTTGTTTTTTCTGTCCCCCCTGGCCATTGGACCTTACACTTATTCTATGTTAATTAATGTTGACTTATTTTATTTTCTTAATGTGTCTCTTATTTTTCTATTCTTCATTATGTAAAGCACTTTGAGCTACATTTTTTTGTATGAAAATGTGCTATATAAATAAATGTTGTTGTTTTTTACACAAACATATTATTTCTAACAGTTTTTTAAATGTATAATATGCAATATACATCGATTTAGCTTTCAATTCATAAATATTGTCTATTAATTATTCAATATTTTAAATGTGCATTGTATAAATATGGTGTGATGTTCCGTAAATGTTAAAAAAATGTTGTTTGCAGCCCTTAAATTACTTGTAAGACATTAAGATGAGGTGTGTGCCGCTTTAATAGTTGTGCACATTTAAAACACAATCTCTCATCTCAACAAGTCATGTACAGTAATAGACACGTTTAGATGTCTGAGCGACAAGACAACTAACCCTGTTCAAAATGTGCCATTTTTTAACTAGGTTTGTTAAAGAATTATCATTAATTTACTGTTGCTGATATCAATGTGTGATCAAAAGCATCTTAAGTCTTTCTTGGAAATGTATCGATTGGATTGTATTTAACACAGTTTATAGTTTAGTCTTTATAGAACTGTATTTTGTGTCTGAATGATTTGTTGTAAGTCCTGCATTGTAATGTAATTTATACAACCAATTTTAAAAAGTTAATAATGTGTGCAACTGTAATACAGCTCTGTACTTATAAAGTGCCTTGGGTTTTTGTTTATTAGGCATGAGACAATACACTTATCCCATGATGCAATTCATTTGGTAATCCAGGCTTCATGATACAATATTCCCATGATATGAAATTTTCTATAAAGAAATGTACTGTTATGTTTAGTGTTAATCATTATAAATCAAAACACTGCAACATAAATTTAAATCAATACATTAAATACACAAGTTTTAATTTACATTTTGTAAAGTTTTTTCTTTCTTATTAAAATAAAAAATCTGAAATGTGAACATAAAATATCAGCACTGCAGTAAAATAAAATGTCTTGCATGTTAGTTAGCATATGCAAGTAAGAATTTCGCTGTACTCATGAGTACCAGGGTGTTGTACCGTGTTAGCCATGACTGATGTAATGAGAAGTCAGAAGTCACCTGGCCTGAAGGAGGGGCCCGAGTTGCCTCGAAGGCTTGTATATTGTAATCTTTTTAGTTAGCCAATAAAAGGGGTCATTTTGGTTGACGTCTCACTACTGTACTCATGACAATAACAAACCTACAAACCTATAATATAAAGTTACTGCTATGGAAAATCAGCCAAATTTGAATTGATCTTTGTTGTTTTCTGAGTTTCAACAATGAATGTCTTTTTATTTTCTTCTTGAATGCCTAACTGACCCGTTATCTATGGACCAGGACTGCATATTTGAATAATGTATAATTACAAGTTTTTTTTTTTTTTTTTTTTGTATAGCGCTCTTCAATGAGTGCAGGCTCACCGTGTTGTGAACAAAACACAGTTAAAATACAAATACCAAGTACTGCTGAAGACCAACAGTATGCATGAAACCTCTCCCCTGTGACAATATCCACTGCAACTGAAAAACTGACAGTCGCTGGATGCAGACGTAGTAGAGACAGCCGTATGATTTGACCATAAAAGCAAGCATTTGGCTGCTTTCTCTTGTCACTATTATAGAGGGTGGCTGTTAAGAGCCATGCAAGATCCGCTGTTGCATTATTCCTCCTTGCTGTAATCCACCCGTTTCTGAATCAGCACTGGTCATATACTGTATGTATCTATGTCCAGAGAACTCATTCTCACATTGGCCGCTCGTGAGAGATGCAGTAACTGCAGCCTGCTGCTCCCAGCGTCTGAGTATATACATAGATCATGAGAACTATTCCATTACAATGACAAGTTTGTGAAGAATTTGATTTGATAACACACCTTGAGGGTAAATCGAAACTCACCTGAGGATGAGTGTGTGGGAGAGACTTATCCTACAGTCACAGCCCACTTTCACTTACAGCGATACCCATGTTGTGCGGCAACAACTCTCAACCTCACACCACTATACAGACAGTGAATAACAGTTCTGTCAAAGTACAGTCAGTTTAAGGGCTCGTTTATACTTCACGCTCAGAACGCGTACGCGCCTGCATCATGGCTGTTCATTTGATGCGTCCTCTGAGCAGGTCCTCAGAAATTAACGTGACATGTGTGCGAGTTGCAGTACCAGCAAAAAGTCAGGGGGCGCAGTGTGCTAAAAGTTGGAATTTGACGTCAGAGTCTCTGTTTACCATCTACATGTGACAGGAAGCCGCTCTGTGGATCCTACGGGGATCGATGTGCGCGCTTCGATGTTTGATGAATGGTTTGATGTGGTGAAGCAAAATGCCGACATACAGATGCATTTGTGGTGCTTTTATATTCAAGCATTGCATATTCCCCATCGTAATGACACGATGCATTTTAAAAGTCTCACATACCATGTTTTGTGCCGTCTTTTTTTTTTTTTCTATTTGCAACTTCAAAACAGCAACATAATGTACAGCGCTGAATTTGAGCCACTGAGAAAAAAAATTAAAGGACATGGTGAAAACGTGTATTTTGTGATTAAAGTGGAAATTTCGGCTTTAATCTCAAAATGTCCACTTTAACCTCGTAGTTTACTTTATCATTAAAGCAGCCCATCGTAAACGTCATCCCAGTTTTTAATCACTAAGGCAAGCAGCAATAGATCACCACACAGAACACATTAAATGTATGATATTCCAACTCTCTGCACATTTAGAATCTTTAGATTTATACTTGATATCACTTTCATGATGAAATGCATTAAAGTGTGTATGTTACATTTTACAGATAAATCATTAATTTAGTTTAAATAACGAATACTGTTAATAATTACACACATGGGGGTGACACGGTGGCGGAGCATTAGCACTGCTGTCTCGCAGGGAGTCATGTCGCTTGTATTCCCTGCTTGGATTCCACACTGTGCTCCAGTTTCCTTCCAAAGATATGCAGATTTGGGGATTTGGTGCCGTTAAAATGACGCTAGTGTAGGTGTGTGCTTGTATTCACCTTGCGATGAGCTGAGGCCTCGTCCAGGGATTGTTTCTAACTCGTGCCCAATGCTTGATGGAATCCCTGGTTTGATGGATTTAATCAATAAAAATCATTTTCAGAGATACTGCGGTAAGGTGTCATCGGAATTTAATAAGGGTTCTAGGTAATTCACAACAGAGAGAAGCCGAAACATGTTCTCACCGTGATAATATCTCGCACTGCCACCTGGTGGATTCCTCCAGATTTACGTAAAGTACACACACAAGTATAAACACTACAATGCTTACGTAGCAGGAGTGTCCGCTGCAGCAGGCGTCACGTGAAGTATAAACCCAGCCTAACACGTTATAGTCCTAGTTTTTCAATCAGATTTTTAGATCTCCTGCTTTAAACCAAAGACGTTTTCATTTTCCTTTGTGTTTTCACTTCAGTCATGTGGTAATGCTGCAAAATATACAACTCCACATTTTGTATCATGAAATTCAACACAATGAAATGTTGCCTCATGCCTAATGTTTACTATATAAAAGCGCCATATAAAATGAGGCCTGTTTGTTTGTAATTTCTGCAATATGATGTTTTGAATGCTGGCACATGTTTAGGTACACTCAGCTTTACCTACATCTCAGCAGGCAATATGGACTAATGACAAATGCTTTCGATTGTAAATTGTTTTATGAAAAGTAAATGCTTATTTTGAATTTGATGCCAGTAACACGTCCAAAAAATTGGGACAGGAGCAAAAAGAAAGAGACTGGGAAAAAAAAGGTCTCACAACTAATTAGGCAACAGGTCAGTGATATGATGACATGAATGGGTATGAAGATGGCATCCCAGAGAGGAGTCGTCTCTCAGAAGTATAGATCAGGAGGGGCTCACTTCTCAACAATTTAATGGTCCTCAGCATACAATTGGAAAGAATTAGGATATTTCATCATTTACAGTACATAGTATCATTAAAAAGGTTCAGAGAATCAGGGGGAGTCTCTGTGCACAAGGGACAAGACCGAAAACCAGCCTTCTATGGCTGTGATCTTCAAGCCCTCAGGTGGCATTGCATTAAAGTAGACCTGATTCTGTAATTGAAATCACTGCATGGGCTCAGACACACATTAGAAAACCACTGCCTGCGAACACAGTTCTTCACTCCATTCACAAATGGAAGTTAAAACTCTACCATGCAAAGTTGAAGCCACATATACACGAACCACAACCACCTTTTTTTTTCTTGGGCCCAGACTCTTTTAAGATGGACTGAAGCAAACTGGAAAACCGTACTGTGGTCTGACGAATCAGAATTTGAAATTCTCTTTGGAAATCATGGACGCCCATGAGCTAAAGAGAAGAGGGAGCATCTGGCTTGTAATCAGTGTACAATTCAAAAGTCAGCATCCATGATGGTATGGGGGTGCATTAGTGCACATGGGATGGGTAGTTTGCACATCTGAGAAGGCACCATGAATGCTAAACGATAGATACAGGTTTAGGAGTAGCATATGATGCCATGCAGGCAACGTCTTTTTCAGGGAAGGCCTTGTTTATTTCAGCAAGACAATGCCAGATCACGTTCTGCAACAGCATAGCTCTGTGGTAAAAGGGACCGGGCTCTAAACTGGCCTGAATGCAGTCCAAACTTGTCAAATAGTGAAAACATTTGGCACATTATGAAATGGAAAATACAACAAAGGAGATCCTGAACTGTTAAGCTGCTGAAATCCTGTATCAGGCAAGAATGGGACAACATGGCACTTTCAAAACTACAGCAGCTGGTCTCCTCAGTTCTCAAACATTTACAGAGTGATGTTAGAAGAGGAGGTGATGCAACACACTGCTAAACAGGCCCTGTCTTAACTTTTTTAAAAGTGTCGCTGGCATCAAATTGAGAAAATGAGCATGTATTTTTCAAAATTACATTTCTCATTTTCAACATTTGGTATGTTGTCTTTGTACTATTTTAAATGAAATTTAGGGTTTATATTATTTGTAAATTGTTGCATGCCATTTTTATTTCATTTTTAAACAGAGTCCCAGCTTTTTTGGAAACAAAGTTCTAAGTAGTAGTAACATTATCAAACCTGTTTGTTGTAGTTTACAGTCATGGGGGTCAGAGCTTATCTTGGCAGCACTGGGCACATGTCAGGAACCAACACTAGAGTGGGCATCAGCCCAGTGCAGCCTGACTCATATACGCAAACACAGGGTCAAATTTGAATCACTAACTAATCTAATATCAAGTATTCATTCATTTTACTAGTTCACTTTTTATTACTGAGTCTTTTTGTGTGGACAAGTGTCAAAAAAGCCAAATTAAATCCACGGTGATTCAATGTGGTGTAACAATAAAATGTGAAAATCGTGAATACAGGAACTGTTTACACACTTTTGGTCATTTTGCCAATATTTATACATTTATGTCATTTTTTTATGATACTAAAGAAATTAAATAAGCAGCAGTTCTAGAGGTTTCTACATTTGTTTTGAATAATTTGAAGTTATTTAAGCCACAGAGGGCATTCAAAAGCACAAACTTAATAAAATTTAGGGGTCACTCTACTCATAGATTTTTGTTCCTACCTTTTTCAAATCACAGTTTCTGTGGAGTACTCACAAGTTAATGTACTCTAAAATAGGAGGTGGACAGGGACACTTCCTGTGCATTTTAACATGCAGGAAAGAGTGTAACATATGACAAAGTCCTCGCTCCCTTTATAATGCAGTTCCTTCTACTTTAGATGTCGAGTCACGGTCTCCTTGTACCGTATACTGTCATAGCCCAGCAGCTCTAAACACATGGACAGACATTGGAGCTCATTAATGGTTTCCTCTATCACTTACCCACAGTTGGTACAGTTAAAGTGATCCGGGTGGTAGGGGTCATTCTTAAAAATCAGGGGCTGCTCATCAATGATGGCGTGGCACTTCTGACAGATGTACTTTCCCAAGCCTCGAGCTTTTTCACGGTTGTGACAAGGCCGGCACAGGTGTCTAATGAGGAAACAATACGAGACTGGTTACGGGAAGCCAGGCAGCCCTCCTGCACCCCACAGATTGCATTTAATTATTACACTTTTACTTACACTTTTCTTAATAAAATCTAAAAGAAAACAACACATTTATGTAAAAGTACAGTATGTTTCTTTGAACATTCACTTTTCCTGGGCTAAAGACTTGCTGAAATGTTATACAAATTCTCTACTAATGGTTAGTGTATCACCATGTCAAACTGCATTGTCACTGTCTTATAAAAATGAAAAACATAAAGCAGACTGAACTACAGTAAAATTGAAAACAAGTTAGAAAAAGTATGCATGATGTAACATTCAGGAGCGTTAAACTGATATGTAAGATGGAGCAATTAACATTTCTTAGTTACTTCATCCAAGTTATCTAATTTTTAAAACAATCAATAACAACAGCAATAGAGTGCAACTGCAAGTGTCAGTAGACTACATTAAATATGGGCTTTTTAAAGATGTCATGTAGTTAAACAAACATAACCTAAATATACTTGTGGTGGGCCGATAGCTTTCGTAGTCCAACTCACATGATGTGAAAATGACATTGAATGATGCGTGTTAATGTTGGTAGGTCTGTGACTAAAAATCACTAACAGCATCACAAATGAAAAGAGGAACAAAAACTGAAGTTCCCAATCTAGCTATCAGTATTTAAAAAAAAAAATTGAAGAACTTGTAAAGGAGCTGGTTTATAGTTTAACAAGAATACCAAATGTGACAATTATCTTAAAGATTTTAATTCCAGTCTAAAGAGACATGGAAGCAAAAGTGGCTCCTCTGGCAATGGCAAACTGTAATCCCAGTTTAGTTGGTTGTTGATTAAGTGACAGTTAATTAAGCGCATGCATTAACTGTAATCAGCCTCTTCATGCATCGGGTACAGTCCTGGTTGCATGCCCGATCTTCTACCTGCATATTAACTGTAATTCCCTTCCTAACCCCATCCTATGTTTGTGCCACTTAGGGCAGCTGCATCTTTCTTGTGTAATTAAGTACTTCAAGCCGTGTTTAACTGCAGGTTGATAATGTTGGTTCCTCACAATAATAAACTACAATAATATTAGTTTGGTGAATTCAGTCTTATATACGCTTATATGATTGCTTTCCTCTTTGATTCACCTCCAGAGAACTGATTTATTTTGCACTTTTGTGGTTAACTTACCTAAAGAAGCAGCAAAAGGATGGTGCTGCCGTATGAGCTGCTTGAGCGGGCTCACCCGTTTCCCGGTTATTGAACTGGGGATCCGAGCGACTATCCATCAAGTAAACAGACAAAAATATGCTAGAAATATCCTCGCGTAACTGCTCTCGAGGTGAAATTGAAACAGTGAACTAACTTGTAGTTGAAGTCGCACAGAATGTTTCTCTGTTTTCAAATAGACGTGCTTGTGGATTGCTAATGTTTTTTTCAATGGGAGGTTTTGAAATTTCAAAACATTGTACAGTACGATCTGCTGGAGATATCTCAACAAAAACTGAACTGTCTTGACAAATTTAATTGGAAAAAAGTATTCCATTTCAACAAAATCAGTCAACAGGTGAAGTAGTTTCATGCGGACAGACAGACATGGCTATTGTAGTAGGTGCTTATCATATCATAGGAGAACACACATTATTAAAACAAATACAACAAAACACAGACAATGGCTACATCTGAAAATGGCCAAATTCAGCACAAAGTATTTCAGTGTATGAAAGGAAAATGAACAAGTCTT
Organism: Polypterus bichir lapradei; assembly: GCA_026402145.1. Taxonomy (NCBI): domain Eukaryota; kingdom Metazoa; phylum Chordata; class Cladistia; order Polypteriformes; family Polypteridae; genus Polypterus; species Polypterus bichir. The sequence goes on along the minus strand of JANRMT010028174.1, from coordinate 39,802,316 downwards.
CCCCCTGTTTTAACCAAGCATAGGTGAAGACATGTCACACAAGGCACCACTTACATATCCAATAAATACAGAAGGTGTCACAGCCAATTTTGTTTGTTTTTAGGAACAGCTATGTAACGTTGTATTCTGCACACACGTTTACAGGAGTGTATCTGTATGAAGCATGTGGTGGTTCTGACGGACTCAAGTTTGATCTGAAGAAAAAATGGACGCGGAGCTGATTTATTGCATTTGTTTAAAGCCAATTAGCCCCACAGTTGAAAAGCTTTTGAGGCCCTAAGATAAGCAAACAGCCGACAGCCACAACACAAAAGAAAGTGCGAGTGAGCAGAATGAATGCTGGGGTGGGTAAAAATGAAAACAGGCCGTGAGCTGCCACACTTGTCACAATCCACCCAAGTGTTCTGATTAGTTGTAACAAAAAGCCCAAACACTCTTAACATGACTGCAGAATTTACAATGCCTGGCTTTTTTATTAGGAGTGTTTTAATAAATATTATCAATGTAGCTCACTGTCTGCATGTTAGTAATTCTGTATTTTAATCTACATTATCACAGAAGACACGGGTTAGCTGGCGAGCTTCTTAGCCAGCCAGGAAGTTGTGATAAACTAAGGAGATGGATGGACTGGCACCCTGACCAGGTTGGTTAGTTTTACCTTTCCTGGTCAGGGAGCCATGTAAAGGAGGGACAGAGGAAGACTGGTGCCCGAGGCTTTGTGTTCCCCAAGTACATTGGGTGGCGGCATTCCTCTGGTATATCTCCTGTTTGGATACACGCAGGACTGCACAGGGGTTCTAGTTTGGCTGGGCAGCCCAGTTGGGATCCCACTAGGGGGAGCTGCTGGGAGCAGGCTCCCCTGCTATGGACAGGTTCCACTAGTCCCAGAAATGCTCTCTGGTGGCAAACCTGTTGCACTGGAATAACTCCAGGGTGTGGGTTGAAAAGCGTCACACCCGGGCTGAGAGTTGGGAGGAGGTGGAAGAAGGCTTCTTCTGAGGAGAGTGGAGGTGCAAAAATAAAAAGAATTGTGACTGTGACTTACCAACTGATCAAAAAAAAAAAAAAAACAAACTGTAAAAGGTAAAATTTTGCTTAACAAAAATCTTTTGTCTGAGTATTTGAGGTGCAGGTCGCAACATACATACATACATACATTTATACAGTATGTAAAACTACTATGTGAAATACAGAGGTCACCAAAAAAAAAAATGTTTTTACTTCAGGCAAGTTAAAAGAATGTAACATGCAATTTATTTCAAACAGTGATCACACTGACTATACAGACCACACCACACCACACCACACTCACAGTTACTGTAATTACTGATCAACTGAATGCTGCTAGATGATGTAAACAAGACAATTTATCACATAAGAAGGAGACAAGCCAGTGAGCCAGCCATTTTTATGACAGTGTTTAGTGCCTCTTCAAAGTATTCAGACCTTCCCCGTGACATCAATATTATGTTGCAGACACAAGTTGGCTCCTGTGCACAACAGCCAAGTCAGCAGGATCGCTCTCACCTGCCCGCGTTCTTCACAAAGCCCACGTCTGCCAGGACTTGTTGACAGATGTCACAGCAGAAGCAATCAGGGTGCCAGCTGTTATTCATTGCCTTGATGACTCGACCGATGATGAATTCACCTGAAAGAGAGCCCTCAGGTAAATCAGAAAGGGAACAAGACGAATGATACAGCATGTACCTCTTCATGGAAATGAGCAATCCTTTCAAAATTCAGCAGACTGGAGCTGAGGCCAGAAGTAAATAGTAACGCTCTGAGAAGGAGGAATGTAATTGTTTAAAAAAAAAAGAAAAAGAAAAGAAAAACACACTTTTGTTCAATAACTATTTTTTATCATTAGGGAAAAGTCTTGCACAATAATGGTAGGAGACACAACGCTAAAACATGGTCATCAGGAATGCTCCTACTACATACCACAATGCTTTATAATATTTGAACTTCCTGTACCATACTGCATTTGAACTATTTATACAGGAAACAAATTCCATTCTTTCACAATGCCTATAAAGAGTGTTCATCCTTTGACAGTTTTGCATGTAATTATTATAACCTTAAAAGTACAGTGGATTTAGTTTGGCTGTTTTGAAATTGATCAACAGAAATGGACTTTTCAATCTCAAAGTGAAAACAGATAAGTTGTCTAAATTAATTACAAATAAAAAGCAAAAATTAAATAACTGCGTAAGCATTCACCCTCTTGTAGTCAGAATTTGGTAGATGCATGTTTATCAGCCATGACAGCCTTGAATATTTGTCCACAGGTGTCTCTTTCTCTATCATCTTTGCACACTGCCATTTTTACCTATTCTTCACTGCAAACCTGCTCAAGGTCTGTCAGGCCGCACAGAGCCACGGATTCTCAAATGGACTGAGATTTGGACTCTGACCCGGCCACTCCAGGACATTAAACCTTGTTGTTTTTAAACCATTCCTGTGTAGCTTTGGCTTTACGCTTGGGTTTGTTGTCTTGCTGGAAAACAAAAATCTTCTCCCAAAGTGCAGGTTTCTTGTGTTCTGTGTCAGGTTTTCCTTTAAGATTTATTGGTGTTTTTTTTTGCTGCATTCATTTTCCTTTCCACCCTCTCAAGCCTTCCAGAGCCTGCTACAGAGAAACATCCCCAAAGCATGATGTTACCACCACATTGCTTCATGGTAGGGATGGTCTGCTTTTAATAATGTGCAGTGTACAAACACTGTATTCAATCTGATTGCCAAAAAGCTCAATTTTGGTCTCATTGCACCACTGAACATTCTTCAAGCTTATCCCATATGCCTCTAGCCGAGATATCATGTGTGTTTCATTAACAGCAACATTCTCTTTTCCACTGTCCCTTAAAGCCGCAACTGGGATGTACCTGGGCAACAGTCGTATGTACTGTCTCGCTCCAATCTCGGTCACTGTAGCTTGCAACTCCTGATTTCTCATAGGTCTCTCAGTGGCCTCCCTCACCTGCCTTCTTGCATGATCATTTATTTTTTGTGGACGGCCTGCTCTAGAGGATTTACTGCTGTCCCATACTCTTTCCATTGCTTCATGATTGATTTAACTAGATATTCAGTGACTTGGATGTTTTCTTGTCACCACCATGCACCGTGCTTTTCAATCTCCATTTCGTGGAGTTGCTTGCCATGTTCTTTTTCTCTTTATTGTGCAGGTTAGACCACCATAATGACTGCTCACAAGTTGGAACTGACAGATCAGGCGTATTTACACTAAAATCTCAGACAGGTGGTCTCCGTTGAACTAATTATAGGTCTTCTAATACCAATTGGCTGCACCAGTGACGATTTAGGACTGTCATATTTAAGGAGGTGAACACCTATGTGAGCAATTATTTTCTGTATTAGATTGGTTATTAATATTGATACACTCTGCAGAGATTTGTTTTCACTTTAACATTAAAAGGGTGTTTTCCTATTGAGCAGTGTCAAAAAAGCCAAAATAAAGCTAAATTCAAATTTGTTTTGCTTATTATTTAAATTCTCACCATCAATTGTTAATTTTATGACTTGAGTTTTTATTTTGTTTGATGATTTGTTGCAAAATGACATATCAGGCACAATGTTATTTAAGATTGAATGGTTGATGGATCTGACTGTCTGTACTTAACATAAAAATAAAAAATCTGTCAATCTAAAACTACACAGGCTTCCGTCACTCATCTGCTCCTGAAAACGCCTTAGTAAAGCGAATTTAAATAACACGAACATCAAATTACCAATAATTTAAATGGAAAATATTTTTAACCATTCTCTGCCCCTAGAATGCTCCCCCTTCTTTGTTCAAACAACACCAAAATACATAAAAATCAACAGAATTAGTTTCATAACAGCATCAGCTATTAAGATAAACTCTAATAAGACATTGCTATTCATAAGATGTTTAATGCAGCTGTTTACCTACACTTTATCACTTCAAATTTCATATTTGCAATAAATGGCCTTTTGATGTTTATTTTCGCTTTTCCAACTATTTCACAATCTTTTTTGTAAATTTGATACTCGGGATAATTGAGAAGACATACAACAAGTAACACGTGTAACAAATTGAGTGAACCACAGCACGTAAACATATGAGAATACCTCCAGGCAGCCTGCAGATCCAACTCCTCGCCATTCGGCAGGCAGCTGCAGGTCTGTGAATGCAGCATCACAACTGAGCTTAGAATTATGCATCATGGACATCACGTCCTGCCAGGTGCCACCATATTTGGAATGATTGTGAAGATGACCTGGTCTGAGTGCTTCTGGTGCAGATTTCAATATTGTCCCAAGCTTGGAGTTCATATAAACTTCAGCTACATCGTGGTTTGTAAAATGAATAAGGGTATTCCTTGGGTATGCAAATTTTTCTGAAGCGGTTCATAAAGTGCGGGAGGCCTGTAACAGCAAATGTTTGCGGATTTGACTTTGGGTGTTAATTCTTTGCTTCCTAGACAAATATTTCTGACTGTCTAATAAAAGAAAGCTTTCCTGATGGATCGACTTTGCCAGTCTTTGTCCTACTACTTCTGCATAAAACCAGAAATACATAAAACCACCAAAGATGTGCACTTTTATCGTGGAAATGTGTTCTTGTTGGTTAGGTAAGTTTGACTGACCTGCAACTTTCTACTCATGTCTTGTAAAATTACTATGGTCATAACTCTAGGCACAACCCTCATAATTTGGAGGAAATTATGGAAAAATACATTTTTTTTTCATTAATTTTATTTTTAATATGTACCATACTTTAATTCAGAATGCTTGCCACTGTGTACTATTAAGCAGGGGTCAGAGTAGCTTCTCTTCAGTTGGATTTTTAATTCAAGCTGGAATTAAGATACTTTAAGTATAATATTTATAAATTATAGCAGCACGTGTAGAATTTGGGACACCCGAGGTCACACTATTAGACATTTCGTAAACAGTCCACTGCCTTCCATCAGCTCCATGTCTGGGAAGTTTTGATTAAATGGAAACAAAATCATTGATAACTGTGTCTGGTGCTCAGATGTACGGTTTAGAATAATCAAGGGTGCAATGAAGATTACTCACCACACTGATGACAGCAGGGGGCAAACAGCATCTGGAAGTCATGCTCACAGTACTTTCTCCCTTCAAACTGCAAGAAATAAGATTAACACTCAGTATGTTCAAATCTGAACAAAGATTAATGATCATGTCATTGTCATGCAAAACGTTTAGTATGCAGCCAGTCGTCTGATTCAACTAGAGCCCAAGTGGATGACCACATAGCATTTAATGAGCTTTTTTCTCTGTCTGCATGAACTTTACTTGCTTGTACAATGTCCATGAATATGTTTTCCTATGGGTACTCCTGTTTTCCTCCCATATCCCCAAGACTTGCAGATTAGACTGACTGGTGAATGGGTACGTGTATCGATGAGTGTGGCCTTCTTTGAACTTGGAGACCCATCCTAATCTGGACAACCGATGTTAGAATCACGAAAAATAAAAATTTTACATCAATGATTAAATTATGGTTTATTTTGGTTTTTGGGTTAGAAACAACTTGATATACAACTGTCACTATATGAAAATCAAAATACTTCTACAACATCACAAAGGGCTCATCTCACAAGTCATCTTTGGCAGTGCAGCAAGACAATGCACAGAACATAAAGTAATGGAGTATAGTATAGTCAGACTGACAGTGGAGACCACTGAGATTCTGTTTAAGTAATTAATAAAAGATTTAACCGGGATTAATTTATCTCAGGTTTTTCTTAACTATTTCTTAAGTGTAATGGAATGACGCTTTTCCTGTATTTATGTGAATGATACTTCTAGTCAAGTAAATAAGGGAGTGGACAGTAGGCCTTTAGGGACCTCCAAAACTAGACTTGATGTTATCTTGGAGGAGTTGGGTGGACAGGACTGACAACGTTTTTATGGGCTGAATGCCCTGTTCTTATCCAGATTGTTCTAGTTTTCTGAGGACAAATAATAGATTGGTAACAGGTATCTAATGAAATGGACATTTTGTGCTTAATTACCATCAGGAAATGTTAAACATACATTATCACACCAAGGTAAACCTAAATTTTATACAAATATATTCTTCAATGCTTTGTATGTGCAATAGGAAGCAAAACAAAAAGTATAACCTTGTATAACTTGCAGTATAGATCATTTTCACAAACTTTACCATGACATTCTCAGAACATCTTAATCCTGCTGTGTAGAAACCTGAGCCTACTGTGACAGCATCACATGCAAGGCAGGAAACAAAGCTGTGGGGCCAGCAGTCGATCACAATGCTCCCTTCCTCATGGCCACTTCACAATCACACATTCAGGTAACGCACACATCTTGAGGATGTCGGAGGAATACCAAAGTACGCAAAAGAAAATGAATCCCATACAAAGAAACACTAGGTGTGATCCTTGAATGCATGGCGCTGGATCGATGAGATTGAAATACCAAACACTGCACCACCATGCCCATGTAGAAAGATTAATTTAAACAAATCACATTTAACTTCGAGACTAATGAATGTGCAAATGACTTTATGGTAAAAAAAAAAAAAAAAACAGTCTAAGTCTAGTTTTAAAATGACCTAATCATTCATACAGGTTTGAGTTTTTAAGCAGTGGTACAGTTACAGTCAGTTAAAGTGGTCTCACCACAAATCACAATTGTTGTAAGTGTAATGGAAAGGTATAGAATTAAACTGAATGCAACATACCTGAAAAATGTTACCTTTTTTAAGTTATCTTTGTTAAATATAAAAATAACAGTATAATATGATATAAAACTAAGTTAACTATCTAGATACATTATATATTGAATCTTTTACCTATTTATTACATTAATCATATTCAAGTTGCTTCTTCATATCAATAAAAAAAGAAAAACTAATAAAAAGTAGAAGAAAAAGGAAAAAAAATATATTGAACATAGTAGAATTGGAGGATAGGTGCAGGCGCTGATACAGCGCATTGCCACACCCACCACATGACAAACCACCTCAGGATCCCAGATTAGGACCCGAGTGCAGCCATGCAACAGGTGACACCTCAGCACCACACCAGTTCAGGTGGAATGGAACAGTGGGAGGTTTTTTTATGGTGGCTAGAGTGCCAATTCTGCCACCAACCCACAGGTTTTTCCCTGCAGGTAGGAGGGCCTACATGCAGATTAACGTCATACCCAGGACGGAGCAATTGTAGGTTAAGGGCCTTGCTCAAGGGCCCAACAGAGTAGAGTCATTTTTGGTGTTTTACAGGATTTGAACTGGCAACCTTCCGATTGCCAGCCCAGATGCCTAGCCTCAGAGCCACCACTCCACCCATAGTAGAATGTGTGTTGTTAAAGATTATTATACTAAAGAATTGCAGTTGAGAATGCTACAAGGCCTGACATATTCTAAAATATCGTCGTCTAGACTAGACTAGATTAGATTAAACAGATTGATCAATCTTCAAGGGGAAATGTATCTATTACAGGAACTCAAGAAATATTATGACAAACAAAAACTCCCCTTAAACTATATAAATGCAAAGAATTATTATTATTATTATTAAACACACAAGAACTAAAAAAAGAAAAACTTGTGACTTGGTTAATGATAAAAGTGCAGTCTCAGTGAGGCCTTATGCAGACGTATTGCTGGTATTAATGAGTCGTGTTTCTTCACTCACTTCTGCTGAATGATTCATTGGCTGAAAGTCCTCAGTGTTAGTGTGTCAGACAGAGGATGTGTAGCATTGTTCAGAATGGCACTCAGTTTTTCCTTCATTCTCTCCTTCACTATTATCTCCAGGGGATTCAGATTGCACCCCATAACTGAGCCGGCCATCTTAATCAGCTAGTTGATTCGGTGTTTGAAACAGTCCCACCCTTGTCTGCCACTTTACTGGCACTGCACCAAACCCCCATCCTTTCCCTTGCTGGTGGTTAGTCTACATTTTGGCTCCATTCATCTTTTCTAAACCGAGCCTAGAATGATTATCATCAAGGACCTGCAAACAACCTTAGGTCTGTCTCAAGGTTTTTTCTGTTCCAGGAAAGGTTTTCTTTAATTTACTTGGAAACATCATGAAAGTCACATTTGGATTGTTCTTTGTGTGGCCTCTCCCCTTAGACCAATATGTCAGAAGTAACACTAACAGGGACAATACAAGCAGCCTTTGAAAATGAGATGCTGAATACAGTAGATGAGGCCAGAATGAGGATTCTGTGAAGGTTTGCAGGTGGGCTCAAACTCTGAGGAGATCAGCAGTGTGGAGACACCTCAGAGTAGAACCACCACTTCACTAGATCAAGAGGAGTCAGGTTGTGGGAGATGGGATGTCCACTGAGATAGGACCCTCTGAGAGATGACCGAGGTACAGAGCCACAACATATTGAAAGGACTTCTACACTTGTCTGAAAACATCTGACTGTAAAATGTGGCTGTGAATAAGATGGGTTGTTCTCTTTTCAGTTCAGTGTGTTAACACTGTGAATCTCACCAGAAGAAGGCAAGTTAGGGAAAATCTTTATTAGAAATTGGAAGCTTACAGATAACCTGCTTGCACATACACCATAATCAACAAAATCTTCAGTATCCACTTCTTACCGTGAACAATGGGATTTATAATTCACTGTGGAAAACATTATCTATCGTATGATAACTCTATGAAAATTAGGAATTACATATATCTAAAAACCTAATATACCATGGCACAGGGGTTAGTGTTAATCCCTCAAGTGCACAGTGTGCTAGGTTTGAATCACAAACCCCATCACACCCCATGTGGATTTTGAATCTTCTTCCTGTAAAGGCGTGGGTTTTACTCTAAGTGCTTTGGTTTTCTTCCCAACATCTGTAAAAATTAGGTTAGCTTGTTTGATGACTCTGACTTGGCCCCAGTATGAGTGAGTATGCATGTGTTCCCAGTGATGGTCTGGCACACTGTCAAACTTGTAATTGTGTTTCTGTCTTAAGCCCAGGTTGCTGGAATAGGCTTAACTTTCCCCTACAACATTAGATTATATTAAAATGTATTGTTAATGCCATGCCCCCAATGATTGCTGGGATAGGCTCTGGTTTCCCCATGACCCTGCTCGAGATAAGGGTGTTAGGAAAATGGATGGATAGATATATGCATGTAATAGATCACAATGAAACATCCTGCCGTTACAAGAAACATTTTGATTAAGTTACCAGCTTACTACCAAAGACAGGAACCAGCCAGCCCTTCTAACGCTTTATTTAAGAAGAAACTGAGAATGACAAAGCAGAGCAGAGCCTGTCTCTTACTTTACACACAGTATACAGAGAGTGAAAATAACTGGGAGATGCATGTAGTGAGGACAAGTTGAGGCCAAAACTGAAATTGAAGATGACCTGTCGTTGAAGTTGAAAATGTGAAGCAGGAGCTGAAGACGTTTAACAATCAGAGCTAGAAAATCTTAAAACTCGTAAGTCAATCAGAAAAACATCTGAATGTGCATGCAGCACACTAGCACTTTTCTATGATCTCGGGTTCCCCTGAAATGCCTGCACCGACCTTTACATTCGTTCCATTGACATCACATGTGTCGTGTATTCTGGGGACCTCTGGGTAGGACTGCTATGGAAACAACCAACAAATTTGAACTGAAATGCCGCTGCTCATAGAGAAACAACAATGACATCATGGTATAATACTTAAAATGACTAACTTTTTCAATTTGCTCTGAAACCAAAAACTATTGTTAATTCAGAACCCTTGGGTCCCGAACCCCTAAACAAATGCATATTTTGAGAATATTTACTCAGGAAAAGTCACAAATAAATGAATAAAAACTGCTGATCATAACACTTACCTCATAAAACAGGCCCTCAGGGAATTGCTGGAAACACTGGGCACACACAAAGCATTGCTCGTGGTACAGCTCCCCATTACTGTTCACTATCTTCTCTGAAGGGGCAAAGCCACCCTTGCAACGCTCACAGATGGCATTAGCAAGAGCATTTGCCATGTTACTGTAAAAGAAAAAAAGAAACCGATGGTTACAATGACAAAAAAAGGACCCAACAGTACAATAACAGGTTCAAGAACATGTCTATAATGTATAACACACTGTCAAACATGGGGGTATCATGCACCTTTTATGGGGACCAATTTGTAGAGCGCATTTGAGAAAAATTTGAGTGCGACAACAGGCCAATAACCCACAGAATGAACCGTGATTTCCCGATCAGCCCATTCTCTTCCAGCCTTCCACCATATGCAGCTAATAAAATGTTCTCTTCGGTTGAAGGATCAACAGGCAGCCAGGGCCCTCAATAGTACCATTTTGAATTCTTTATTTTTGCCATTTGAACAAGAATTATACAGGGCTTCCCCAAGCCCTTTTTAAGACTTCTTGTCTCTTACATTTTTACACATGCATATAATGAATGTACAGTATGATAATGGAAGCATTTTGAAATAACAGACATTGAGTAAAAGAAACACTAGGAAATAAATTGTTCATTTATAATTAACTTAAACGCAGAATGTTAGGCTTCTAATTAGGTGTTCTTAATGTGGCACCTGTGGTTAACTATTATTTTAATAACAATATTATATTTTTATGTACTAATGCTGATTAATGTCCCATTCGTATAGCACAGCTGTGTCAGGACACAAAGGCACTCAGAAATCAGTTCATAAACGTCCCTGGACACAGGTCCCCACTGCTCAGGACACATATAGCACGTGCTATAGCACATGCTACCTTAAGGCCAGGTCACATTTGATGACTTTTCCAGGAATTTTCATTCCTTCATTTACATAATCTTAGCGGGTCTGAGGCAGTCATCATCAGGCTGTGATGAAGTTCGGTCATCTAGTCTGACACACCTATAGATTCACTCCAACTAGTCCACAACTTGCCCCAATTAAATCAACGGGTTTGATTTCGTGTTTAGTTATAGGGGTGGGCACCGTGTACATGAGTGCTGACAACCAATGAATGAAGGAATAAGAAACACAGAACCTTACAAACAGAAGATAAGCTCGTCTGACTGATGTCTCGTGTTTTATGTACCATGACAGAATGGAAAGAAAAGAGAGAGAGATTGCCACTGAACTCGCCATACCTATTAACACATTGTACAACTACCGAATCTCACAAAAAGGGTGCTGGAATATTGTCAGGCAGACCCTAAATTTGACAAGCCAAGAAACTTTTAGTTGCGTAAAATGACGTGACCTGGTGACAAGATCAGCAATGGAGTTTGGCATACTGTATGATCAGAAGTTGCGTAATGTGACACCAGCTTTAGAAAGGCTGACAGTTTTATTAACCGTCATGGACAGTCACTTTTTCCCACCCCTCCACACTCACACCACTATATTCAGCTAAAGTCCTGAGCCTCTAATCATAAGGCTACTCAACAGCCACTTGTACTGTCAACTGTCTGCCAGATGTGTCACCTGATGTTGTATTTAATGAAAGATGTGGTGTCACCTTCTTTGTCTTTTGCTCACATTGCACTTTTAAAAGAATCACACTGTGCTGTGTACACGACAGTTAACTTGAACTTTCCATTAAAGCAACCCCATTTTGGTATGTGAATAATAAAAGTATTTTATTTATAACACACCATTCTGAAATCTAAAGACACAAAACAGAAAACAAAATAATATACATAATTTAAAAACCAACAAAAAAGTTAAACAATTTATACAAAGCCTATGATTATTATTTTTTTAATTAAAACAATATAATAGGATTACCTGAGCTTGACACAGGGCTTTGACAAAGAGCACTTTGTAATACTGGAGTAGAAAATAAGAAATAAATGACACCACATAGGATAGGAGTGGGTGGGTCCTACTTAGTGATTATCACTGAATTGTGGGAAGGTGTTTATCAGTTGTCAATCAGTTAGTAACATCCATTAAAAAATACAGAATCCTGTCTACCGGAGCAGCTTCATACATACTTTTCTACATTCATAGATTTTTACAAAACATTATTTTCCTTGTGGTTTCAGCTATTATACATATGCATACTGGGCATGCACACCTGATCAGCCACAACGTTACAAGCACTGACAGGTGAAGTGAATAACCTTGTTGATCTTGTTACAATGCCACCTGTCATGGGATGGGTATAGTAGGCAGCAAGTGAGCAGTCAGTTCTTGAAGCTGAAGTGTTAGAAGCAGGAAGATTTAGACAAGTGTGAGGATCTGAGTGACAAATTGTGATGGCCAGATGATTGGGTCACAGCATCTCTTAAAAGGCAGGTCTTATTTGGTGTTCCCAGTATGCACTGGTTGGTACCTACCAAAAGCGGTCTAAGGAAAGACCACCAGAGAGTGAACCAATGACAAGGGTCATGGGTGCCCAAGGCTTACTGATGTACAGTACACGGGGAGCAAAGGCTGGTCCATCTTCTCCTGTCCCATGAAGAGCCACTGTAGCGCACACACACACACACTGCTGAAAAACTTAATGGGGACAATGAGAGAAACATGTCAGAACACAGAGTGCATAATAGCTTGTTGCACACGGGGCTGTGTAAGTGCAGGCTGGTCAGCTCCATGGTGGCCTCACCTCACAACTTACAGGACTTAAACGATCTGCTGCTGATGTCTTGGTGCAGATACCAATGGACTCCTTCAGAGGTCTTGTTTAGTCCATGCCTTGATGTTATGGTGGCAGGAGGGGAGCCTACACAATATTAGGCTGGTGGTTTTAACGTTGTAGCTGATCAATATATATACTGTACAATGTGTGTGGGTGTGTGTATATATTGTCACACACGAGGGCATGGGGAGCAGTTTAAGGACCCGTGCAGCACCGCGACACCTTGTGCCAGAGGACAACGGCGACGTACTAACCTTTCCCTTCTTATTTTCTCAGCCAGAACGAGGAGCCACCGCCGTAATACTGCCTGGACGAGCCAAAAAGCCACAACACTTCTGGGTTCCTTTCTTCCCTCCAGTCCCCCTATGATGACGTCAACCTCCCAACCAGCATCACACCTTTTAATTTCCGGTCCTCCTCTATAAATTGTCTGTCCTCCCATCATTTTATGTCCTTGTTTGATTTTGTTGTAAAAAAGAATGTGGATATGTGGAAAAGATTTCTGTTACAGTATACAGTGTTAAAAACCCCAAAACTTCATGCTGTGTTTGTTGTTCTACTTCACTATATATATATATATATATATATATATATATATATATATATATATATATATATATATATACACACACACACACACACACACACACACAGTGTGCAATATAAAGACAGATATTTGACAAATGAATGACAGAGAAAGGTGTTTCTTCAATTCAAAAGTGCGATGCCCTGTGATTGCACTTTCTATTTGTGGACTCCTTTCATTTTATGAAGGTATTTATTTAACATTTTACCTAAAAATACACGAATGCACTTCCCCTGTTGTAAGCATACAACAGGATGACCTGAAAGGTGGATTATGCAACACAAGTAACATTAGATTTTCAAATGGGGATTTTGGTATTGCTTGTTGTTTTCACAGCGTTGGTCACGATAACAACGTTTATGATAGAACAGCTGCCTAAGCCCGTTCTTCAAGAAAACATATTAATATTTTTTCTTGGCCGTCACTACAAACTACATGAGATAAGTGACATATACTGTAAAAATATCATTTCTGATTGGAGAACAAAAAAAAAGAAGAATGAACAGAACCACACCCTGACTAACAGCTAGCGATTCACAGCTGAAATCTTCCCCCATTTCCCAGTAGAAAGTAAGAATATTTTGATAGTCTGAGATCATTTTTGATCATGGTGGAGTGAGGGAACACCCCAGTCTCTTGTTTAACAGAAGAAGAAAAAAAATGCTGATTTGAAATTTGTGCCAAAGTCAACACTGAACATAAACTGCTCTTCCCAAAACGAAGGGAGGAAAGAAGACGCTAGTCACGCATTAATAATTAAGCATTCTCACATCTGATTAATCCAATTCAGGGTTGACAGGGGACCAGAAAGTATGCCAGCAGCACTCCATACAACAGAGTTTGAAACTGAAAACCGGACTATGTGGTAAGTCTTTGGGAATGTGAGAATAAAACCAAAGCGTCTGGGAGAAAGCCCACTTAGACACCCGAGAGAACATTCAAGACTCCACACAGATGATAACCTGGTGCCAGATCTGAACCCATGATGTCGGATCTGTGAGGCAGCAACTCGACAGTGTGCCAATATGCCATCCTCTGAACGACTCATTTTATATATGCTGGACTAATTAAATACATATTAGTACAGCTAGTCCAGTTCTCCTGACTTGCTTCTTGCTTACTCTTAAGAACATGTGCTATGGTACTTTGAAAATGTTTTCTTTGGGACCCCAACTTTACCTCGCATGAAAAATTTAAGGCTTTTCACTTTTTACCCAAATTATCAAATGCTGGCTTTATAGGCAGTGTGGCCAAGACGATAGACTTTATATTAAGATAGAAGCTTTCGATTTGATGTCTAACCCTGACTCTTTGTAGAGAATGCCACTGCCTCACAGCTTCAGCATTCGGGGTTTGAATCCCAGTCTCCATACTCTGATTTTCCTCCCATCTCTTAAAGACTAGAGGATTATGATAATCAGTGTATTTAAATTTGTATGATTTGAATAACTGGACCCTTTTTAACACATCTATGAGGAACGGTTTTACCTTCTGCATCATGGCAGTACAAGTGGTTACCACTGCTGCCTCACAGCACCAGGTAATTCTTTGCATTTATATGGCGCTTTTCTCACCACTCAAAGCGCTCAGCAATTGCAAGTTAGGGGCCTTGCTCAAGGGCCCAACAGAGCAGAGTCCCTATTGGCAATTACGGGATTCGAACCGGCAACCTTCCAATTGCCAATGCAGATCCCTAGCCTCAGAGCCACCACATCACTGAGTGGCACATCACTGCCTGTATGGAGTTTGCATGCTCTCCCTGTGTCTTTGTGAGCTTTTCTCACACATCCTGGTGACTGCCTCCACGAGGGTACGTCTGCATGTGAGTGTACGACCTGGTGGACTGGCACCATGACTGGCTCATGCCTTGTACCTAATGATTCTGAGATAGACTCTGAGGTCCATAACTCTGAAATGGCTGTAGGTTAGGTAGACTGGCCCTTAAAAGAGTGTATGCGTGAGTGAGTGCGCTCACCCTACAGTGGACTCGCTCCCTGTCTAGAGACTGTTTCTTCCTTATATCCTGTGTTTCCTGGGATAAGGGTCTCTCTCTAAATTGCCTTTGCCAAGATTTCCCAATATTTCTTCCATTTTATTTTCCAAGATGTTTTTGGGAGTTTTTTTTCTTGTCTTCTTGGGGAATCATGGCTATGGACTGTCAGCAATCAGGACCTGTTAAAGCCCACTGAGGCATTCCTTGTATGACTTTGGGCTATATAAGAAATAAAACTGTTGTTGTTACCTAAGTGGGCTTAGAAAATGGTATGGCATGGTAACAAACAGACGGTAGTACAAACTGTTAATAGCAAGAATAGCTTGAGGTTAGTTTGAAAATGACCTTTCTGAAGGAAGATACCAGCAGAAACAAACTGGCTAAGTGTTAAAATGAGCTTGTTTAAACACATCCATGTGTGGTGGCGTTCATTTAAAGCTTTAAAACATGTTTATCATGCAGAATCATTGATATAAAACATAAAAGCAGGTGGGAATAAAAAAAAAAACTTGATAAAAGAGAATCAAAAGATGCAAAATAAAAAAAAAAATGCACAAGACCCAGGACCTCTGCTTACACAAACAGATCACGGAATTAGTGACACAGCCTCTGGACACACTCATGTTTGTACAGTAACGAGCCAGGGCCTCCCTGGAAAATGTTTCATTGTATCAGCACTGCATATCACTTCCTGCAACAGCAACACCTCACTTGCTCTCTTGGAGTAAATCTGCTCCTTAAATAGTCACTGGAAACGGGCACATGGCGAGCTTCACATACTGTAACTGCTGCAAGCTTTATATCTGAAGTGTCCCAACACAAAAGTTTACAGAGTACATATTTAATACACACACATACATACATACACAGTGGCATGCAAAAGTAATCGATCTACTTGAAAGTCATCATAGTTTACTGCTTGAGAAAAACATTTGTATACATATTTATCCGTTCAGTATTTTTAATGTGAACACTTATGCTGTAACGATACATTTCCAAAGTCAAAATAGAGCTGGGAGGTAGCCACTTCTAATGGCCTGATAAGCAAAGAGACCAGAAGAGAGAAGGCTAATAAAAAGGGTGACGTGAAAGAAGCAAGGGGTAAAAAAGAGGAAGGCCAGGAGGTTTAGGTTTTGTTATTTTTAACCCTGTTGTGTTTCTTTGGTGTCTTTTTGACAATAAAACACCTTTCTATATGTTACTTTCGTCCCTTTGGTCAACATTTAGGTTTGGGGTGACACATAGATGCCCCCTACAGTCCATAAAATACACACACACACACACACTAGTTCAGCACCAGTCCATTCTCCCCATCTAGGATCAAATCCAATTCCTAACCCAAACAGCCATAGATTGAAATACAACTCAACTAACCAATTAAAGTAACTGAAGGTTAATTCTTGTAACCCTGCTAAGAACCCTTCAAAGAACTCCAACAGGCTTGTTGGGTTAAAATGCCACACCTCTCTCAAATTATTGGTACTTTTAGACTAAAAACAGCCTTAGACAACTTAGAAAAGGGTGTAAATCCTGTTTGGGCAGCCACAGAGGGTAAATTGGCCAGTCATTTATTTATTTTTTTTCATTTGTATTTGACTTGTTTATTATAAAAATAGACACATGTGGCAGATTTAACACATGTAATTTTTGAATGTCTTTGGTTGGGAAATTGCTGTAGTGCTCCCCCTATTGTTCACTCACTCTCACACACACACATTTATATATCCATACACATATAGACTAGCACAGCCAAACGCCCATTTATTAAGAAGGGGGCAATGGTACAATGGTAAGAACATCTGTTTCAAACATGTCCTGCCTTTAGGAACCTCTGTGTCTTTGTGTTCCTCTGTCTTTGAGCGTCTTGTTGACTTTGCTCATCGGACACTGCAGCCCTCTTGTGGATGCCGGACAACATTACATCTTGGCACAGATGCTGGACACCAGATGGTTTGTCCTTTTAAACAGACAGATAATATATACAGTACCCTCCATAATTATTTTTCATATTGCTGTGTTATAAAGTCAGATTAAAGCATAATTAAATTTGATTTTTTGTACTAAATGAAAGTAATCTATACTGTGTGTGTATATACTGTATATGCCCTGTATAAAAGTAGTATCACATGGGAACACTTAACCCCTCTCTTCCTGGATCCATTGTGAAAAATAACATGGGGGAAGACTTTTTTGAATTTCCGCTTATATCTAGGAGGACGAGCCGTGATTACATCCAGGATCCACCTGTTGTCCAGCTGGTGCCAGTCCCACCGGGACGTAACGATGCAATCACTTCACTGGGGGGTCAGCACAGGAGTAGACACACTAGTGTTCAGTGACCCTGCAGAATGTGAATGTGTGAAAATAAATACAAAAAAAAAAATAAAACAATAAGAGACATAGCCCATGGCATCCAACTCCCTGTTGACATTCATGTCCAGTTTTGTTTAACTGATTCAGAACAATATATCTTATATTTACATATTTATGACCAAATGCGAATTCTGCATTGTATTATAAATGGTAAACACACACTGTGATACACATGATAAATGACATCGGACCTGACTGGCTCGCTAATGATAATCTGAAGCCCTCACTACTCTGGAAACTGAAATCTCATGCCTTTTTTCAAAGTTGCCGGGAGCAAGAGCCTACTCCAGATAAATCAGACACAAGGCTGGGAAGCAGTCCTGGGTGGGACATCGGGCCTACTGCAAGACGTGCTCTTTCACACACATCACACCAACATATCTGTACTTTAGATGTCAGAAGAAACCAAATTCTAGAAAGTAAGCACAAAAGGATCTGAATTTGAATCCAGGTTGCCAGAGTTGTCGAGCAGCAGTAGCCACTGTGCCACCTCCCATCATATTAAGAGTAACCAAACACCCAGATAATGTAACATGTGGCTCGCTTTTAGGTTCTTCTGACGTCAGTAATCTATTGATTCATCAATTCTCAGAGGTCCTCAAACCAGCTTAATGCTGAGAGCTCTACATTGCTTTTTTCCAATTTGCATTCATTACAGGGATTTGAGGCATTGCCTTTGTGTATGTGTAGGCGGTGATTTCTACTATCAGAACAAAATGATCTGATGTGGAAGTAGTGTATTGACAAACCAATTTTTCATTAAATGATTAAAACAATGAAAGAACAGACTTAGGGTCGGACTGCTTCTAAGGGCCAAGCATTAAAGTAACCCTGACTCAGGCACAAAGTATTAATAAACCGCCTGCCATCACACAGCGGATTCCCCACCTGTCACACTGGCCTTTCTTTAGTGCAACTTTACAGCTCGGCCTGAGCTTGTGAAAACATCAAGAGGGATTACAGCTATCAGAATGTGACACAAATTACCAAAAATGGGTAAGTGCACTGGATACCATCATAATGAATAAAGTTAATGCAGAAACGGAAGATCTGAAAAGGCAGTTTACAGAAGTGCGATTTACCAAAACATGGCAGCTATGCAACATCAGAGTATCTACCTGATGAAATCACTTGGGCAATTTGTCATCCGTGAAGAGGAATTTTGAGGGATTACAGTCAGGTTGTGTATCGGATTACACAGAATTTCTAAAATGAGCTACAGTGGTAACACAGGATAGTATAAACATCCATCTATCAGTGTATCCGTTCTCAAAGTTCCTTAATTCATTTCAAGCTCTCTAAAGGCTACAAACTAATGTGGCAGCATTGGACTAAAGTGCAGAACCAACCCTGGATGGGGTGCCACTCCACTGTAGAGCACGTTTACATACCACATCTACCTTAAACCAATTTAGAAACTCTGTGATCCCAACAAATACGCCTTTGGGATGTGAGAGGAAAACTGGAGAAACAGGAAGCAAAACCAATGCAGACAAGAAGAAAATGTGGAAAATCCACACTGACGGGCACCCAGCTGGGATCTGAATCGAGTGCTCCTCGAGCAGTAAGGTGACAGCACTAAGCACTGTGCTTCCATGCTACTTCCACACAAGAGCAATAAATACCAAAATAACACCAAATGCAAAATATATTTAACAAATCCATTTACCCATTACTAAACCGGTTTGATCCAGCTCACAGTCATAGGGGTTCAGCCTAAATCTGGACTTTACTTTGTGTAATTTGCACGTTTGTGTTTATAAAGGAGATATGGTTTAATTACTTCTGTTACTGCATTATAGATGTAAACTTGCAGAAGTGCAGTGAGCCTGAATTCAGAGAAGAGTCAAGTCAGGTTGGGGAGCATGCACTGGTACAGTGCGTTGCCGCACCCACTACACGATGAAACAACTCGGGATCCCGGTGGGCAACCCCCCAGGCAGACACACAGTCCAGTCCCACCATTTGGAAATGACCCTCTATCTGCCGCAGCCAGGTGTTACGTGGGCGACTCCTTGGCCCAGTCCAGCCACTCAGGTCTCCAACAATGAGGATCTTATGAGCCGGATCACCCTCGGGGAAACGCGCCACATGGCCGTAGTGCCGTAACTGCATGTCTTAGGGATATACTGTACAGTACCTGTAGATGGTAAATGGGATTACCTGGTGGGAACAAAGAGAACATGCAAACAGAGCTCAGACAATACAGACTATGAAGCCAGAGCTGCGAATACACTGCGATATAACCACAACTCTATGACGGCATAAATATTTTATGGTGAAAGTGCACTACATTGTGAACACTAGGAGGCACTGTCATATATGCCCTGAACACTTAGAGGTGGTAGAGGAGAACACAATGAAGACAAATCAAAAGGACATTTTGAGCAATGCTCTATATACTTTCTCTTGCACACTACGGAGAGGGACCCAAAAAAGTAGGATTAGGGAGCAGTTCTTGAATATGTCACTAAGTATTGTATGCCTACAGTCTGGGTAATCAGTCAACTGAGTGGCATCATGCTGAGTTGATCAAACCTGTACATCGGCCATTTATGCAACAATCGTGCAGATGACTTCTGAGATTTGTTTTCTTTTCAAGAGACAATTACGATTGCATTTTCCGATATTGACGGACATATTCATAAAGAGTCTGTCCCCCGTCAACAGACTGTTAATCACTGACATTATGTTAAACTGTTGAGACGTCGACAAGAAAGCATCAGGAAAAAAAAAGAGGAAAAAAAGTCCAAAGAAGTGGGCACCCAAAACTGCATTTTGTCTTGTGACAGTGAACCTGCACACGCCGCTTTATCAGTCAAAGAGTTTTTGATCAAGAAACAATTTGGTTTTTGCGTTGCACTCCCCTGCCTCCACCACCCCATGTTCACCAGATCTCACTCCATGTGACTTCTTTTTGTTCCCGAAACTGAAATTGAGACTGAAGTGAAGAAGATTTGCTACCATAGAAGGAATCTAACAACAAATGCTCTAGACATGGAGTACAGGAAACGTTAACAGGAATGGGGACAGCACTGGAACAAGTGTTTCTCATCTCAAGGACAATATTTTAAAGGTAAAGGGAAATTTTTTTGTTTTTTTAAACAATTTTGGGTCCCCACTCATAGCATTTTAAGCCAACAAATTATTCAGCACGTGTGTAAAAAAAAAAAAAAAACACTACTGGGAGCAATACGCCATTTTTATAAAGTCTCACTGTGACTGCTCTCACATCCATCCATTTTCCAACCCGCTGAATCCGAACACAGGGTCACGGGGGTCTGCTGGAGCCAATCCCAGCCAACACAGGGCACAAGGCAGGAACCAATCCCGGGCAGGGTGCCAACCCACCGCAGGACACACACAAAGACCAAGCACACACTAGGGCCAAATTACAATCGTCAATCCACCTAACCTGAATGTCTTTTGACTGTGGGAGGAAACCCACGCAGACACGGGGAGAACATGCAAAATTTCACGCAGGGAGGACCCGGGAAGCGAACCCGGGTCTCCTAACTGCGAGGTAGCAGCGCTACCACTGCGCCACCTGACTGCTCTCTCATCTTTAGCCAAATCAGAAGATTTCTTCTTTTTAGTAATTGTGTGTATTCGAGGGGGGCTGTTGTTGCTTGTTTGTTACAAAGTTTCTTGATCTCCTAAAAAAAGGTAAATTCCCCTCTTAGGTACTTACCATCTAACTACTGCAATGCTGAGGAAGACAGAGAATTTAAATGGTAAAAAAATTTCATATATTTTATTTATTAAAGAGAAACCCAAAAAAGGTTTCAAAAAAGGGGGGAAAAATAAAAGAGTAAATAACCAAAGACGTACAATAAGCCTGTTGCAAAGCAGGGACTAACCCTGGACAGGACGTCAGCCCACCTTCCCCACTTAGATTTGCCAATACGATACGATACGTTCAGCTAAAGACCTGTGCAGACACTTGACAACTGACAGAGAGGACCAGAGTGGCCGCTTAAGGTTTTTTTTTTTTTTTAACACAGGCTTCCCTAATTCTATTCTTGGTGTTTAAGCTGTGAAACGGGACCGACTGCCTTCAGAAGAAATTTGTTGTCAGATAGCAGGACTGCGAACGCCAAGGAGCGATATATTGAACACTAATATGGAGTCTAAAGTAAATGCCAACCAGAAACCAAACAAAAAAAAAAAGCAAAAAATCTAAAGTGTAAATGTACAAATGTGAGGCATAACAGAAACTATAAGAAAACAAATAATGAATCCTAGTCTCTTTATTCATTGAGAGAAAGAAAGAAATGACTTGACTTAAAAAAATCATTTTTTTTGCAGCCCACCGCCCATACCTACAAGGACTGCCTTGATTTTCTTGCTTTGTTAAACAAAAAATGTGTTCTCGAGTGAGCTTCACTTACTCTTTCTGCCCTTTTAAGGCAGGACTCTCTTGTCAGGATGTTATGACACTTTGTGTTTGAAAAGGACAACAACAGGCAGGGAGCTCAAATGGGTATAGAAGACAAGGTGAGACTCCTCAAAAATGAAAGGCTTATTCCTAATAATATACCATGGAGCCTCTAGGAACAAAGTTATAATAGTAAAGAAAATCAGGTGGACTTACAAGCGGGCATAGAAGTCACAGAATTCCTTGTACACTTTAATATCACTGCGCCTTCTCTGGCTCTTAGAAATCGGCACTTCGGCTTCATTGATGTCGGCATGCTGGACACCATTGACCACCGGTGACGGCAACTCCCCATCCTCGGGGATGGCATAAGGCATCGTTCTGTTCAGGCTTTCCATCCTCCTCTCGGAGTGTTAAGTCCACAGAAAGCTCGGTCCTGGGAAGTGTTGTGTGTCTGCTGCTCTGGGAAGCTCCGAAATTCTCCTAACAGAAAGGCTGGATGCAGCGCACAGCCTCCCAAGCCTGGCCTACAGGCAGCTTTGGTTACAGCTTCAAATTAAAAGCACAGAGGAGCGCAGTAAAGGTCACAGCGCGGCCGGCAGCAGTGGAAACAGGATTTGGGGGGGCTGGGAAGGACTTCATGTGAAAACGTCACCCTGACTCGTGTTTACAAATG
This sequence comes from Polypterus bichir lapradei, assembly GCA_026402145.1. NCBI lineage: Eukaryota > Metazoa > Chordata > Cladistia > Polypteriformes > Polypteridae > Polypterus > Polypterus bichir. The sequence goes on along the minus strand of JANRMT010028174.1, from coordinate 39,779,728 downwards.
GGAGATTCGTAATTATAAAAAAAAAAAAAAAATCTGTGCCAAATAAAACACGGAGAGCTTTCCCTGTGACTCAGCCTCTTTTGGCTGTAAATTGTGACAAACACACACACACACACATTCACACTTGGAAAGTCACGATTGTTCCTGCAGGACTATGAAGCAAGCAAATCCACTGCAGAGCACACACACAAGTAAAGATGTTAAAGGAGCTATAAAATGGATCGATAGGTAGGAAAGGCACTATGATATAAAGACACGGAAATACAGACAGATATGAAAAACACGAAATCATAGGAAAGAGCATAAGAAACAATTGTGATGTCATTCAGGCCAACAAGCCTGCCCATCCGTGTCACCTAAAATAACATGAAGTCGAGATTTGAAGGCCACTAAAGTCCTGCTCTCTGCCACACTACTTGGTAATTTACTCCAGGTGTCTATGGGTCTCTGGGTTAAGAAAACGTTTCTAACATTTGTACAAAATCTGCCCTCAACATGTTTCCAACTGTGTTCTTGTTAACGACAGAGTGATAGATAATACACTGCATAACGCAAAGTCAAAGAGATAATGCCAGGAATTCATTAATTAACTGCCTATACATGTGTTTCAACAAATTATTGTCACTTTTCTTTTGCTTACTCTTTTTGCCGTTACTCTGATGACATCATTGTGTTGCTGTTTTTGGGCATCACCACAATGCGTTTCTGGATGTGATGAGCACCACCACTTTTTGCGTCTGCTCCCTATGACGCTGCGTAGTTGCTAGGCACATGATGGATGTGTCATGTGACTTACAGCATTATGGAGCATCAACCCCCCCGCCAGATATAAAAGAGCACACCCACACTACAATAAGCATTTGAACTTTAACTTCTTTAAAGGAAAGACCTTGTGAGTGAATAAATTATTTAAGAGAACGCTTTTGGATTAGATTTCCTTTTACTGTTGATTTTGTTCTTATGATTTTGGTGATTTTGTTCTTTCATAACAACCTCAAATAACTCTTATTCTTGTGTTTTGCCCTTACAGAATGACCTTCTCATTGTCTGCCAGCCACTATACAAAATCTGTCTAATACTACATACAATATGTGCAATGTGAACGCAACTGATAGGTAGGAGCCAGCCAGCCAGGTAGACAGACTTCATATGGAAGCCCTGAACTGGACTATGGAAACAAATATATAATTATTGAAAGACAAAACAAGCAATGACTGGGATATAGCAGGCGCTAAGTGAATATCTGGTTAGACTCTATACCTACAACAAGAAATGAGAGAAGGTGGATCAGGTCCAACTACACTCCTTGGATTTTTGGTTCTGCAGGGAGGAGCACTTGTGGGATTTGTCTACTTAGAAGACTTTAGCTTAGCAGACAAGCACACCCCATGAATTGTTTTTTTTTCTTTTCCAGCATATGTCGATATGCAGTATTTACATTTGATCTTCATTTACACAATATCTTTATGTGATAATTGTGTAAAAAAATGTTATCAGCTCTTTACATTTTATAATATTTATAAATGAACATTTAACATTGTGGGCGGCACGGTGGCGCATTGAGTAGGGCTGCTGCCTCGCAGTTAGGAGACTTGGGTTCGCTTCCCGGGTCCTCCCTGTGTGGAGTTTGCATGTTCTCCCCGTGTCTGCGTGGGTTTCCTCCCACAGACCAAAGACATGCAGGTTAGGTGCATTGGCAATTCTAAATTGTCCCTAGTGTGTGCTTGGTGTGTGTGTGTGTGTCCTGCAGTGGACTGGCACCCTGCCCAGTGTTTGTTTCCTGCCTTGCGCCCTGTGCTGGCTGGGATTGGCTCCAGCAGACCCCCATGACCCTGTGTTAGGATAGAGCGGGTTGGATAATGGATGGATTTAACATTGTAAAACTTAACAACATAAAATTGTAAATGTGTTACTGAAAAAAGTAAAGGAAATTTGATTTTGCAATAATGTATTAAATGAAAAATGAACAGATATTACATTTCCACCTGTATTTCCCCTTTTGGCAGAAACAACTTCAAATAGGTGTATCCTGTAACTGCCTATCAGTCTCTAATGAAATCAACTCCTCCATGCGGAATTCAAGATGCGAGATGCCATAAGCAGGGTGTTTTGCTTACAAAAGCCTTCACAGCCTCTCAATGGGACTCGTACTTCTATGATGGTAAGCTGCCCTGCCTCTGATACAGCAAAGCAGGCCCAAAACATAACATTACCACCACCATGCTTTACAGCTGGTATCTGGTTCTTTCTGTCAAATGCTGTCTTTTGTTTTTGTCTGGTATTATGGCAACTAATCTCTGCCTCATCTGTCCAGAGCACATTGTTCCAGTAGTCCTAGTCTTTGTCTGTGTGTTCATGGACAACCTTTAGTCTTTGCCTGATGTTCTTTCTGAACAACAATGGTTTCCTCCTGGTACACCTCCCATGCAGATCTAATTTGTATGGCCACATCATTCTAATGCACTTTGAAATCAACAGTGGCAAGAGCTACCTATAGGTCCTGTGGCGACATTCTGGGCTTTTTAGGGACTTCTTTCAGCATCTTGTGTTCTGTTCTCAGGCTGAACTTTCAAGGGTGGCCTGGCCTGGACAAGTTGCAAGTTATTTGAAATCTTCTCCACTTGGAAATAATCTTCTGGATAGTGGAATGACTGATTTCCAGTTGTTTGGAGATTTTTGTAAATCCTTTTTAAGACTCATAGCCATCTAGAACCTTCTTTGTGATGGCCTCCAAGAGCTCTCTCAATCTAGACATGGTGATAACACACACTTGAACCACAGAGAGCAAAACAAACTAAATGTCTGAGGTTTAAATAAAGGGGACGGGTTCTGTCAAGTTCTTCTCTAATGATGTTCTGACCATCTGCACCTGATCTGGGGCACCCGATTCTAATTTTAAGTTTTTGAGGTAGTGATTAATTTAGGGGTGTAGTTATTTTTTCTACATGTAAAATTTACATTTATGTTTACAAGTCAGCCCTTGTGATTCATAGGTTTATCATCAATAAATAAATGGTAACTATATAGTGAATATTATTGCAGAAACCCACAGATGATGCTTTAGCCCTGTTACTTAAATGGAGAACAATCCTGAGAGTACTTCATCATTGGGCATCTTTGGCAGATTCTGCAAGGGCTGCTGTGTGAAAGATGGAGGTAGCAGTTTTAAAAGTCAGCCATCACAAGCCAGCAGTATTGTAATTGCTGGTGTCAACACTTCATTGCATAGTTGGATTAAAGTTACACCCATCGGATTACAATTTGTTCTAGAATTATGTTGTGTCCTGTGCCCGCTTGTTTGTGTGATTTTGTCTGAGTTGGAAAATGTGCTCCTAACTTCCACAAGTCTTCATATACATCGGCGTCACGGTAGAACAAAACTTTACATAACTTTCAATAGGCTTTTCACAGGGATTTACACACACAGTGTAGGTATATATATATATGTGTATCTGTGGTGGGCTGGCTACCTGCCCGGGGTTTGTTTCCTGCCTTGCACCCTGTGTTGGCTGGAATTGGCTCCAGCAGACCCCCGTGACCCTGTAGTTAGGATATAACAGGTTGGATAATGGATGGATGGACATTATATTATATATATATATATATATATATATATATTTATATATATATATATATCTTTATATATATATATATATATCTTTTTATCACTATTTACATAGCTTATATTTGTGGGAAACTCTTTACACAGTAAGCATTTTTCACACCACAACACTCAATACTCTGTATTTCTCTCTTTCTCCTTCTCACAGCAAGCTTCATTTTCCTCCTCCAGACACTGGCTCCCAGATTGAAGTGGGGCTGCTTCTTTTATGTTACACCTGGGAGCACTTCCGGTGTCCTGAAACTGTGGCTCGTAAGTACTTCCAAGTGAGGATGGAGCCTGACGAAGTGGGGCTTGCTATTCATCTCAGTGCACCCTGGCAGTACCCATGGACTCCAACAGGGCTGAACCAACAAACTCCAATTCCCAATGTGCCCTGTGAAAATCTGTGCTGATATCACAACCCAGGGAGGCTACCATCTAGTGTTCCGGGAAGGCAATGTCCTAAACAAGTTGTCTTCCCCTGTCCTTCCATGCTGTGGGAATCCTGTCCGGGCAAGGTTCCTAGTACAGTTTTGGCTGAGTTGCCAGGTTCGGTGTGGCGTCCCTCACTATATATGACAATAATGAGACTTCTGCCGTTTCTGCCATTTACAAATTGCTCCATTCGCATGTTGCATGGAGATGGAGCCAAATAATTAGTAAATGTCTTTGTTTCCATTAAATTGAAGATGTACTCTGCCTGTTACTCATGTTTTGTTTTTCATCATATCTATATGTTCAACCTTTTTTAGGGTGGTAGTCATTTTTGCTGCCAAAGGGCACTCTATTGTACAACCTGGGTGTGTCGAGAATAACGGGAAACGCGTCAATGGCTGTAGTTAATTCTCCTGGCTTTGTTTCTCACATCGCTTCTCTTCTAACTGCTTGTTAAATATTACCCAAGCTTTAGCTATGTGGTCTTCCACAGGAAGACATAACAAATTGCACAGTGTAAAATACTACACTAATTCATGGATTACAGGAACCATCTGCAATTAAAAAGCAGTCCAGCTATACTCTAGCACACAAGGAGTAAGGCAATAGTTTGACATCAGCAGCAGCAACCATGTCAGTACAGGTGGTCTGGCTTTATGGAGGACTTTTAAACAACAAGATTCTTCCTGTGCCGTGGTCTATAGACTGTTTTCCATCATTCCTTAAATAGACGCCCAGGGTAGTCACATCCCCAAACTAGGTGCTTGGCAACAGCAGCTGCCTTATTTTTCAACTTTTTTTTTCCTTGTTACAAATGACTGCCCTGTTGACACCCCACCCCCTGCTCTACCGTCAGCTTCCTAAAAGAGGAATCTGTCTTCTAACAGGCGACATGACGACAGACAAAAGTGCTTGTGGAATTTTGCTGCTGACATGCTCGCTCCCAATTAGCGCCTCTGCTACATTTTCAGACTAGAGTGGAAGAAACTATATTTTTTGTTTAAGAATTATTATCATGGTGCTTTTAAAGTCAACATGCCTCACCATTTCCTATTTTTCCCTCTCCATCTGTTTGTTGGATGAGTGATAACAGAAAAACAGACAAATTGACGTCATGATACCGACTGCTATTCTTTATTAATGCTGCTTCATGATCGGATGCACAATGTTCTGATATCCTGTATTGGACCCTCTCCACATTCATGATAATTCTGCAGTAGGAAGACGAAAACATATTTTTCACTATAAGGAAAGTGTGCCCTGGCTGTGCCCTCTTATCTAGTACTCACTCCCAAGTCATGCGTGGTACTGCATCATTAAAAACAATCCATAAGTCAGGATTTCATGGAGCTTGTGCATATCCCTGCAACACAGGGCACAAGGCAAGTCATAAACGGGTACAATCAATGTACTCACCCACAGTCACTTATAGTCACCATTCAATCTAATCTGCTAACTTTTATGATGTGGCAGGAATACTGGATTAAAAAAAAAATTGGGAGTTGGTAGCTGGGGTTAGGATGGACCTTAAAACCCTGGACCTGTGAGGCACTGGCATTAACAGTTTTGCCACAAAATAACATCTAAATTACTACAAGCTCAGAAATTGTTTACATCATGTGGCAGCAGTAAAGCAAGGAGTGCTACAGTGTCACAGATCCAGCATCTTGGGTTCAAATCCTATAACCAGGCATTATCCAAATGGAATTTGGAAGCTCTCCCCACGCCTGTATGGGTACACCTCTGTGTTCCTCCTAAATCCCAAATGACACACATTTAGGCTGATTGTCCCTTTACATCCTTCTATTGGGAACTATGGTTAGAAAACACAGCATTCATTTTCACTGCAGATGATAGCCAGTTTCTCTGGGACTAAATGACGTTTCTCCAATGGTGCCATTAAATAATTGAGTCAGTGAGTTAAAGGAGTGAATGGATGACAAGTACTTGTTTCTAAATACAGGAAAAAATAAGAAATGTTATTCACTGGGGGGGGGGGGGGGGTTGGGGGGGGCGTGAGGGGGTGATACAGACTGCAACAATATTCTGTCACATTTTAGCTCAGTTGGACTATTCATTTGTTTTACTGTATCAATATGGAATTTAGGCATTATCTATGGTACAAGTATGTATTATAAAAACACACATTACAAAACCATGGAATATTAAGATGGCTTCTGAATATGGAGAATACAAATACTGAGAAATTCATTAATTAATTTATTTCTGGTAGGACTGACTACTGCTATGAGTTATTCATAGGCTGCTTAAACCATTTTATATGCAGCTTTCATTTCACTCAAAATTCTACTACAAGAATTGTTACAAAAACTAGAAAGTATGACCACTTAACTCCTGCGCTTAAGTTGTTAAACTGACTTTCAGTTAAGCTCAGAGCTGATTTCAAAATACTCCTTCTTACATATAAAGCCTTAAATGGCCAATGCCCTTCTTACACAGCTGAGCCTATCGTTACTTACAAACCAGGGCACATATTAAAATCTTGAGATGTCGGGCTACTAAATATTCCAAGGATTAACAAAATAAGAGTGAGAGGTCATGATTTTAGTGATGAGACTCAAAAAATGCCTATGTAAGTCACATAAAAGTCACATGTTTTAAATCCAAGCTCGAGACTCATTACTCATGTATAACATACTTAGTTTAGCTGTGCATATTGCTTCTCTGTTTGCTAGTCATTTATACAAAAGCAGAAGTAATAATTATGAACCACTGCTTGCCCTCCTCTGTTTTGTTTCTCTTCTCAGTGTCGTGCTGTGGTGTTACTCCTCTATTTACAAGTTGTTTTCTTGCCCTTGGAAAAACATCTCAGATACTGGTGGAAGCCTTGGCATAACAGAATGAAAAGATTCTGTCATCGATTAGTTGGCCGAGCAGAGTGGGGTTGGAGGCCAGATAGCCGAGTTCTCCACGACTGTTACTGTGTCTGACTTTCTTAGTCATAATCAATTATGGACCTGCTCAGAGATTTATTTTCTTTAGAGGGCCTGTTGGCTTGAGTTTATGTTTTTCTCTCCTTCAATGTCAACTGGCAATAGTTCAACAATAATGTTAATGTAAAGATATCATTGGGATCCACTTATTTTAATAAGTTTGCAGCTGTTTTTCTTCATGTATGTTTAAGCAGATCTGTGACTTTTTGTATATTAAAATTTACCATTACAATTTACTTGTGAACATGTTACAACACTCTGGAGCCTGCTCTTAATGAAGAGTGATATGCAAAAATGAACTAAAACTGAACTGTTGATTCAAAATTAGCCATTTATGGGTGTGTGCATGCAAGTAAGTCCTTCCATCCCATGTACTATAGGCTTGGTTCCAGCCTTGCAGCCAATTCTGCCCATATAGATCCCAGCAGCTACGATCCTGAATTAGACTAAGTGAGTTTAAGAATTTCAGGCTGTTAAGTTTTACAATGTTAAATGTTCATTATAAATACTATAAAATATAATGAGCTGATAAGATTTTTTTTTTATCAGTCCCACCAGTTAATAAACCTGATTAGTCCAATTGTACTGTTGTGAAAACAGGAAGCCCAGTATAGGACACCAGCTGTTGACATTCTAAAACTATAAAATCAACTTCCTCCGATTCTTATCTCAACCACTTGTAGTACTTTCACTTAGTTTACCATAAATTTATTTGCTTTGAGAGATATGTGAATGCTGTCTGCTGGCTTACACGCATGTGAAGTAACTTCATTTTCACATTACTGGCATTCATGCTGAAAACTTGTTCAAATCAGTAAACCAGTTAAGCTCAACAAAAGCCAAGTCACTAGGTAAAGCAAGAATTGATCTAATGCAGGAATGTTTTACTCCTGGGAAGTTGTGTATAGCATTTTAAACATTAACAGGTTCTACTCACCTAGTAATATTATTATTTCTTATTGTCTGACTGATGCCTTTATCCAAGATTACTTACAACATACCCAATACAGTTGGTTACATTTCGTTTGTTTTTCAATTGGAGCACAGGCTGGTGAAGTGACTTGCTCGTGGTCACACAGTGTCAGTACTGGATTGAATCTGCAACCTCACGATCTATAGTCCTAGGTCCAACGCCTTAACCACTACAACACAGTGCATGCCAAAAACATTAGCCCTTGTTAAAACAAAACAAAAATAAAAAAAAACCATATATATATATTTTTTAATATATAAATTATATATAATATATATATAAAATATATATATTTTTAATATATAAATTTTTTGAATATCCCCTTGAGATTAATAAATTATCTATCTATCTATATATACACATATATACTAGGGGGCTCCACCCCCTGCTCGCCCACCCCCGGGTTTGGTTTACTGGATATACAATTTAAAGAGATTGTTAGTTTCATGGGAATTGTTACATATGCATTATTTTCACTTTTATTTTAAAACTTTTGTAAAAACAATGCTTATTTCCGGCCCCAGGCCGGTTACATCTCTTTCTCGCAGGACGTATAACGCTGCTCGCGTTATGAAGGGGGTGCAGCTGAACACATGCTAAGGAGATGCCGTCGGATCATCTGCTGTCTTTCTGCTGCTGGTGAGCTGCCTGTTCTGCTTGTCTCGCTGCCCCATCATTTTAAAGCCTGTACAGCAGCTGTACTTCTGCCACTTCGCATCTCTGCCGCTCTTGTTGTTAACTGGGTGGGGGGGGGCGAGGGTTAGGTTGGCTGAACACACGCTAAGGAGAAGTAGTCTGACCATCTGCTGGCTTTTTGCTGCTTGCGAGCTGCCTGTTCTGCTTGTCGCATGTCATTGTTTTAAGACCTGGGAGTACATGAAGCGTGTCTGCCAACAGCAATCCAACAACTGCTAGGCTAGATGTCCGTGGACTTGTTTTAAATGATGTCTCACTGCCTTGTCTCGCATGAAGTTGTATAAACAATACTTGTGCTTTATTTCCGGCCCCAGGCATGGTTAAATCTGTTTCTCGCAGGACGTTTAATGCTGCTTGCGTTGTTGGGGGTCTGGGGGGGTTTGAACGCATGCTAAGGAGGTGCTGTCAGATCATCTGCTGTCTTTCTGCTGCTGTTGCGCTGCCCGTCGATCATTTTAAAGCCTGTACAGCTGCTGTCCTTTTGCCACTTCGCGTCTCTGCCACTCGCATTGTGAACGGGCTCGCGGCTGGGGGGGGGGGGGTGGGGGTATCGGCTGAACGCATGCTAAGGAGAAAGGTTGGATCATGTGCTAGGTTGGTGAGCTGCGTGTTTTGCTTGTCATTGTTTTAAGAGCTGGGAGCAAGTTAAAGTGTCTCAAGCGGGACTTCAAATTGTCTTCTGAGAAGATCACGTCTCGTCTCCCTAGTCTCCCTCCCAAAGATTCAAAGACATCTATGGACTAGTGGTAAAAGTGAATGATATGCTGTCGCTGTTGTTTACAGTTAAAAGGATAGCGTCAGATGTAAGGTTGAAAAAACTGCCATGTTCGTTTGTGAAAATATGAATTGCAAAATATGCATTTGAAGTAAATGCTTTGTCAAATACCGATAAAAGGAGCTGAAAAGAGAGTTGATAACGAAGAGCCTCAGAAGATGCAGATTTCAGTACTCAGAATAATTAAATCAAATCAAATGCATGGAGCCAAGTTACTGCAGAAGTCTATCTGTGTTTGTCTCTTTGGTCAATTACAATATACAAATTAGCAATTAAGCTTTAGTTACTTTGTGCTACTGAGTTCTTGAATTGATAACAGTAATGTTGCTATTCTATTTTTCCGTAGCGTCAAGTCTTCTGTTCAGTTTCTTTTTCTCCCTACCTGTCTTTCCATTGTTACTTTACAAATTTTCCTAAATACACAAGGTTAAATGGGACACTGCAACTCTGAACGTTTAAAATGCACAGACTGGAGGAAACTGGGGGTGGCGGGTGTTTTAGGAAGAAACTTTGTGGGTGGAGCATTTTCAGCGTCAGATTTTGCCACTGTTCACAACAAAGTTTATAAGAAGTTGCTCATAGATATCTTTTCTCATTTGAGAATTACAGTATGTCTGACCCCACAAGACAGCCTTGTTAGTCCATGGTAGTGCCTACTCACACACGCACTTCACACTCACATTTACACAAAGCCAATGATGACTCATCAGTTCACCTAATAAGCACATCTTGGTTGGGGTGGCTGAGGAAAACTGGAGGACCCAGAAGAACATCCAAATTAGACAAGATATTCTTTATCCATGTGGCAGGAGCACCATACTGTCCCCTGTTCCCAAGATCCTTCACAATAATGTAACATCATAGTTTCTATTCATTCTGTGACCTGCTTAACCCAGTTCAGTATCATAGAGGCTGAGGCTTTATCCAACAGAGCAAGAAGATAAAAAATCTATTTAATTATAATACACTGCTGCAGATGTAAAAAGTCTTAAAGAAATAAAGTGAAAGGAACATGTACTGTATATGTTCGGACTATTTAGAATCAACGGGGAAGATTTTAGAGGTAAACTTCATACTATGTGGAACCACTCCAGCTATGATATAAAAGCAAATACACAGGACAGTTAACTCAAACCATGTAAAGACACCAAGTTACTCAGACGTCAAAGTGTTCATTTACTGCTCTTTCTGGTTACAATTTTTTTTTTTATATGCTTAGCTCTTCTCCCACTTTGGCATTCAGTTTTATGTTTCATATGCTGACATAATGTCAAGACTGTGTGGGTTTTTTCCGGTGTACAACAGATAACTTTAGTCATACGCGATAGCTGTGTACCACCCATAACAATGATTTGGAGAAAGGAGGCTGAATCTGCAAGAACAGCAGAGGTGATTCAGTAATTCATTGTGACTTGAAATCCATGACGGGCATTTAGAAAGAACTTCTTCAGTCTTTCCAAATTTGGAAACATGCAGGGTTCTAAAGACTTCTGTAAACTGAGCAGTGAAATGTGACCCTGGGGGTCACCAGTGTAGCGGAAGGGTCAGTTGATGTAAAACAGAAATGAAGAGGTACTTCTTTCTTCAGACGGTTCAGATGTTCCACTGCTTGTGGTGTCCCTTTAGATCTTGAATCAATCTGTTAATGGCAGAAGAATGAGCTGCATGGACAGAATGGTGCCTACTCTCGTTATTCTTATGCTGTATTCTTTATTTTCACAGCACTTTGTTACAGTGATCACCATTACAATGTGTCATAGAAGTGGAAAATGAAGGCATAATTGCTTACTCGCTTTATTTAAAATTGGAGCAGAGGCTGGTTAAGTGACTTACTCAGACTCACAGAGTCAGTTAGACTCGCTTTGACTCTGAACTCAATAGATGGATCCTTCACCTCCGACCAAAGTTTCCAAGCATTCTTTCTCTTTATCAGCATTTCTTTTTTTTAACTAAACCCATTCAACTATGTCATAATCTAACAGTCAATAAAACAGTAGCTTGCTGCACATCAAATAATTTAAGAGGCAAATAAGATTAGGTACAATTTAACCCCCCTGAGGTCAGAAAGGTTTGTGGTTTGTTACTGAAAGCAGGAATACAGCATATAAAATTATGGAAAGAAAACCAGAGGGGAATCAAAATTTAAAGGTTGCAAACTATCCACATCAAACTGTGACTTGGATCTTTAACTCTTGTTTGAAGCACAGCTTCAAGGTGGGGCTAGAGATTTTGCTGAGGGTTGGGTGGCCTGGGCTATCCAGTTCAAAATGCCACCATCATAATCCTTACAAAGAAAAGGTGGCTGAAAATAAATTGAAAGAGAAGCAAAACAGGTCAAATCTTCACTGTGCTAGAGCAAAGTCTGTGCTTTTCTGAGGAGAAGTTCAAAGACAAAGATGTCCAAGTTCACTTCCACCGTTATTTGATTGAACACAGCTACTACAAAATACTTGAGCACAAGTCACAAATTTCATAATGAGCGACTACAGAGATAATGGAAGTGTCCACCTCTTTGCTAAACAACTTCCTTCCAATCAACATGTCATGAGGCATCCCCACCCCACTATTAAAATTCCCCTGAGGCTATGGGGAGTGTGAAAATGCCTGTTCTAGCTCATCTCCTTCCTGCCATTGTAAGCTTTCCTACATGGATGCTGCTGTCACCACCAGAAGTTGCCTTAGTGCCCTGTGATGTCAGTGAGACAGTCATTTTGCTATTGCCACACACTAAGTAGCTCTTTTGTGCTTCTGCAGTCAAAGGTGTAAGGGTCTGATCAGGTGCTGGCACATTTGTGGGTTACTAAACGGTGCTCTGAATGTTTGAACTCATCATAATATTCTCCCTGTGCATACAGCATAGAAAGAGCGAGAGAGTGTGTACTTATTAAATATATGTTTAAAGCATGTGCGTCTGTGGATCACTCTCTAGGCTCATCTGAGGTATGTATTACCAGGGGTAAGAGGGACGCTGGAGCTAACTGTGTTCTCTTCTGTTCCCTGCACAGTATCGAAATGACACCCAGTTAGGGCATTTGACTCTGTCCCTTCCAGTCCCCCATCTATAAGTCACAAGGCTGCCAGAAAGGGGTGTCACTCTCTGAAAAGAGCACACCACAGGACAGAGCACCTATCGTGTAACTGATCCAAACCTTGTTACCCAACCCGATGGCTTCTGTGATTTCGAGGACTTTCCTGTTGCATACTGTGCAGCAGAATGCCTCGCTTTGTTTGTTTTTTTCTTTTTGATTAAAGGGGGATGTCTGGGTTGGCCACCCAACATTTTTTCTGTGGACTTGTCATTCCTCATTAAACCATTATACACAATGAAGTGCAAAAGTATTCAACCCCATTGAAAATCATCATCATTTTCTGCATAATAATTCAGTATTTTTAGTAAACTCTTTGTCATTTGTGTAGACCTGGAGCTTCCAAA
>JANRMT010028174.1:39690529-39766114 GCA_026402145.1 Polypterus bichir lapradei | reverse complement strand
ACACACACACACACACACACACACACACACACACACACACACACACACAGATGCTTCGGTTTCCTCCCACAGTCCAAAGACATGCAGATTAGGTGCATTGGTGATCCTAAATTGTCCTTAGTATGTGTGTGTGCCCTGCGGTGGGCTGGCGCCCTGCCTGGGGTTTGTTCCTGCCTTGCACCCTGCGTTGGCTGGGATTGGCTCCACCAGACCCCCGTGACCCTGTGTTAGGATATAGTGGGTTGGATAACGGATGAATATACATATACACACACACATACATATATACAGTATATAACAGCATATGACATCATCTCTTTAAAGCAAAATCTACTGAACTTTTTTGCTCAAAATCAACACTGTAAAATGCCTGCTATTATAATTTTATTTGAATTCCGCAATTGGTTTTTGAGTTATTCATAGACTTATACCCTGACACACATACCACAGACAGGAACAAAAGATAGTCAAGTCATATTTAGAGATGCTTGAAGCATGTAAATCTCTTGAAAACTTAAAGTCAAAATGTTGATTCCATCACAACAGCTTCCCTATAATCTATTCATCTATCAATATAACAGATTCAAGGGGAAACTGTTAGGAACTGTCCCAGTCCAAAGAAGAGCAATAAAAAAATATTATCAGGGAAGATTACTTATAGAAGGGAGAAAACAAACTACAAAACAAAACTTAAAATAATAAAGACCTAAGCCTCACAGGCCCACTGTGTTTCCTAATTGTCATGTGGGTTGGCTGACTGCTTTACTCAACAGTCTGTTTCTACCAAAATATTCATCCTTCTCACTCTGGCCTCACTAACATCAGCCTGCTTCTGTTTGGACAGAAAGTCTTTCCAGGTATGGTGGGAATCACTTCTGGGGTTCAGGATGTCATATGAAAGACTTGAGTCCCCCTACCTAACACTCTCTCTAGTTCTCCTGTACTTCTTTACCATTGCTATGACGGAGGGTTACAGGTGAGTCCACACAGGTTATCCTCCTGTCTATCTCAAAAGACTACACATTACTAATACTATATGATGCAAGGCAATATACAAGATCAGGAAACACTACAACTATTTACCAATATTTTAACCAACTTTCTCATTGCAGGGCAGAAGAAAAAAACTTAACCAGCAATGTTGGATTTTTCTGAAAGTCTAATGACTTGGCCACTATGCCATACTAGCTCTCTGAGTTCACCATTATTTGAATGTAAGTAATGTAGGGTCCTTTAATAACTCTGCCTCTGTCCCAGTAGCTTCACCTGTTGATCACAACTTGTGTCACTGCCCATACAAACAGCATATGTGTGTAATAGTATTACATATAGTATATACAGTATATAGAGAAAGTAGAAAATACCAGTGTAAACTGTAATTAATCTTCTGCTCTCACTTATTTCAAAACAGAGTTAAAAAAATGGATCCTGGCTGGCAGTCCGTCTCCAGAACTACAGACTCACAAACTGACACTAAAATCAAAATACAAATCATATCAAATATTTGTCACATACAAATTATACATATAGTATGATATATAGTGAAATGCTTAGTTGCTCAACTCCAATGACTGTGCTCTCAGGAAGAAAAATAATATGATAAACTAACAAAATAAGAAAATTCCCATGGAGGAATTGCAATCATGAGAAAGTTAGTGATGAGGCCAGGATTTGAACCAAGAAACAATACGCTGTGCAGAAGCAGCGTTAACCACTGTGGCACCCAACTACTATACACATTTATTTGCACACATCTGAACACTGTTTACAAATACTTTACAAGAACAAAATTACCGTACACTACTGGACATTTAGTTTTCTTCTTTTTATGTCTCCTGGGGAAAGCTTTAATCTTTATCCAAGCAACTTCTCAAAGCTATGTGACATGACCTCACAGCAGATGGAAAAAGAAGTGTCATTCCAGTGTGATCCTGCAGTTGGCTCTGTTCCTTCACTTAACATTTCACACATCACTTCCTAGGTCTTGGACGCCTGCCTGGTCAGTCTCCTCTGTATACTGTTAGCCCTGCTCAGGGATAGGGTGGGTGTCTATCTGGCTTGTGTCTGTTTGGACCCACAAGGGTTTGGTTCCTTGTGGCACATTTCTAATCTATCATCGTAAACCACATATGTAAATTTGCACAGGTAAGATGAACATAATGGCTTGGAGTTCTGGTTGTCCTTTCTGGAGAAGTGCATATTTATATTTGTGATTGTCATTTCGTAATGACGGATAGGCAGCGTGATGATTAACACAGCTACCTGACAGCTCTGAAAAAATTGGTACACATCCCAGTCTGGTCAAGCTGTCCTATTTTACTCACAAATACCAAGGAAACTTGACCATTACGTGCCAAGTTACCCAACACACGTGTGTGTACTTTGGAATTGGACCAGCATACTGTTTAGGAACAATAGCTGCCTTCCTCTAGTGTTCTGCCACAGCGTGAAAATAATACGGCAGACAACAAAAGCTTAAAAGTCAGTGACTGAGAAGGAAGAGACAGACTTAAAGATAGTACTTTTTGCAAAAGCTCAGTAAATAAATATTATAACAAACAACAACCCTCCCCAAATACACAGCAGAATTTCTAAAAAGAAGAAAACCTCTGACATACTGTAGCTAAAGATAGGGGAGCAGTCCCAGTGAGGCATTATAAAGGTGTATTGCAGTGTTTTTTTTGACACAGATCTACTCAATAAATCTTTGACTGAAAATACATGATGATAGTGTGAAAGAATATGGAATCAACAAACACACAGGACTGGAAGCCAATTAAATTGTAGGAACCAATATAACCTAATCTTAAAGGTTATCCAAAATTGGAAAAGTCAGAATAAAAAGCAAGAAGTCAAATGATAATAAAGAAAGCCCTGAAGAGGGTTTTCAGAGTTATATTCACAATGTTGGACAAAGCTTTGTCTGGGACACCAACTTTTTATGGTCGTTATCATGCGTGACTTCTGTGATCACGCCAATATGGAACAGCTCCACAAAACTATGACACAAAGCTGTAGGATCAGCTCCTATGCCTTTTTTAGCTTGTGTTATATTAGAAACTTTTCCAGAAATTGATTAATACTTACAGATATTTTTGAATTTTGTGATTAGATTATCACTCAGAGAAACGAAATAACATGAGGTAAGCTATTCTCACTGGCCACTTTATTAGGCCCACTTGAGCTTTAATTCAAATATCCCGCTCCTCCAAACAGCCAATCATTTTGCTACAACTTAAAATCTATAGGATGCATTCACAGTCAGGATTTAGTTGCTGCACAGCCGAGTTTCAAGATTTTTTACATGCACAACACTGTCAGAAACCTGGGAGGCGAGACCAGTGGAATATGTTTTAGCAGAAGAACATCAGCTATGTCATTTCAAAGCATCTCACTCACATCCTGTCCACTTTTTTGACAAACACCAATGGCAGATAGACCCCCATTACCCAAAGTGAAAACATAATTTGTATTTTGAAAATACATCCCTGTCCTTTAAGGTAAGCCAGGGTGTGCCAAGTTAGCGCCCAATATAGCCTGGTATTTAAATCTCTTTGTTGTTGTTGAAATGCTCGATTTTAACTCCTTAAAAACTCCATAAAAATCATTATCAGGAATTGAACTTTGCACACGTTAAAGTATAATCCCTATCACTGAGCCACCAAAGCCAAACTGACCAATCAGATTGGGACCGAACACCAACCCCCACCAATAGTGCTTTACTACAGTAGATTATTAGCTAAAATACTTTTTTTATTGGTGCAAAGACAATTGTCTGCAAACGATGAATTGGTTATTGAATTTGGCTGCAGAGTAGGACCTCTGCGCCTAGTGACACTTCAACAACAACAACAACATTTATTTCTATAGCACATTTTCATACAAATAATGTAGCTCAAAGTGCTTTACATGATGAAGAAAGAGAAAAAAAGACAAAGTAAGAATTAAAATAAGGGAACACTAATTAACATAGAATAAAAGTAAAGTCCGATGGCCAGGGAGGACAGAAAAAACAAAAAAAAAACTCCAGACGGCTGGAGGAAAAAAAAAAACCTGCAGGGGTTCCAGGCCACGAGACCACCCAGCCCCCTCTAGGCATTCTACCTAACATAAATGATCAGTCCTCATTGTATTCAGGGTTCACATGGAAGGATGTGATGACGATGGTCATGTGGACTTCTGGCCTTTAATCCATCAATGTAGGAACATCACGGTGCTTTGATTAGGTGGTGGTGGTGCAGGTCACCACCACAGAAAATCGGGAAAAGAAACAGAAGAAAAAGTACGGGTGTAGACATGGAGGTGGTGCACTGCTACCAATACTTGGGGGTCAACATCAATGGTAGGCTTGTCACACAGAGGGTTGCTGTATAAGGCAGTCTACATTTCTTCTATGTGGGTAGTGACATCCTTCACATGTTCTGCAACTCTGTGATAACCAGTGCAATTTTCTAAGCTGCGGTGTGCTGCTCACATTGCTTCAGGAGAGGTTTATCGAATCAACAAGTTAATTATACAGTATGGACAGGCTCAGTTATGGGACACATTCTGGACCCCCTAAACACACTAGAAAAGGAGAAAATGAAAACAAAACTGAGTGCTACTATGAACAATGCTGCACATCCTCTGCCACCCCAACACTGAGGACTTTAAGCCAACAAATTATTCAGCAAACGTGTCCACAAACACTACTGGGGCTCCTTTACACCAATGACAATAAGTAGTTATAAAATCTCAGTGTGAATGTGACTGCTGCTTTTATGTTTAGCCTAGTCAGAAGTATTTTCTTTTTTTAGTAATTTGTGTGTGTATTTTGTTAAGATATTTATGTACTTATTATTGAGCTTCTGTAAAAAGTCAAATTTTCCTCTAATGACAAATAACGAATGAAATAAAGTAAGTAGGCAAGTATGATAGACAGACAGACAGACAGACAGACAGACAGACAGACAGATAGCTAGCTAGCTTGTCCACCCATCCAGTGGTATCAGTTACTTTTTAAATTCTATTCAGTGGGTACCAGACCACCACTGGTAATCACTTTCTCTTCCTCCCCCACTTAAATATCCGGAAGGTCTATTGATAAACACACCCAATGCTAGAAAAGGCTGCCAAGTGAAAGTATCAACTCAGGCTCTCTGTGACATCAAACTGCAGCTACCAAGCCAAGGATCGTGTCACTCACTGTTGTGGTCCTATATTTGTCAGGCATGTCGGTCAGCACTAGACTAAGTGGCTCCAAGGCAAACTCAGATTTTAGTAACGGCTCCATGAGATGCAGCAGAAAGGCTGCCAAGTGGCAGCTGGCGTCCTTACTTTGTAACATGTCTGTTAGTAAACAGAGCACTGTTGGTATTATGGTGTGAAACTAGAGGTCCGAGACCACAAGAAGAACGTGTCCTTTTCTGAGACTTTACCTGGTAAGTGTGCTTTTTGTCCTTACAAAAAGGCAAATTAATAATGAATTTTCAATTGCATCCTGTTATCTGGATTTGATCTGAATTGATTCCTGTGTGCTTTGCTCTGTGCTCTGTGTGAAAGGTGTTGTATGAAGTAAAGACAAATGGTTAACTGATGACTTTAAATTGGCTTATTGCAGGGTGACGCCCTACCGAGTGTGGGTTCCCACCTCATGCCCAGTGCTCCTGGAATAGGTAATGGTTTCCAGTGACCCCAACTGGTATAAGCAGTTAAGAAAATGAATGGAAGACTAACTAATATACAGATGTTCACATATTTTGAACAGCACTGTTGTGGTAGGTTGTTGTACCGTGTTAGCCATTGTGGATGTAATGAGGAGTTAAGCAAACTAACACCTTTCATTGGCAAACTAAAAAGATTACAATATGCAAGCAGGTTCCTTCTTCAGGCAGTTTTGCGAACAGCACTCTATGTATTGTTATGATTTGGGCCAGTTTGTTAATTATTTTTGTTGTAATTTTTTCTGATGCGGTGTTGTGGTTCTTGGAAGCATTATCAGGGAATACTGTATCTTATATATAAACGTGTACACGTGGAAGTGTGTGCGTCTGTCTGTCTGGCCTGGAAGTGCGAGGTTACAGCACGAAGCTCAAAGAGCCGGCCAGGCGGCCCCAAGTTAACGAGACGGAGACAAACTTGCTTAGCCGCTAATACACAAGCAAGGCAAGCACATCAGCAACCTCAGAGGAGACAGAAACTCGCTTACCCGCTGATAGACAAGGGGGGCAAGCATATCTGCAAAACGAAATCAGCGACTCTGCATTTCAATTTTTTTTCTGACGATTTCAATTGTTTCTAGGAGCTTAGCCTGGCCTTTTGACAATCGGGGGCAAGCATATCTGCAAAACGAAATCAGCGACTCTGCATTTCAAGAATTTTACTCATGTTATTTCTGAATTGCCATTTTGTAAGTGGCTGTGTTGTCAAGACATGCTGCACTGTTGCTAGGGGCTTTATTCCCAGGAAGCACAAGGTACCATGTCACTAACGCTACACTTCATAATCCAGTGCAGCACTAAGTGCAGCGTCCAGGATTACAGATCCAAACATTAAACAACTGCAGTGTGTGCTCTTAGTGGGGAACTTCCTTTGATTCTCACATTGCAATAATTCTCCTTTTCACTCCGGTGACAGTTTGCATCTAGTTTTGGTGACGCCAGAGGTTTTTGATTTTTGACTTTTCAAATTCAATGTCGGTTTTGGTTTTTAGATTTTGTGAAAGTATGTCTTTTGTTAATCAACTTCTCTCCGTTTTCCTTTGTACTGTATTTACAGTTTAGTGCTTTGGCTTTGACAACAATTTCTACAACTTAAAACATTTAACCACGCTATGGTTTCCTTGAACAAAATCACATCTCCTTGTTTTGCCAGCCCACCATTTTTCCTCTTAAATGCAGGCGATACCTGGGTGTGGGGACTGGAAATAAAAGGACAGGTGGGCACTCAAACAGGTTTCCATGGATAAAGAAAGTGGCCTTAAGTTTTTAAGTAAATCTTTAATATTACAGTGGTACCTTGGTATACGTCCTCTTTAGAATAAGTCCAACTTGGTATATGTCTTGTTTGGATGCAAAAATTTTTGCTTGGTATACGACCTTTGTTTGGAATACAACTCACGTGCTAGAACACCGCGCGCTACCCTTGTTTACCTCTCTCGAGACAAAGCCACGACTGCCCACGAGTGTCAGGACGCCAGTTGCTAGTATTTAGTGAACAACCCACGCTATAACTCTCTGTGAATTTTCATGTGATTTTGTGTTTTTTCGCGTAAATTTGAATTGGTTGTTGAAAAGTATGAAGGTGGCATGCGTATCCAGGACATGGCTGCTGCATACCATATGCAGAGAATGACGATATCTACGATTGTGAAAAACAAAGACGTTATTAAAAAGTAAAGTGAGGTTAAATTTTCATTTATTTCATCTAATTGCTTTTGCATTTATGCATTTTAGTATTAAGCAGTGTTTATATTATTTTATACAACCCCATTAATGTATAATATGCCAATAACAATAGGATTTTTTTTCATTGGAACAGATTAATCATTTTCCCTTTATTTCTTATCGGAAAAATTCGTTTGGTATACATCCTGTTTCGTATAAGTCAAAGGATCTGGAACGAATTAAGGACATATACCGAGGTACCACTGTATATAACATCTTCAATTTTGAGCAACTTTAAGTGACTTACCATAAACCCTGTATTTAACTGGCTGTAAGGCTCTCTCAAGGATAAAAGTGTATACTAAATTAGCTAATTAACATAAATAAATGTTCATATGAAAATTATTTTACAGAAATACATAAACACATATACCATACATACACGTCTATATATATCTATTCATCTTTCTGGACCCAGAGTCTTGGAGAGGCCATAATACTTTATGAACAGTGCTGCTTTTACTGGGGTGGTGCTGACGTTTCAGTCTCTGAAGGTTACTAAGACGTTGTTTGTGCTTTATGTTAACCTGTACTTGTTCTGGGTCAATATTTTGGGTACTGTGATCACTGTTAGCATCTGTAATTTACCTTCAATGGAGTTTCTATTATTATTATTGGAAGTGGGAGAAACAAGGAGTATGCCACACTTGAGTTAAAAATAGGCAGAACTTTTTTTTATATTTACTTTTTGTTCCCATGTCTTAGGTATACGTATTTTAAAGTGCAACACCAATAAGAAATATATGCATGATTATTGCACTGAAGTGTGGTTAGTTTGTTCTATGTATTACTTATGTATTTATTCTAATTCCTATTGAAAAGTAGAACACAATATATTTGGATGATTACTATGTTCAACTGTGGTTGTGTGTTTTATGTGTTATTTATTTATTTAATGCCTGTTGGAAAATAAGAGTGTAGTAGAATACCATTTTTGGTTGGGGTGGGTCGCATGCTCCCCCACATAATTTTAACTAACTGAGATCTGCCTCTAAGCTTGTACGGGTATATTTGTGGGTGCATGGGTAGACCACCACACAAAGGACCCTGCTGCGGTTAGATGGAGTCATTGCTCACACGACACAGATGAAAGCTGGCCACTAGAGCGGTGAGGCAGAGTCACTAACTGTGACATTGCATCACTTTACAAGAGAAGGGCTCTCCCAAAGTCACGTTAAAAATCATCAGCAAGATCACAACCAGTAGCCTTTTGGTAAAACACAATACAAGAGCAGATAGCGGCCATGCCTCTTTTTTTTATTCACTGTAAACTCTGTAGAGCGGCACGGTGGCGCAGTGGTAGCGCTGCTGCCTCGCAGTAAGGAGATCTGGGTTTGCTTCCCGGGTCCTCCCTGTGTGGGGTTTGCATGTTCTCCCTGTGTCTGCATTGGGTTTCCTCCGAGTCCTCCGGATTACTCCCACTGTCCGAAGACATGCAGGTTAGTTGCATTGGCGATCCTAAAATTGTCCCGCTTGGTGTGTGTGTATGTGTGTCCTGCGGTGGGCTGGCGTCCTGCCCGGGGTTTGTTCTTGCCTTGTGCCCTGTGTTGGCTGGGATTGGCTCCAGCAGACCCCCGTGACCCTGTATTAGAATATAGCGGGTTGGAAAATGACTGACTGTAAACTCTGTACAATGTTGCTATGATGGATGTTTTCATTAATTTTTGTTGGCTTTCCGCATATTGTTTGGGTAGAATTAATGTTTAACACCTCAGGGAATAATTTCTGACATTAAGTTTTAAATAGAAACCTTTTCACTTTTCTTTTTTTTTTTTGCATTATTCCACAATGAAATTTTGATTGTATTTTGGCACTGCCATTTTAGAGCTATAACATGCTGGTTTCTAGGAGTGTGTGTCAACTGACATCTGAGCAACCACACAAAGGTCGATGTGTGCATTTTCAGATCATCTAAGCTATGGATATTGAGAGTTTTCTTTGTTTTATTCTTTTGGTGCATTTCTGAAATAAAAAGACTTGGCTTTGATTTAAGGTTTTTGATTTACGGTTCATCTTTTACTGTTTGATGACAGATCGATTTCAATTTCAATTCTTTACTGTCATGTGTACAAGTACCATGTACAATGAAATGCTTGCTTGCATGTGCCCCTGCAGACAGTGAACATAAGCAAAAAAAAAAAAAAAAAAAACTCACACACAATAAATAAATGAATATAATAAGTAAATAAATAAAACCAGAATCCTAGCAATAAATCGAGACAGTGGCAGAAGTATATGTGCAGGTAGCAGTGGAAGTGACACAAGGTTACTGATTGTTCATGAGTCTGATTGCAGTTGGGTAGAAACTGTTCCTGAACCTGGAGGTGCGTGTCCGAATGGACTTTAGTCGCTTCCCCGATGGGAGGAGGGTAAAAAGTGACAGTGCAGGCTGGCTGGGGTCCCGCCTAATACGGTTCACTTTCCTGAGACAGCGTGTGGTGTGGATGTCACGGACCGCAGGGAGCTGTGTGCCCGTGATCTGCTGTGCTGTGTTGTGTTCACCACACGCTGAACAGCTCTGCAGTCCTGAACTGAGCAGTTGCTGTACCAGGATGTGATGCATCCTGCCAGGATGGATTCCACAGTACACCTGTAGAATCTGCACAGGGTTGTGGGGGCCATCCGGTTACTACTCAGTCTCCTGAGGAAGTAGAGGCATTGTTGGGCTTTCTTGACTACTGCCGCAGTGTGACTTGACCATTTAAGGTCATCAGTTAGGGTGACTCCGAGGAACCTAAAGTTGCTGACCTGCTCCACAGCCTCACCTCTGATGTAGATGGGGCTGTGCTCTGTTGCCTGTTTGTGGAAATCCACAATCATCTCCTTAGTTTTGCTAACGTTGAGGGTGAGGTTGTTGTCCTGACGCCATTCTGACAGGAGTCTGACCTCCTCCCTGTAGGCTGTCTCATCGTCCTCACTGATCAGACCTATGACAGTGGTATCGTTAGCAAACTTGAGGATGGTGTTTGAGCTGTACTTAGCTACGCAGTCATGGGTGTAGAGAGAGTAAAGTGGGGGGCTCAGCACGCTGCCCTGTAGGGTGCCAGTGCTGATGGTGATGATGGAGGAGGTTTTTCCACCAATATGCACTTGCTGAGGTCTGCGGTGAGGAAGTCCAGTGCCCAGTTGCACAGTGAAGAGCTAAGCCCCAGATCCAGGAGTTTAGCGACGAGCTGGGATTGAATGACGGTGTTAAATGCAGAGCTGTAGTACACAAACAGCAGCCTGGCATAACATTTCTTGTTCTCCAGATGAGACAGGGTGGTGTGAAGTATTATGGAGATGGCATCCTCAGTGGACCTGTTGCAAGGGTAGGCAAACTGGAGGGGGTCCAGACTGTCAGGGATGATGTCCTTGATGTGTTCTAGCACCAGCCTCTCAAAGCACTTCCTAGTAATGAACTCGGATCATTTTTCTGACCATGTCTCTTCTCTTACTCCTTTCTCATTTACAAGACCCTCTTGTCTCCATTCAAGGCTGAACAGAGGCAGGTTTAAAACTAAACTTTTAAAACTAACAAGATTTGGATAATAAGCAGCCAACTTTATTTACCCAAATAGTATAAGAAGCTAATTAGGGAAACACAACTTAGAGGCAACACTAGCAGTATACTTATTTTATAACTTCCAATTATCAAAACATAAACATCTCTGGAAAAATGGGAGAAAAAATTCATGCAGGCATGGGTAGAGTATACCAACTCCACAATGAAAAAGACAGAGCTCGGAGTTTGAACCAAGTGGACGCTATCGATACACACTCAAACAGGCTTGAACAAAACAGACAGCTGGAACATTGACCAAGCAGCTGATAAAAAGATGCTAAGCAGATCAGATCCCTTTTGGAAAGTTTACTCTTTGAATTCTTTTGCAAACTTTTCCCCTTGAATGGGCCAGAATACAAACCATATGATGCAACTCAGTTGTCTTGAGGCACAGAAAAGTGTAAATACATAAGTGCCGGACATTACTGCTGTCAGAATAATTTATATTGTAATAAAGCAAGCATTTCTGTTTAGACAAAAGAGACGAATTTCCCATCAGAGTTGAAAACAATTGGACTTTACACACACAAAAATGCAGACCTCAAATGCTCCCAGAATGATCATGTCAGTCCAAACTAGACAGTCAAACCATTACGAAATCTGTTAGGCAAAAGGCAAAACATTACAGAAACTCAAAATGTAGTGAGATGAGGTAACCAAACTAATGGAAAGAGAGGTTGTTGGGCAATTAAAATCGACCACAAGTACAACACTTGAGATATCATGAATTCCCTTACACTCAGAAGTAATTCACGCTAAAACAGATAAATTACCTTCCATCAACACTAGTGTTTTCAGCTTCTTTTCAAAATGTTTCTCACCCACACTAAAACAGCAAAAATGCAAACTAGAAGAAAATCAGAAGGCAGAGAGAATGACGAAGAAACAATGTGACCTCTTTGTGATGATTGATGATGAACTACAACTGTTTTTAAAAGTAATAAGTATAAAGTTGCTAAAGCCTTGGAAAATATATAAATATATGAGTCCTAATAAAATATATACTGCACAATGTTCAAGTGTTTCAATGGGCAGTACCCATCAGCTAATGTAGAGAAGTTGGGCTATATTTCCACTACTACATTTTTGCCTAAAAATATAGACATTAGTCTCCATTCCACCTTTTGTCCACACTACCCTGGCATTTTTAACCCACACAAAAACTGAGACATTTGAAAAGATGTATATTTCTAAATATTCCAATTCAGTGTCGCAGGGAGGATGGGTGAAAAAGGAGGTTTGAAACTGCACCCTCTAATCACACACTCTGATTGGTTTATGCTTATTGTGTGGCCCTTTCCTGATTGGATCCCGTTTATTGCAACATATGCTGAGAAGCTGCTTTTCATGGTGTTTGTTGTTTTGCTTACCTGTATGCTTCTACATTTTTGGTTTTCGTATTTTCCACTGCTGTTCTCGATGTGTAAATGCAAGCTGAAAATTAATGTCTAGCGTGGGGGACACTTTCTCTTCTTGTTTCCGCCAACGCGGAATATATAAATTCCACTACCTTAAAGCAACAGAGTCCAAAGAAACTAACAATAAAATGAAATTGGTGTCCTAAAATATATGGATAAATAAAACATAAAAAACTAAAGTTTCTAAGGTGCAGTAAGTGCTAATTATAATACAAAGCTGTGAAAAAATATTTTAACCCTTTTCCTGACTTCCTCTATTATTGCATTTTTGACACTTCATGTTTTTAGGTGTACTAGCAAAATCCCAATATTAGATCTAGGGTACCTGAGCGAACACATAACACAGATTAACTTTTTGTATTTATATCTAAACATGAACTGGCTCTGTGAAAAGGTAATTGTTCATCAATTAAATCAATTCAATGAAAATAATCCATACAATTACTGCTAGTCCTGCTCAATATGAACCTCAGTTTTTGACTCTTACCATCAGAATGAAGTTGCCAACACAAAGACTCAACAAGTGCACAATGAAATGGTCAAAGGAAATTCAGAGGGAAATCAGAAATAAACATGTTGATATCTATCAGTGTGGAGAGGGTGGCAAAGTCATTTCTATGGTTCTGTGACTGCACCGAACCATAATCTCTAAATGGAAAACACTTGGAACACTGGCCAGTCTTCCTAAGAGTTGCCGGGACAGCAAATATCGATCCCATTACTCTTATTTCCCACAGCTCTTGCATTCATTGGAACTGGAGACTGATAGGGGAGTCTATCCACTAGCAGTGCACTAAATAAGAATAAATCGAATTGAGTCAGACAGTTGCGGCAGAGATCACATGCCTCACTAAGTGGAATAAAAGTAGGAAAATAAAACAAACACAAATCAACTTAAGCCCCAGTGCTTTGACCCAGCCCATGATTGCATCAACGGTGATTGCAGGGGAGGCTTGTTCAGTAGTTTTTCTGCTTTCCTTGGCAGAGACCATCTTTGAAGAGCTACCTTTCATCTCATTGGATCTACAGTAGCAGGACTCTCCAGAAAGACACGAAGCAGCCAGTTAAATTTAACAACAAAACATCAGCTTCTCTTAGCTATACACTAAGACATTTTTTAAGGACATGTCAGACTGACTGATTTTGTCACTGGACCATTTCAGTTTACATCACTGAAAATCTTTGGGTTTGTCAAATTTTGTGACGGCATGACGACTTTCAAGAACAGTTTTGTTCACCCCATTTTTTTCTGACAGCCAAACGTATGCTGCCTGAAGAAGTCGGTTCTGTACAAAGAGTTAACAGTTACATATTTCCATTCTTTCATAATACATAAAATATGACACACCAGACTGATGAGCTTCATTTCTGTTTATGAAATACTACATTCCTTATCACTGCTGCCGCATTAATATGAATTGTAATTCCAGAAGAGCATTCATTGGTTGTCAGCTCTTGTGCACACAGAGCCCGCCCTCTACTTCTAAAGACAAAATGAAACCTGTTTGATTTTGCTGGGGCAAGCTGTGGACTAGTTGAGTGAGTCGCTGGGTATGTCTGACGAGACGATTGACTTTCACGGGAGCACGTCTCTGACCTCACTAAGGTTATGTAAATAAAGGCTGCAACGGAAAAGCTCTGGAAAAAATAATCAAATGTGACATGATCATAACACAGTCCTGAGAGGCCCAGTCTTAAAGGTTATACAGCACTTGGCTGAAGTACTTTCGAGGTAAACATGCTTCATACAGGTTTATTCTGAGAAGTATAAAGGTAAAAATGCTGACACCGTGTCCAGGATAACTTTCCAAGGTACAACCAATGCTACTGGGATAAGCACCAGCTCCTTTCAATCTTGAACTACACGAGGAGGTTAGAAAATGAGTGAAAAGTTGACCAAGATAATGTGAGGACCTTTTAATATTTAGCATGCATCACACCACAGTTACCCATCCATCCATCCATTATCCAACCCGCTATATTCTAACTACAGTGTCATGGGGGCCTGCTGGAGCCAATCCCAGCCAACACAGGGTGCAAGGCAGGAAACAAACCCCGGGCAGGGCACCAGCCCACCGCAGACCACAGTTACCATTAAACTAAATAGAAGTTCAGGATGAACACCTTACAACACCTTATAAAAATAAGGGTTAGATGTGGCATTTTAAAATTAGGCCCAGACTGGTCTAGGTATGAACTGAAGCCAGTGAGAGTACCGACTAAAGTCACATGAGACACCGTTTTCCAACGTAGCCTCAGAATATGCCTATCCAGGTTTAAACAACTGCTATCAGCAGAATGGGGTACTGCAGTCCACAGAGTCTGCTAAAGTGATTCATTAAAGTGGTATTTTTTTATTTATAAGGAAATCAAGAATTGTGTAATTTAGCGAAACAAGGGACTGAATGATAGGCTGCCAAATATGAAAATAGTGAGTGCAACAGTGAAAGCAGGGTCTGTTATTAAACTTTTTTTATGTTTGTTTACTGAGCTTATTCTTCCTCTTAAGCGTCTCAAGTACACAGTCCAACTGTGTCTTTATTTCTACAGCTGCACACTCACAGATTAAATCCATTGTTCAAGGTCACACGTCAAGCGGGCACTGGGCCAACAACCTTCACATTTGAACAGCATAGCCACAAGAGGGCCCACAATGCCTGATTTACAGCTGTTAGAGGTATAGCTGATGAACCACTACCCTGTGAGCTTGTGCAGTCTATACTTTTTTGGAAATTGTCACTTTCAAAACTTCCTTTTGGGATTTTTGAGGTTTCCTTATAATTCAGGACTACGTCTTGGGCAGCACAACAACACTGGGATTCAACCTTGGACAGGTCACTGCCAGTGCAAGGGGCTCCATGCTCTTCCTGAGTCTTTGGGTAGTTTACACAAGGTATGACAGCTTTCCTCCTACAGTACAAAAATGTTAGGTTTAGGTTAATGTGTTGATACAGCGCATTGCCTCACCCACCAGATGATCCCAAAATGAGACACGAGTGCAGCTGTGCAATGGGTGACACCTCAGCACCACACTTCTTTTAAAGGAACAGTGTGAGTTTTTTTTTTTTTTTTTTTTTTTTTTTAAAACAGTGGCTGGAGTACCAAATCCTGCCACCAAACCCTAAATTTTCCCTTGCAAGTTGGAGGATCTGGGCTGGATACAGGTTACTCTAAACTGGTACTGTAGGAGTGACTATGTCCTTTGAAAGTCCAGAAACCCATCTTGTAACTTGGAATTGGACAAGGAAGGTACAGAAAATGGAGAGATGTACTGTACAATAAGAAATTTGACAAATGCGATGAGACTCTTCAGTCAATGAAGCTCATTTGTCTACCTAATAGCTAAGCTGTCCCAATGTCTCATCCTGTACTTCTTAAGGGCTGTTGAGGCTTCTGCTTTAGCTCTTTGAGCTGCTAGTTTGTGTCAGATTTCCAAAACTCCTTGAGTAAAAAAGTGCATCCTGGCTTCAGTTTTAAATGTACTTACTCTTAATTTTCACTGATGTCCACAAGTATGTGTTTCACCCTTAAGATGAAACAATTCTGCTGGATCTGTTTCATCAATGCCTTTGAGAATTTTGAAGACCTGGATAAGGTCCCCGTGCAGTCTCCTCTGCTCAAAACTAAACAGATTTAATTCTCTGAGTCAGTCATATCCTTAAGTCCTTGGTTGCTTTTCTCTGCACAACTTCAAGTAGCGCTATGCCATGTCTATCTTATAGTGTGGTGACCAGAACTGCACACTACACTCCAGAGGCAGTCTCACTAATGCATTATATAGTCTTATTGTTATGTCCTTTGATTTATATTCAACAGCTGTAATGATTCAACCTTAAAAATGTATTTTTCTTTTTATTTACTTCTGCACATTGCTAAGGTGATGATAATGTTGTGTTACCATAAACCCCTAAATCTTTTTCAAGATTGCTTTCTGTATGACAGTGTCTCCCATCTTTTGCTCATATGTAGCATTTTACTCTTTGCTATGTTAAATTGCATTGTCCAAGTGCTTGCCAAGTTCTGAAGATTGTGTAAGTTTTTTTGAATTATTTTTGCTGCCTCTACAATATCTGCTACTCCTGCAATTTTAGTACCATCTGCAAATGTCTTAAGTTTACTAAATATTCTGTAATTGATGCAATTAATATATATACTGTATTAGAAAAAGTAGCACTGCATAGACAGGCCTGTGAGGCCCCCCTCATCTGTAAATGACACATCAACATATTAAAAAAGCACCCAATGTAAGGCTAAAAACACTCTAGGCATATTGTGTCATTATTAGTTTTTACCTGTTTATGATGTTTCCTAAATACAGCTTGAAGCTCTGACCTCATGGTCTACTGCTCTCTTACTCTAATTTAATGTTTTATCAATACCAAACATTGTGACTTTAACGGAAAAAGTCTTTGTGGTCATTCTTTCTTTAGTAACTTTGAGCAGTCTATTCATTTTGTACTGTAAAACACATTTTGGTTGTGTTCTTTTTAAGCAGAGGTAAATATTGTGAATAAGGAAGGACAGGACAGTAACTAAATTAACCAATGAATATCCACCCATCAGTTTTTAAGTAGAGTGTATTGGTACACACAACCACACTCACTTATATTGCACCAACTTATAGTTGCCACTTATCCTAACTTACACTTCTTTTAACCTATCCTGCACATCTTTGAGGACACAGGAAGAAAACCTAAATACTGGGAGAAAAGCAGCTCCATACAATGACTGGGCTGGGATTGAAACCCATTGCAACCCAGTGATACCCAATGTAAATATAATCTATGTACGTTTAGCATATAAGTGGATGTAGTAATAGATTCACAAGCCCAGTATGAAGCCTAAATTTATAAAGGCATGAACTGAAGAAGGTAATTAAAGTGCACCATGACTTTATTTTATGAAGAATGCTCTTCAATGTCAGCTGAACGAACTGGATACCTTTAACAATATGTTAACAAAGTTTGCTGTCTTATCACCTAGTTGCTCTCTGAGAAAAATCTGCATATTCTTTCAATGTCTGCGTGGTACTGTGTTACAGCTAAGGTTTTTTCCCCGTCTTGTATTTATTCTGTATTTTATTTTTTGTTAATTATTTTTGCTATTCCTGTCAGTTTTACTTATCATTTGTTATTTGTGTTTTGTCTCTTTAAATGTGCTATTCCATGCACTTTGTGGGTGAAGCCCCAGGGGCAGTGAAACCCTGATATGACTGAGAGATCCTCCTCCTGGCTTTATAAGTTGGCCAAAGAGAAAGATTCAGCAATGGATCACTGAGTTGGTTTGGATTTTACTGAAAGTATTGTTTTCAGTTTTGATTTTCTGAACAGTTTTAGTTTTCTGAATTATGCTACTTCTGCCTCTGGATCTTAAATGTCAGTTAAGTGTCTTGGCACCTGTTGGCTTTGGATTGTATCCTAAGCCAACTACTTTAGGATCTTGTAAACACCTTTTGCCATATTTGTTTATTTATTACCTTATTTCAATAATTACATTGCTTTTTAAAGATTCTTGCTGCCCTCTTAGTTACATACCCTCCTAAGTCATTTTATAAAATGTGGGACCTTACTGCATTTTTCAACTTTTAAATCCAGCTCTCCACTTACTGTTCTTTCTAAGCAGAAGCTCAATTATTTCTTCAGTCCAGGTTTTATTGGAGAGGACACAAACACATCGTTATTGGGTCAACAAGTGGTTTATGTGCCAAACTTTTCTGTCCTGCTTATGGAGCGGACAGTTCTTTTTAATGACTCTTTAGCATACCTGTCCCATTTGAATTTCTTGCTATAGTGCAGTGCCTTTCCTAGCAGTACTGCCACTACTTTTAGATCACTACAGATGTTCCAGTTGTATTTGTTACACTGTATATACATACTTTTAATATGATTGGAAATCACAAACATAGGTGATTGCAATGCAATGGTACAGGACAAGAAAATATAAAAGGTGATTTTTGTGATCTGCAGGTCAAAATCCACAAGATACAGCCAAAAGAGTTTTCAGGAAGCAACAGTTTTGTTGTCCAATGTAACGGATGGATTCCATAAATTTACAGTATGACTGCTCAGGCATGTAGCAGCTTTGAGAAAAGCAATGACAAGTGAAAGAATGGAAACTGAGCTGAAACCCACTGAGTAATTTGCTCTGGAGAACAATGACAAGATGATGTTTAACATGCCTAACAGTGAAAGGTGTGTGTGTGATATACGAAAAGAAAGGTTAATTGTTTAAAAATGCACCAGTGCAAAGACAAAATGAGAAACAATAGCAGGATACTGGGCGCCACACTGCTAGCTCATAAGACAGATTTAATCTGGAGTGCGGTAAGGTGCTCAATTATGTAACCCACCTGAAGATATTCAGTTGGTGTAGAGGCTGTGAATGTGCTTCGATACGTTGGTAACTTTGTAATAATTAATATTTTTTACTCCTGGTGCACAGTCCAGGGTTTGGTCCTGCTTGCATCCCTTGATTAACTGATTACAAAATGATGACTATGCAGCAGTCGGTGTGTTAATGCTATAATTGTTAATGATGGCAGCTCAAATTTACAGTTAAAAAAAAAAATCAGCTTCATGATATCTCTTAGCATTATATGAGGCAATCTGCCTCTGTGGGAAGTTGGCAGAATACTGTTTTCATGGGAGACTGAGAAAATCAAGGACATTTACATCCGTCAACATAAATACTTGGCAGTTCAAAAGCCCATAGCACCCCCTGTTAAGATAAAGCTGACTACCAGGTCTCATGTGCATATCTACAGTAAGTCGAAAAAGATGAAAGAACGAGGGAGTCAAAGTAGGAGGCGGGGGTGGCAGAACCAGTTAAACCAGGTGAGCGCAGCCCACATCTCAGCAGGAGATCAACTGAAATGAATGAAGGCATGTGCGTGTGCTCTCATGCTCGCACACACAAATACGATTTGCTAATTGTTCTTCATAAACAACGGTGGTGGTTCTGCTTTCTTACATTTTTTTGCTTGGGAAGTTAGTTATATTTCCCAAGTCACATTCACCTCGGAGACGTGCTACAGAAACATTTTGGTCAGTTAAAAAACAAGGAATCACATGACAAGGCTACTTCTGCAAGAAAAATATGCAAACCTCCAGCCTGTGACTTCACAGCTGAATAAGACCATGTGTGCTATAATGGCTTGTGTGTTGGTGTGTTGGGGAGTGTGCGGCCTCTCTCTTTATCAGTTCTGCTTTTTCTTTTTAAGACATCAATCAAAAGATATAAGGGCAGGAGGGACAGATTACACACAAAAGACAGTAAATGTGCAGGAGGCCGAATGAAGGTTAAAGTTTCATTTAGCTGCAATATGTAAGTGGGGTTACAGCACTTTATACAAATTTGGAGATTTGTCTGGACACCCAAAGCTGCTGGGATCAGCTTCAGCACCGGCCGCTCTCTGTCACTCAATTCACTGTCTGAATTGGATTAAGCGAGTCTGAAAATGTTATGCTTAGACTTCTCAGCAGGCTGAACAGCAGCAGCAAGAAGACACTGAGATAGTGCATCAGAGATGATTACCCACTTAGCATAACTATATACTTTAGCATGTAGACAGATTACACACTGCCTCCATACACCACTTTGGTGTTTACTCAGGACTTTCAATCACACTCCTAAAGCCTATGTCACATTAGACAACTTTTCCAGTGATTTTCATTCGTAGCCTTCACTTCACTCGGTTGTGCGCTCCTGTGATCCCGATCATCAAAAGTGATATAGCTAACAACTTGAGGCTAATTAGTCTGCCACTGGCTATGATAAAATCAGACAGTTTTAATCTTTCTTTAGACATTTGTGATGTGCCAGGTGTGCAGGAGCTCTGACAACCAATAAATGCTCATCCAGAAATTCAGTACGTAGAATGTAGTGATGAGGAGTAAGGAACACAAGTGTTTTGTACCTCACAAACAGAAGAGAGGCTCACTTTTCTGAAGTCTTGCATTTTACCTAAAACAAAAAAGCAAAAAAGAAAAAAAAGGCAGCAGCTCAACTCATTATAGCTGTTAACTCTTTGCAAAGTACTGGTGACAGCACAGAGGCTTTATGTCTGAATGAAAAAAAAAATAATAAAAAAAGGCAGAGATTGGTGCTGAAGTCACCATCGCTGTTAACCTTTTAGGCAGCATATTGGTGGCTGACAGAAAACAGGGCAAGCACAAAGATTACTGGAAGACTGGTGTTTAGCTGGTACATGTGACAGTCATGTAAATCGACACATTCCAGTGATGAGAACAGTGACTGCAATTAGCAAATCTGACATACACAAGGACAAGGAGTCACGTAATGTGACACTGGCTTAAGTAAGCTGACAAAGAATACAAAATCTTCTGCACCTTCAGACATGAAAACATTTTAAATACTGTATACAGAAGCAATAGTACTTTACCTCTAAACAGACCTGAAATAATAGGAACTATGACAGGCACTACATAAAAATCACAAGGCTCAATCTATAACATTGATCCAATATGTGACCAAGACTGGTCACTTCACAGAGCAGTATAGGAATTGTATCAATAGAAATTGTACTATACTTGCTAAGAGATTTAGAATGGTTTGATCTCTGAAATTCACTATACTTTATCACAAAATTCAATCTATAGCACTGATCCTGTATGCGAGCGACCCAGACAGAGTCACTTCATTGATAAGAGCAGAAATTGTATAAATAAGAAAACATTGGTAATAAAGTAAAGAATATCACCCAAGAACCTTGAAATGGTTCAGCACTCCGAAAGACACTACTGATACATACACCAGTAGATTCAGTGACAGTTTCTAGCCACAGTATCATAAATTTGCTAAACAGTGAATCATTAGAACTCAGATATTGTGACCACTCTGTCTCAGGCTCACAAATCCCAGTTACAAATGAACTGGGGACTGTCCTTGTTCCAAATACACTCTTCTAAAGCACACAAAGTACTTTTAAACAAGCTCCTTTCTTCACAATCACCACTATAGTTCTCTCCTTTTTTTTCCTGCACTCCAACCCAGGTAAGCTTTGTCCTCCTCATCTCCAGATTCCTTTTTTTGAAGCCAGAGCTGGGAGTGCAACAGTACTGCATCTAAGAAGCTCTTCTGGGTCAGGCTCGTCAATGTATGCATACGTCAATGTAGACTCCCCCCAGAAAGGCTGCCCACATGGACAACAACTCAGATACAGCCCTGTGGGTGTTCAAATGGGACCCCCTCCTGTACTGAGGGAAAACACATGGCCACTGTCTATCTGCTCTAATGACCTCCTGGCCAGATAATGATGCACCCAGGGTGCCACCTCATCCATGCCTTATTATGATATACAGTATCTTCAGAAAGTATTCAAACTCCTTCACTTTTCTCACATTTTGTTATGTTGCAGCACTATATTAAAATTATTTAAATGATTTTTTTCCCTCATCAAGCAACACTCAATACCCTAGAATGACAAAATCAAAGTAAGATATTAGATTTGCATTGTATGTATTACAAACTGCCTGAAGAAGGGACCTGAGTTGCCTAGAAAACATGCATATTGTAATCTTTAAGTTAACCAGTAAAATATGTAATTTTGGTAGACTTCTCATTTGAAATTTATTATTGAATATAAAGATTGTGTGTGTGTGTGTGTGTGTGTGTGTGTTGCATACTGTGTGCACTAAAAGTAATAATTTCATGGTACTGAGCACACATGACAAGACAATTGAGTTAACTATAAAAACACAAGGCTCAATTTCTACGTCTGACACATTGTGTTAAACCAAACTGAGTTACTCAACCCATTAACAAACCCATAATGAAAGGCACTACATAAAGTCATTATACTCAATCTACCCCACTGAAAATCTGTGTTATCAAGTCAGTTTAGCTGCCAGTGTACAAATTATGGAAAACAAACGTGCCACATTTATAGGAGTCCAGACTGAAATGTTTCTTGAGAAAGGGCATGGATTATGTAAAAACATGGAAATAAGCGTACAGTACTGCTCCATTCATTTATGTTTCTGAAGCACTGAGCTGTCACAGAACCTTAAGTGAGAAGAAAACCCATCAGGAAATATTCTGTATGTGGCAGCTGAGGAAATTTAACCTACTCCAAGCAATACTGGTCCACTCTGTCCTCATCTGTAACTGTCTGGTTTGGTGCTGCCTCTGTTCAAGTTAAGGCTACTCTGCAGTGCATCATCAAAACCTGTGATCAGATCATAGGCTGTAACTTGCCACCCATTCAAGTATTAAATAAATCCATGGTAAACAAGCGTTGCTGCAAAGAACACTGCTGATCCAACTCACCTTGTGCACCACCTATTCCAGAGACTCCCCTCCGGCAAACGCCTTTGTGCATTGAAAGCTACAGCAAAACACCACTTAAGTTTTTGTTTCCCCACGTGCAGTTATTCTGACTAACTATGAATGAATTTCTACTCAGTACCTATACCTGCACACTTTGACTTTTTTCACATTTCCTACTATCTTATCTTTTTATATTTTGTGTTGTCCTTGAATGCTGCAGAAATGCTACCAAGACAAATTCCTAGTACACATTATCGTACCTGGCAAATTCTGATTCTCATCCTTCCAAGAGAGTTGGCAGAGTTAGAACTATGAAAGGCTGTAAGACACTATATAAAATTGCAAAGTGCAATTTCCATCAATGACACACTGTGCTATTTAGCCTGAATCAATTATCCAGCCAGTGTGGAAATTCGAAAAAATACTGAAGCAATGGTACTTTACCAAATAAGAGAAATGAAATAATGGGAAGATTTAAAGGAACTACTCTGTTAAATATATTAAAAAAAAATCACAAGGCTCAATCTTCTCCATTAACACTCTATGTGATCTTATGTAATTCACTTTGTTTTAGGCCAGTGAAGCACCTTTGTGTGATGTTTATTACACAAAGGCAGTTTTCTTCCTTTCCTCAAAATTTCACAAAACGTTTGTTTTTCAGGTTGTGTCTTTGGGATGCTCTCTATGTACAGAACCGCGAGCACACACATAACAAAACTTGCCCAAGAGAACTAATTGTCACAGACGCTGTCCTTATTTTTATTTCTAGCTCCATTCAAACTGTACACCACTTCTCTTTTTTTTTTTTTGTTAAACACAAAAAAAAAAAAAAACATTTTAGACAAGAACACAGCAACACTGATCACAGTGGCAGTGCCATGGGATTTGCCATTGCCTCTGAAGCACACAATTACAGATCTTGAGACAAGAGGTAGTGCAAAGAGAGGAAGCCCGGCCACTGTGGTAAAATATTAACCCGCTCACCTGAACCTGTTCTTCTGCCCATAGCTCTCAGGACGCTCCTGCCTCCTCCTGTACAGGTCTGAATTGGATAGCTCTTTTAAGCGCAAGGAATTCATTTCTCTGCGTTTCAAATCCTCTTTTGAACAGGAAGCCAGTATCCTGTGGGCATGGCAAATGAAGGCAAGCACACACACTCTTCTCACACTTACTCACAGCTTGGCATGCAGGAGCTCGCTCTTCTCCTCACTGCCGATTACCTGCCGAGCTGGAGACTGGAATCTCCACACAACGTGTTGCTACATTCCAATCCCCCCCCCCCCAGCCCCCCCCCCCCCAAAAAAACAAAAAAAAAAGATCACGCCCTACAGAAACTCCCTTTACTCCTCCTCCACCTCAGGAGCCCAAGAGCCAATGTCTCTGTACAAACACACACCTAGAGGGTGCATTTCTTACAAAATCATTCAAAGCTGGAACAGGGAGGAGAAGGAGAAAATGGGGCTGAGCTGTCAGTCATTAGCCGAAAAACCCTGAGGCACTTTAATCATAAGGTTACAATTCCACCAGGGTGGCCTCAGGGTTTGTAAACAGCTCTGAAATGAGCACATTGATTCTCACAAGAATAGTAAATCCGAACTCCCCTGCCCTTTAACCTTAGTTAAGGTGCAATATTAGATTTGGTCCTGTTAACCAAAAAAAGCAGATGCAATTATCAGGTGTTCAGAGGAAAACATTTATTTTACAGTAGTATGAATCTGGTAACGAATCTTCATCCATCCATTATCAGTCCTGCTTAATCCAATTGAGGGGCCAAAGCTGGTCTGGCAGCATCAGGCAGAAAACAGAAACCGACTTTTGCCAAGGTGTCACACGCCTTACTGAGTAATGAATCTGATTGCTTACAGACTATAAGGAGATCAGGTAGAATTATTGGTTGCTTGGTCATTTTTACCTTACTGATCTCACCCTGTTAAACTTGGCAGCACATGTGCCTTATCCACCCATCCATTTACAGCAGGGAAAACAAGTATTGAACGTGCCAACGTTTATCTCATTAAATACATTTCTAATGGGGCTATTGACATGAAATTTTCACCAGATGTCGGTAACAATCCATGTAATCCACACATACAAAGAAATCAAAACAAGTAAGTCCATTAATTATGTGTAACATGGTGGAATTACAAAGGGAATAAATATTGAACACATTTACGGAAATTTATTTAATACTTAGTAGAAAAGCCTTTTCTGGTAAACACAGCTTCAAGACACCTCTCCTGTATGGAGAAACTAGTCGCATGCATTGCTAGGTGTGATTTTGGCCCATTCTTCCACACAAACTGTCTTCAAATCTTGAAGGTTCTGGGGCCCTCTTCTGTGAACTCCAATCTTCAGTTCTTTCCATAGATTTTCAGTTGCATTCAAGTTGGGTGATAGATTGGGCCATTCTAGCAGATTTACTTTCTTTCTCTGAAACCAATTGAGAGTTTCCTTGGCTGTGTGTTTGGAATCATTGTCAATATATTTGATAATTGTAATCAATATATTTACTGAGAAAAACTTTGACGCGTTCAATGCTTACTTTCCTCGCTGTATCTAGCTTCATCAACTGCTTGCCCACCACTAGGTCCATTCACACACTATGCTAAATTAAGAGTTTCCAAGAAACCTAAAGTGAATTTCACATTACAAAACTTCTAGTTTTGCGGTATATGTCAGATGTGCCGACTACAGTGGCTGATCTAAATCGCTGGATCATGTCAATTTGCATGACGAAAAAGAAATAAAAAATGCTGGTAATGCCAAATTTAGCAACTTTTGCCAACTTTCCAGCACAGTTTTACTAGTCCCTTTTTCTGACACAAATAACATGCTGCATGAAGAAGCCAGAGCTGTACAAGGAGTTAACATGTACAGTGAGTTCAGCTTTAATCTCTGCCCTTTTTATTCCTTTTTCTCCATTCTGCCATGGTACATAAAAGAAGAGGTATCACACAAGATGAGCTTCTCTTCTATTTGTGAGGTCCAAAACACCCGTGTTCCTCATTCCTTGCTGCTGCATTATATGTATTGAACTTTCGAATGAGCATTCATTGGCTGTCAACTCTCATGCAGACAGAGCTCACCCCTGTGACTAAAGACAGAATCATGTTTAATTTTGTCAGAGTGAGTCGCAGGGTATGTCACATTACACGACTCGCCTTCACAGTAGTGTGCCACTACTGATTCCGACTTCCTAAGATTATGCAAATGAAGGCTATGACTGAAAATCACTAGAAAGATCATCTAATTTGACCTGGTTTTAACACGCAAATCTTGAGGATTGTGAAAGAAATGAAAGTACCTGAATGGAATCCCATACAGGTGACTATCAATCACTTATTTAATTGTTACCGATTTATAATTATTATTGTTATTACTTGGCACAATGGTTAGTGCTGCTACTTCAGTGTATAAAGTTCTGACCTGGTAATACAACATGTGCAGTTTGTACATTCCCCCTGTGGCTGTGTGGGTTTTCTACTGTTTATTCCTGTTTACTTACAACATCTTGAAGCAATGCTGGTTTAATAACCTTGAGACTCTTGATTTACCCAGCATCAACGATTATGTGTGGACTGGCAACCTATCTAGTGTTGGTTCCTATCTTAAGCCCAAAGCAGCTGATAAGGGCACAGTCTTTATTTATTATTGTCACTACACTAGTTACCTGTGTCATTCAGAATTGACTTTAAAATCCTGCTTATGGTTTACAAAGCCTTAAATAATCTCGCTCCATCTTATATATCGGAATGTCTGACACCTTATATTCCAAATCGTAACCTTAGATCCTCAAATGAGTGTCTGCTTAGAATTCCAAAAGCAAAACTTAAAAGAAGTGTGAGGCAGCCTCCTGCTGTTATGCACCTAAAATCTGGAATAGCCTGCCAATAGGAATTTGCCAGGCTGATACGCTGGAGCACTTTAAAAAAACTGCTAAAAACACATTACTTTAACGTGGCTTTCTGATAACTTCACCTTCATTTAATCCTGATACTCTATATATTCAATTCATTATAATAACTATTCATGGTGGTTCTAAAATTCGTACTGACCCCTACTCTCTCTTCTGTTTCTTTTCCCGGTTTTCTGTGGTGGCGATCTGTGCCATCACCTAATCAAAGCACCATGATTGGTCCACCTACATTGATG
Source organism: Polypterus bichir lapradei (assembly GCA_026402145.1). Classification (NCBI taxonomy): domain Eukaryota; kingdom Metazoa; phylum Chordata; class Cladistia; order Polypteriformes; family Polypteridae; genus Polypterus; species Polypterus bichir. The sequence goes on along the minus strand of JANRMT010028174.1, from coordinate 39,739,289 downwards.
GACAAAAAGCCAGAAGTCTACATGACCATCATCATCAAGTCTTTCCAAAAGAACCCTAAATACAAAGAGGACTGTTTCATTTATGTTAGGTAGAATGCCCAGAGGGGACTGGGCGGTCTCGTGGTCTCAGAACCCCTGCAGATTTTATTTTTTCTCTCCAGCCGTCTGGAGTTTTTTTTTTTGTTTTTTTCTGTCCTCCCTGGCCATCGGACCTTACTCTTATTCTATGTTAATTAGTGTTCAAATATTCTAGTCCTTACTTTGTCTTTTACTTCTCTTTTCTTCATCATGTAAAGCACTTTGAGCTACATTATTTGTATGAAAATGTGCTACATAAATAAATGTTGTTGTTGTTATTACTATTATTTAATTATTCAGTCTGTCCTGAACTGAATAGAAGACAAAAAAGATGGAGAAAGAGAAGAATGGATGAATTATTGTCACCATCAATCCACTCAGTAAGCGCTGATTCATCACAAATTCTGAGTCCTGGATTTAAATCCCACACCCATGAGTTTTGCCTCCTATACCCTCATCAAAGACACACAAACTTTGAATTGCCAGTTAACCGGACTACTTACTATGTGAGTAAGACTGGTGCCTGAAATGAAACAGAACCCTGTCCAGGACTGCCTTGGATCTAACGCAGCAAGGATAGGCTGTAGCCCCAATGACCATGAACAAGGCTGAGTGGGGCTGAGAATATTATGTTATTAATAAATTCATTTTTTTTAATTTCATATTAAAGTGTCACAGAGTGCTAGTACAGTAAAGCAACAATAAAGAACAATACATACTATGAAGTACAAAATACTGTGCAATAGCTAACAACATACAGCCTGGAGTTGTAAAAATGAGGTGGAATAGAGCAGTATAATAAAGTGACTAGTTTTGTTAAATGAGGAGTTGTAGTCAATGTAGTGGCTTAGGAATTAACCAATTAAGTGACAGTTGTTCCAGATGTTTCTCAACCAAAAACATCCTATCTTTGGGGTAAACAAACTTCACCCAGATAATGACTAGGACGAGGACTGAATGTGGGTTCTTGGAGCCGTGAAGCAGCAGTGTAAACTACTACACCACTCAAGCAAAACTTGATCAATGAGAAATGTGTAAGTTATAACAACCACACAAATACTGTATACTGCATAAACTGTTATGTCACTTCACAAGGGAGTAAAGCTCAACAACTCCTGCATCCAGGTCACCCTGAGCATGGCGTAAAAACATGGTTGTTTTTCTGCAAAGGAGAATAAATGCCCAGTGAGTAATAAAAAGGTCAAAGTATCCCATAGCCAGCCCTCCATTTCACAAGTTGTTAACAGATTCCTTCATGCCTGTTATTCTCCGCAAACTACAGTCAAGAGAGCAGAGCGAGATACGGGCCTCACATAAATGGAGTTCAAACAGACCGGAAAACTGACAAAATTATCAAAACCTCTAAAGAGCTGGAAAACATTACTGGACACTGCTGGGCATAGTTAATTTAGTGCCATCCACCCATCTGTTTTTGTAACCCATGGCAGGGTCATGCAGATTGGGAACCAATTCAGACATATATGGGAGAAAGGAAGGAACCAATCCTGGGTGGGGCGTTTGTCAACTGCAGAGCACACTCCCTCAGAATGGGCAAATTTATAGTGGTTCATTTATCATGCAACTTATCTCTAGGAAGTTGGAGGAAATTAAGGTCCCTGAGGAAAACGTGTAAACTTTGGACTGAAGAATCTCTACCTATGATTCGACATTTTTTTTCACACTGTTTTGGTGTTATTTTGTCATTTATTACTTTTTATTTTTTATTGAAGATGACTGCTATTTCCTGCACTGGGCTGGCACCCTGCCCGGGGTTTGTTTCCTGCCTTGCACCTTGTGTTGGCTGGGATTGGCCCCAGCAGACCCCCGTGACCCTGTAGTTAGGATATAGCGGGTTGGATAATGGATGGATGGATGACTGCTATTTCGTGCCACCATGGAGGCCTGGCTACAAGATAAGTGGGAACATAACATCATAAAGGTATTATACTTCAATATAAAAGCAGGCAAGAATTTAAGAACCTAGTTTATTTAATCCATTCATTCATGTGTATCCACCTATAGCCATTTAAGTAAAGAAAACCCTTTTGGGTTCAACCATAAGGCCAATTTTGTTTTCTAGATTTAGTTATTATTTTGATTTTTAGCATCACAGGCTGTTTTCTTTAAGTGCCTTCCTGTCAAAATTATTGGGAAAGGTACTTAAAAGAAAAAGTTTTACTTTATGTAATTGCTTGTGATTTACTGTGCTGTGGTGAGGTCAAACTACCCACTGTGAACAATTTTGCCCTTTAATCTCAATGCCAAAGACTAGATATCTAGATTCAGTATACAAACATTGATTATCTTTATTTAGGACACTTTCAGTCACAAAAACTCAAGGCCAGATAAAGTCATAGTTGGAAGACCAGAGATCAGATTTAAAGCTAGTCAAAGCACGCAAGGCTTTGGATTTAGTCAAAGCAGACAAAAACAGATAAAGTCACAATGGCTGTGCTTGTGACTAGAAGCAGCATAGGAAAGAATGATCCAGGTAACAATGCTAAAGGGCATATTTGGCCCAAGCAATAGTGTCTGATACCAGAATCACTCCAAACAGTAAGTTCTAAAACAAGATACATTCAAAGGCCAATTTCTGAGACCAGAATCAGTCTATGTGGCCATGCCAGAGACCTGAGAGTTAAAAAAAAAAAAAAGAAATGAATAACACCAGATGTTTAAGTGGCAACACCGGAAACCATATCAGAATATATTCAAACCAATGTCTTAGCCTAGTCAGCCAAAGTAAATGTTTTGAGACCAGAGTCAGTCCAACCAACAGTGTCTTGGACAAGACCAGACATCAATGAAATAATATCCGAGACTATATGCAGTTCTAAATACAGAAGGTAGGAATGCTGTGAGCAAGACTGGATGAAGCTTCTTCAGTTGTGATGTCCAACACCAAACTCGCAACACTTTAAAATATCCACAGCATGTAGTTCTAGTCATAGCACCCAAATCTAGATTAAAATACAGGAATAACAGACAAAGCCAAGGTAAAGTTCAAGATGCAGAGGTAAAAATCAACTACAGATGATTTCACAATAGCTGAAAGAGAAGTAAGTGATACCTTCAGACATAAAAGTCAGGCTATAGTCAAAGTCTCAAGTGTCCACAACAAGTCATTCTGTGCCGTTTTGTAACAAGCACAGGTCCAGATGAATTTCCGGAGACTGGATGCACTTCATAACAGCATTTACAGCATGATGCAGTTCTGATTCTAGTGTTTGAAGTCACTTGCAGTTACAGACAAAGTGGTCAGAAATTTCTTCCCATTTTAGAAAGAAAGACTGAACAAAAGGTCTTTGTGACAATACTCAAAACTACATCCAGATCACTAGTGACTTGACTTGCTAAAGATGCCTCAGAAAGCCTAAATTTTGTTAGGTGCACAGATGAGTTCCTCCTTGCTCTCTGTCCTTTCCGGTATAGCACCTGCTTAGTTCTGGACAGCTTCTGCTTAGAGAACATGTAACACATGCAGTCTAGGAAAGACCTCAGATATCCTGCACAATCATGTTTTCAGCCCTTCGTATCAATAAACAGAAGGCACAGTTTTTAGTCACAAGTCAACAGCTACCTTGCTGTCATTTTCTTGGGCACTGTATATCATTTGGTGTTCTAATTACTGTTTAGTGTTATACACTATTTATTACCTGACCTGTAACAGTACTTTCATTAGTTTATAGCATGGATGCCATTAAGAATCTCATTGGACTCTGCATGCTGGGCCTATAAGTAGTATTCACCTCATTAAATATTTTAACATTTTATTACTATACACATTCAATCACTGTGGATTTATTTTAGATTTTTTGACACTGTCAAAGTGACAACATATCTCTGCAAAGAGGCCTAAATTAATAACTATAAAACACAAAATAATTGATCACATAAGTATTCACTCCCTTCAAGTCAGTACTTAGCAGATGCACCTTTGGCAACCATGACAGCCTTATGTCCGTGAACTCAGATCTCTCTCAATCCGTATTAAACATCTCCACTCTGCTTGTTCTCCCCATCATTCTTTGCAAATTTGCTCAAGCTTTTTCAGGTGTCATGGGGATGGCGAATGAACAACATTTTCTAGTCCAGCCACAAATTTTCACTTGGATTGAAGTTTGGACTCTGACTTGGCCAGTCCAGGACATTAATATGGTTGTTTTAAAGCCATTCTTGGGTAACTTTGGCTTTATGTTTGGGGTTGTTTTCTTGCTGGAAACCAAGGTGCGGGTTTCTTACAGACTTTATCAAGGATTTCTCTGCATTTTGCTGCAATCATTTTACTCTTCATGGTGGGGATAGTTTGTTTTTGATAATGTGGAGTGTAACATGTTGTTTAGTCTGATTGTCAAAGAGCTGCAAGTGATGCCCCGTAACCATTGTGTACCTTGTCAGACACGAGCTTAGGACGTGCCTTAAGGATATGGGATTGGTCAAAAATAGAGGAGGAATTTAATTAAAATGGTTTCTGTTTGCCCTACAGTGGAGAACTAATCCGATAGACACTGACAGTACTTATGTCCAACATCCTGCCTCCACTTTTATAAAAAACACTTAAACCAGAAGGAGCTCATCATTCATGACCAGGAGCTCAGCCAAGACAGAAGTCTACCATGAGCTTCATTTTTCTGCTGTGGGAAACAATATAATTTCCAAAACTTTTTTTGTTCTTAATTCTACTTTCCTGACATTAAATGGGGATCATGATGGTGACCCACCTCTTTGTGTTTATTTGCAGTTCAACCATGTAGTTGTATCAATGATAAACCAGAGTGAGTGAGAGAGATACAGAGTAGATAGTACACAAATTGATAGTCCTTTATTAAAAACAAGGTGATATCAGAAATTGCTCAAATATCAAAATGCTAAAATTCATTCAAAGAAGCAAAACAAAACTCCACTCTAATAAGTCTATTCAGTCACATTTCAGGTGTATGATTAAATATGATGAGCCAAAAAGAAAACATTTCCACAAAGACTCAGTAACTCTACCCCCAGTCCCTTTTCCCTTGACCAGGCTACTCAAAGGGACAACCAAGGACTTTTGGAGTCAAAAACAAAAGCACAGCAAAAGTCCCAGTGAGTACACCACCTCTTTGTTCAGGCTAAACGGAGTACCACGATGCACCACCTACTATTGCCAGACTTAGCTGCAAAACAAAGACGACTTCTGACATCCACCTTCCCTTTCATGTGCACCCTCAGGATTCCATCCACAAATCCTGGATGATGTCTCACCCAGCCATTAATGTAGCGCACCTCTATGTAGTCTGCTCTACACGCCATAACCTAGAAGGAAGCCTAGAAGTTTGTGCAACTCTTGATTATACTCCTGTGAGTAATCACTTTCTTTTTCAGGTCTTTTCCTCTTACTGAAATGGTTTCACTAATTCTTCTACTTTTACTCGCTGCTCAGTACTTTGAGCCAGGATGCCTCCTCGCATCCTGACTGGGCTGACTTAAGCACAATGAGACCACCCCCCGAACTGTTCACTGCAGCAATGCACACTTGCCTAGCTGCTTCACTGTTTCCCTCTACCAGACTTCTCATGGCACCAACCTCCAATACTCAAGGTAATCACCACCATGTATCTACTGCACACTTAGGCAGAGGTAAACACCGTCACCGCAGCGCAACTTATCAATCTCGTTTTAGTCTCATCAGGCCATTAAATCTTCTTTCAGATGACTTCTGGCAAACTGTAGCGTAGATGTCCTGCACATTTTTCTCTTTTTCTCCTGTAAAGCTGTGCCAGGTGAAGCACCCAAGCAACAGTTGTTGTATGCACAATTTCTCCAGTCTTATCCACTGTAATAAATCGGAGGTGCTTATAGTGGGTCCATCAGCTAAAGCCCAAATTGGTCTTGGACTTCTCGGCTCTTTCTCCGTCTTTTGCAAACCTCCTGTCCGCAATCTTGGTGTTGTTTTTGACAGTAACCTCCCTTTTGTGAAACAGATTAATTCTGTAGTCAAGAGTTGCTTTTTCCAGCTTCGTCTTTTAGGTAAGATCAAGCCTTTTTTATCTTCTAGGGATCTTGAGAAAGCTACTCATGCTTTTATCTTTTCTCGCTTTGATTACTGCAACTCGCTGTATTCTGGGATTAGCAAATCCCTGATACGCAGGTTACAGTTGGTCCAGAATGCTGCTGCTCGCCTTCTGGTTGGGGCAAGAAAGTCTGGTTCTGTTTCTCCAATATTAGCTTCTTTACACTGGCTGCCTGTCAGTTTTTGAATTGATTTTAAAATCTTGTTGCTAGTTTTTAAATCTTTACATGGGCTTGCTCCTGCCTATTTATCTGAATTGTGTGTTTTACACCAGCTGTCTAGAATGCTTAGATCTTCTGGTCAGTTGTCTCTTGTTGTCCCTCGTAACAAGTGTAAAACTAAGGGGGACAGACAGGGCTTTTACAGCTGCTGCTCCTCACCTGTGGAACTCTTTGCCTCATAACATAACGGAGTCGTCTACAATTGAACTGTTCAAAACGAGATTAAAGACTCATTTCTATTCACTTGCTTTCTGTGACCTTCAGTAATACAAATGGTACATTACTTCTATTTATTTTATTTATGTTCATTTATTTTATTTCTATTTATGTTATTCATGTTAACTGTATGTTTTTCTTGTATTCTATTATTGTAAAGCACTTTGGCCACAGCATTCCTATGTTGTTTTAAATGTGCTATATAAATAAAATTGACATTGTAGCTTGTACCTCCTTCAGAGTTCTCATATGTCTCTTGTGGGTCTCCCAAACCAGTCATCTCCTTGTAAGATTACTCAGTATTTGTGGATGGCCTGTTCTAGGATGATTTATAGCTCTTTCCATTTCTTAATGATCGATTTAACTGAATATTCAGTGTCTTATATTTTCTTTTCTCCATCTTCTGACATGTAATTTTCCATCATTTACATTTATTTGCTTAGGAGATACTTTTATCCAAAGCGACTTACAAAAGAGATCAACATAATCAAGTAACATCAGTCTGGGGACCATTTGGGGACAGGTGTAATGGGACAAGGGTAAAAAAATGATTGTCACAATCGAGGAGCTCATAACACAATACAAGTGAGTTACAAATCCCAGATTTACAAAACCTAACAGGCAATATCAGTCAGACAGAATCATCTTTTCAAGGAGCTACTTGGAGTGTTCTTTTGTCTTCATTGTGTAGGTTAAGCGAAAACTCGGTCCTGGGGACCCATTGTGCCTGCAGAAGCTTTCAGAAGAATCTGGATGAGATATTTGGACAGCTTAGCTAATAGCTAAACAAATTGGCTTGATGGAGTGAATGGTCTCCTCTTATTTGTCAGACTTCTTATATCCTAAACGGAGCACTCAGTTAAAAAAAAAAAGGTTAAACATGCAGACTCAAGACAGACAGAGACCAGACAAAGGATTTAAACTCGAGACATTGAATCCAGCACTGATGAATGCACCACTATGCTGTTTTACATAAGGGCATGGATGATACCTAAATATTGTGTCACCTTCTACGTAGCTGATTTGACACAGTGTAATGTGCTCAAACTTGTTGCATTCCAAAACAACATCAGTTTCTCCATAACAAAACAAAGTGAAAGGACGCAGTGATAAACGTTTGTAATTGAGGTTTTTAACTGTGTATTAAGTTTGAAATGTTGACACACATCTCAACTAGCCAACATTACAGGTCTGAACTTGTCTAATTCTATTCTAGAATGAATATGCGAGTGTCCAAAGCATCAGACTAATAGAGGACAATTATAAATAACAATTACGGACTCCGCTAGTCATGGCTATGAAACGTGAAATTTGAATACACATGCTTTATCAAATTCACTGTTAAAGAATAGAAGGTACATGTCCATGGCTCTGAAGAACATGAAATCAAATGAAACTCTGTGTTTTAATGCCTGGGGTCTTTTTACTTCTATAAATCGTAACTAAAGACATGCTGACATGTGCTACTAGTCAACTGTAATGATATCATGTGCTAGATAAAAAAAAAAGCAAACAACAGAACTTGGGGCAATTTTGTAATATTACATAGCATAGTCGCAGAGTGTGTCATGGGTGGAATTTATTTGAAGTCAACTTGTTCTTTTGTTGTATTAATCTTTTGAGAGGCTTCTAATGACACACTTTGAATCCCAGCCTGGTCACCACCAATGTAGAACGTGCCTGTCCACTTGTGTCTGTGTGAGTTTTTAAGTTAACTGGCAATTCTAAATTGGCTAGAAGAGTATTACTGGGCATGTGTGGAGATGAGCCCTCTAACACACTGGCTTCCATGTCCAGGTGTGTGTGTGTTTTTTGTTTTTTTTTTTCTTCACTGTGCCCACAGCAGCAAGGAACAGGCTATGGCCCACCCAACTCTGAGCTGGACAAAGTAAGCAATAGGAAATTGATGGGGGTATGATTTGATATATTCTTTGAAGAACCAACATCCCATCCATACATTTTTCATTTGGCAGAATGTTCATGAGTTAGGGGTTCAGACTGTTATGACAATTTCTGTGAAAAGGCGAGTGGACGGACTAATTGTGTTCAGGTACCATGACATGGACTGGTGTCTTGTTTATTCAGAATTGATGCTTGCCTTGCATTGTAATGCTATCCATGACCTGGTTAAAAACATATTTCTGAGAACAGGGCAGATAAATAACTGATTTGAACACGCAGCCTCACAATTTTCACTAAAAGTCATTGCACCTTTCTTTACTTTATTGCCATAACAACGTGAGATGCATGGAATTTCCTGCCACTACTTTTGCAAATCTGCTACTGGCCCTAGTGTACAAATCTCATTTTAAGGGGATTTGAAGCACAAATACTTGAGTGAATCAATAATTTTGCAAACCTGGCCTTATAATACAGGGTTGTGTAGGGAATGGAGTGTATATGTGCAGTATCAGGAATAACGCAGGAAACAACTCAGGATGTGGCTCCAGTCTACTGATGCACACAACCACTAATGTTTGGCAAAAACATTGATCCAGTGACCTTTGTTAAAATACCACACCCAGTTATCGTCTTTGCACGTCCTCCTCACATTTAAGTGGTTTTCCTTTGGGTACTTTAATTTTCCTCCCATATTGCAAAAGACAACCAAATTTGGTTAAATGGTGATTCTAAGGAGGTGGCACAATGAGGAGGTGTGCGGGCAATGGCATCTCATCCAGGGTTGATTGTGTCAGGATTGGCTCCAACCAGGACAGGACCCTGAATTAGATTAAGTGGGTTTGAAAATTGTATAGCATATTGCATGATTTTTATGTGAAACACTGCACATAAAAGCAAAAACATAATACGCTGTAGCACACTTTGCTAAGGCATATAGCCAACAGCAAACTTTGCAAGAATTAAATGTAATTTAGAGATGCCTAAAATTTTAGCGTACAAGTCTTGGGATATAAGCGGACACCAGAGTTCCAATATTTGGTCACTCATTGTTCCTTGCATTTTTATGAAACTGTTAATGTACTGGTAATGTACAGTATGGTAACAATGTATGTAATGAACTGAAAAACTATTTAAAAAAAGAAAGCAAATGAATGTAAAAGTAAATGAGTTTGGGCACACTTTTAGTTGTAAACTCTCAGAACTTATTCGGTCATTAGTCTGGTCTGGCTTAGCTTTGGCTGTTAGTCTGATCAACAATTATCATTAGGAATCATTATCATTAGGAATTTTTAGTTGATGAGCCTAATACATTTTTGACTCTTCAAACACAACATCAATGGGCTCTCCTAGGCAACTGATGGAGGATCTGTGAATTAAACTAAATCTCTGATGCCTCCAAAGCAGGTGAAAGTTATAAAAATATACCAAAGTGCTCCCAGCTAGCAATTACCACAGTCTGAAATGTCACTAAGAAACGGCAGTTGAGGAGAACTGTGTTGATCAAGGAAGAACAAGACAACCGACAGACTGGGCACCTGGGTATACTGTGCAGTAAAGAAAAGAAAAAACCCTCATATGACTGTGATGGACCGAAGGCAAGTTTAGCTGAGAAAGGACTGGTGGTGCACTGCTCTGCTAAGCAGCATTACTTAAATGGATAAATGCCATCAATAGGAAGTCTCACCTGTGGTCTCCTTACAAAATAACACCATTTTTAGTAAACAAAACATCTGTTAAAGACAGAGGTCTTATTTACATAGGACAGAGGACTACAGCAGCACAAGTGATATTGTCTGACGGAGTTAAAATCAAACATTTTGGCTACAACCAAAAATGAGCAGTGTTTGAAGAACAGAACGCTTTGCGTAATGTTATGTACAGGGGTCGATCTATGATGCTTTGGGGTTATGGGGCAGCTAATGGCACAGATAACACTGTGTGAGTACAGGGGGACATTAAATATCAACACATCTTCAAAGAGAATGTCAGACAGTTAGTCAGGAGACTGAAGCTGATAAAAGGATGGCTTTTAGAACAAGACAACAATCCAAAACACACTTTGAAATCTCCTCCAGAAACACAAGATGAAGGTTATAGGAATTGCCCTCACAGTCCCCATCGAAAATCTGTGGGTAGATCTTAAAGATGCTGTGCACACAAGACAGCCCAAGGATATCTCACAGCTGAAAGTGATTTGCAAGTAAGAATAGGGATAAAAATTCCAAAACAAGAATTCAGAGACTCCTAGCTGGCTAGAAAAACATTTGGAAGCTTGTGTTTTTTTTGTTTTTGTACTGACTTAGTACCCGAACCTTTACAAATGACACACTTACTCTTTTATTGTTGTTTTCATTTCATCAAATAAATCATAACTGTACACATTAACATTTTCATAAAAATGCCATCTTTTAGTTTGTTTACTGTGGAAGTTGTATTTACTATTTATAACAAAATATGTTAATTTGGTCAGGGATGTCCAAACATTTGCATGGAACTATATGTAAAGGATAATATAAATATTTATTTTTCTTGTGACATTTCATTTTTTGCAGACTGCCCATCTGTTGCTATCCAAAGCTTCCTATGGAGGTCGGCAGTAACAGCCTAGCCATTTCTTACCTCCCTTCTGTACGACTGGATCCTTCTTCCAGCCTACGGTACATGCTGATGTGACTTCCCAACAAAAGAGCTGGTAGAATCAACAACACATTGCAAACGCCTGTGCTCTGCATAATGATGTTCTGGGTGAAAAACTGAACACAGTCAACTTCTAATCACGGAAATTTAAATCAAAGTATGCCTGGAATTCAGTAAACAGAAAAGAATTTCATTCTTGAACAGAGTATGCACTGCCTGAACCTAGACACTGTAAATGTAAACTGTTCATCAAAATGGGTATTAGTTTCCACATACATTTTAGGTACTATATATATATAGGGAAAATAATATGATAAGGTCAAAATTTCAACTTTAGGTTTTTAACAGATTTGCACATTTTAGGCATCACTGAATGTGACCTGATAATCTTTGGAGTGATGCCTGTAGGTGTCTGTTTGTATATCAGGGAGTACATTTGTTGACACAATGACTTTAAAATGAATCAATCATCTAAAAGAAACTTGGCACAGTTTTTAGCATTGCAAAATGTTAGAAGAGTATTGTTCTTCGGCAAGATGGTGCCGGTTGATTTTACAACTACATACCTGTTCATCTGCGGTGGGCTGGCACCCTACCCGGGGTTTGTTTCCTGCCTTGCACCCTGTGTTGGCTGGGATTGGCTCCAGCAGACCCCTGTGACCCTGTAGTTAGGATATAGTGGGCTGGATAATGGATGGATACCTGTTCATTAAACTGCAGGTAAAGGAAGGTATACTTTTAAACTTCCAAGACATCTACGCCAAATAATGTCAGACCAGGGCGAAGAATATCATCTATCACACCATTCATCCCGAAAATTACCTTTTCCCTCTGCTGTAGGCAGGTAAGTGGTACCAGTGCCTAAAGACCAGTTCAGGGAGACTGGGGAGGAACTTCTGTCCACAGTTTATCCACATTTTCAATAAGGAAAGTGTCTAGAACTATATGAAGCCCTTTTAACTCTCTTAAACTGAGGTTATTTATTTAGTTATTTATTATTTATCATATATTTATAATTCTAGTAATCATTTTTGATATTTTTAATTTTAGATTTGCATATTTAACCATCCCCGGACACAGTTTGGGCGCTTCTACTGTAGAGTGATATCTGTCTGTCTATGTGTGCCTGTGTGTAAGGACACAGATTTGACTACAAAAACAAAACACTCAATCTGAATGAATTTTTAGCCAAGTTATTAGCACTGTCAAATGCTACAGACCTACCAAGTTTGAGAAAAATTCTGTCAGTAAGCCATTGCTTGCTCCTCCCAGCTCCCTGGAGGCAGAGATCATAGCTGTTTTTATAAAGTTAACCAAGCACTCAATTGGAGGAACATGTGTTTTGTTTGCAAATTTTGGAAAACTTGCACAGCAATTCTGATCATTCTGTATAGCTAGCATGAACCCCATGGGTTCATATTCAGAGAAAGGTGCTTTGTGGGGTGCTGGTGTGTGGGGGGCTTCATTCTGCCTAGTAAGTATGATAATTGTCATTTTATGCATAGTCTTTTTACCTCATGATATGTGAATTCATGTCAGATTGGCCATCTGTCAGAATTCTTTAAAGAATTCCGCACATGCTTTAAAAAACTTCAAGCTAAAGGAAGTTTGTCCCAGAGTGTTTCCATGTTAATACTGAAAATTATCTGTTAAAAACGCCAAGCAGTTGTGTTGAGTTTTTGCCAGCTTTTCCATTAGACTGCCAAAATTTGCCTCATTAGCCTTAGAGTGTGAGATGTTATTTACGGTGATATTCAAAAAAAACTTTTTTTTTTTTTTAAGTTTCCATCTATAAAAACACTGAGCTTCAAAGTCAAACCTCAGATTTTCAGGTTACTTTGCACAAGTGAGAATAACCTTGAACTTGATTCAGCATTAGATGTGCAGAAATGGCCACAACAGAAAGAAATTGTTATCATAAGAAAGTTCTGTGTAGGTATATACACATGGAAAAAAATTCTGCAGGCTGTATTAGTTAGAAGTATGCTTTCTAATAGCCTAAACATGGCGAAGCCAAAGACACTATTTTTTTCCAATTCTTGATGGTTTGCCCTTACTTACCAGGTGGTGCAATTTGGACCAAAAAATGTAATTCTGTTAAATACTATGCCAATTAAAGTACCAACGTGCAAAGTCTGAAACTACTTGAGGGCTTAGCTTTTGGGCTATGGACTTGTGAAATTTGATGACACAAATGAGGCTGGATAAAATTGACACCCTACTCCCCTCGGTAAATTGGCTGTATCTTAAAAAGTATTGATCTGATATGAAAACATTTCTACAGAATATCTTTTCACTAACATGGGTACACCTGGTAATCTTTCCAGAATTTTTTGAGTCTGAAGTACGTGGACCATTAGTTGATTTGACATGGAAGGACCCTTTTGCATTTTCATTAAAAGTCAGTTTTGAGTCTATGATTATCCCCAGATATCTGTAATTATCATCAATCTCTACTGCCTGATCTTTGATGATTATTTATTATTATAAAATGATCTACCACTGGACCAGGACTGGTTTCATTCTCATTCAGTAGGCTTGCAATCACTCAAGTTATCAGAAATTGTTAACGTTTAAAGATTTACTCTGCCAACCATTAGTGTAGGGGATGTACGAAAAAGATTAAATAACATACCCCTGAGTAGATGCTTTGGATAAAGGAAAGTATGTCAGAGAGACAACTTTCACTTGAACTTTTCAGACATTCACTAAATAGTAAATTAGCTATCCTAGCAAAGTGAAGTCAAATTTAAAATCTTTTATAAGTTTCTCTGCAAGTAGTTGGGGCTGTAATGTGTTAAGAGCTGATGAGAAGTCTACAAACAGAAGCCTTGCATAAATCTTAATGCCCTCCAAGAGGATATGTTAGCAGATTAAGCAAAGTGGCAATGTAATCTTCTGTTCCTCTGTTAGATTATATGAGTGGCACAGCAGCTAATCCTGCTGTTTATCAGTTCCATGTTCCTAAGTTCATATCCTATCTTGGGTACTTCATATGCCCAAATAGACAAACTCGACATGATCTTAAAATGTCAGCATTAAGTTTTCTGCCACATCCAAATTACACGAATATTAAGTCCACTGAATACCAGAATAGAATCTGGCTTTATGTGACCCTAAAAGGTAAATACTAGTGAGGAAATGGATGGATGAATGAGTATACGTGGGTGTATGCGAGTGCATACCCTATGAATGACTGGTAGTCTGTCTGTGGTTGATTTTATTATATTAAGCTGCTGTAATATTCTCCAACTGTCTGTTGCTTTGGACCAAGACTCTGAATGGATAAATGGATGTAAAAAAGGTGTCTAAACTAATGGACGATACTAAATTAAATGAAATTACTCCAGTGTCAAAGTCTCTGGCACTAGGTAAAATTCACATGAGGTACACATGTGACAATTTTAAACATTAATAAAAGTAAAATATTTAAATATATTTATACCAGAGGAGCCTGGTGGCACAGTGGTTTGTGTTGGTGCCTCACAGATACAGCAGCATGCCTGGTGTTCGAGCAAACATGTCCGTCCTCAGCTTCTTCTTAAATCTCCACAGATGTGTATATTAGGTTTACTGGCAAATCCTGCATGGGTGTATGCATCAACAAGTCCCGGAATGGACCAGTGCGATAGCTGGGATAGGTTCCTGAGTCATATCCAGTTTTGCCAGGGTAGATTACTGCTTCTTGCAAACTAAAACTGAATAAGGCGGGTTTGACCGTTTTATATCATGTTATATAAACATAGCAAGCACATACAAAAAAGATGTGTGGAGCTAGGAAGTGTACCTTTACGAGAACAGGGTGGGATATAAGCTGCTACTTCAAAACAAGCCTGTAAATTGTTACAAGGGGTAGAAACCAGTAATAAATGCAATTTGCACAAAACGGTACAAAAATAGTTCTTCATACACAGACCTACAGAAGAACAAAACAAGCTAAAATTTTCAAACACAAGTGAAAGAGCATGTTGAGGCATTCAAATTCAGGACACCACATTATTGAGGGGTGCAGGAATTAAATACTGTTTGACCAAAAGACCTCCTCTAGTTAGAACCTTTTCTCAAATTTCATTTGATTTCTTTCTGAGAGAAGAAATAAGACATACAAAGCAGCTGTACATGCAGGTTTACTTAATCAGTATGACATTTTGCCTTGTTTCAAGGGGAAACAAAAGTGTGTGCTGTGGTCTCAAGCACCAAACATCTTTTGACCTTGCAGCAGCAGCAGCTATCAAAAGGGAAACAATGAAAATTCCTGGCTCAGCAACAGATGAACACGCTCTGTAAATCAACAGGTTTTCCCACCCAAATATTTTAATGGCATGCTGGAATGCAATTTTTTAACCCTTAAACTAATGTAACTTTAAGCCTATAAAGCCTTAGAGTGGGAAAAAGAAAATTATTTAAAATTAGCAGAAAATAGCAAATGAACTAAATAAATACTTAAATCATGAAGTTATTAAGAAGGAAATGAATGAAATGCTTCTAGTTGAAGCTAGAAACAAGGTTTGAATTTACTGATTTTTAAACATAACAGTCTAAAGTACTTCAGGAAAATCATGCATTAAAGACTTATGTTGCAACTTTTGTTTATTTCCTGGTTTATTTGTAATTTCCTTTTCATTATTGTTTTTCTTATTATTAAATTACCATTATTCACATTTATGTAATTTGTGTTAATATTATGCTTATTTACTATTTATGCATTATTTATTTAAGTGTGTACTGTATTCTGTGGCTGGAAGGCCAAAAGGTGGGGCCTTCATGATGTCACCTCTGATGGGCCACCCTCCACCTTCATCTCCTGGCAGAGGAGATAGATTCCTTCAGAGTGTCATTGAATATTGTTGTAGTTTACTACTGCAAATATTGTTTTCTAGTTCTGTGAAGATTTTGCTTCTCTTCTACATTTTTCGATTCTTGAATTTCAAATTGTGAATTGTTGGCTCTGGGCTGCAATTTTAGACAAACCGCTTTTAGTCCTTCTAACACCTTCAGTTCTTTTTGTGAAGTTTAAATAAACTCTCCTTTTAAGGATTCTTGTTGTACTTGTCTTATCAATCCAGAGGCTGACGGCAATTGTCTCCTTTAAAGGAAATCTTTGCATATTTTCTGAATATAAAGTATATTTTGAAGTTTTAAAATATCAGAAGCTTACAGGCTGAAGCTTACTTTTGGTAGTTGTGAGTCTTTTTGGAAGTTTTACACACTTTCACCATGTTCATGTCACTTATTAAAAACAAAGATTTGTACAACCTCCAGTCCTCATAAGATTTTCCCAGTAGTTCTGAAAAGAATGAAAGATGTTATTTATAAACCTTTGCTAAACAAATTAAATCAATAACTTCACATGGGAGAAGAACATGATGATTGAAAATTTGCTAATGTCCATAAAAAGACAACATGGATCCCAATAATCACAGATCAATAAGTCTTGCTTCTGTCCTTTGCAAAATTATGGAAAATACAATCAGGAATAGAAGACTACTTGTATGAAAATAATACACTAAACATCAGCCAGCTACAAACTGAGCCTCTTTATTAAAAATATTGGTAAAACTTTAGTTTAGGTACTGCAAAAATACATCTATTACTCGTTTACACTGTAGTAACAAATCCTTAATAAAGATTTATTTTGGTGTTAGTAACAGTTACAAAGCATCAGTAAAGTGCTTATTCATGTATGCAAGATGGTTACCTAAAATAACTTCAATTTGGAATCGTCAGAAGTGCACAGAAATTAATAATGTCTTTACTGATGCTTTATAAGCATAAATATGACTAAAATTACACTTTGTTAAGGTCTTTTTACATAAGAGTAAATGAGTATTACATAACATTTTTTCAGTACAAATACTGAAGTGTTACCAAAATATTATATACTATGAAAAAAATATGAGTATTGGAGACAGGGAAGTTCCAGGGTTAGCACTGTTAAATTCATAAATCCAGTATCCTGAGTTCAAATTGCACTGCTGGTCATTTCTATGTGAAGCTGTATGTTCTGCTTGTGTCTACATGGTTGTTCATCCAACATCCCAAAAACAGGAAGAATGGGTTAACTGGCAATTTCAAAGTGGCCTCCAAGTGGCTATGACTGTAGATACATTATGTATGTGAGTGGGATATACAATAAACTGGTTCCCCATTAAAGTCTAATACCCGACTCATACCCTGTGCTACTATGACAGAAACCACTTGTGACACTAAATTGGATTAAGTGGTTTGGCACATGCTAATTGGTAAGTTTCAACTGGATCCATCTGGGTATGTGCGTAAGTGGGCCATGTTTGGACTGACGCCATGTCCGGGGCTAGTTTTTGCCTTGTGCTTAATGCTGCAAAATCAGGCTTTTACCCTGCATGACCCTGAAATGGATCATATAGCAACCTCATCTGCAGTACTGATGTTAGCTTTGAACCATCCCTGGATGCAGTCATGTTACATAAAAATTTTATTATTTTACAGCCACCAGGAGAAATAAACTTGATAGGAAATTCTGGCTATATGCAGGTAATAGTCTGGATATTCTCACATAATAGTTATAACTTAAACAAGAAAAAACAGAAAATGTATCTCTCAAATTACTAAGGCAAAGGCAACATAAATATGAACACTTGGATGGCTAAAAGGAACAGAAGCCACACAGGTTGCTTAAAATAATATGAGTTAGAAACTAATTGTAAAAAGATCCCTAACACTATCAACATACAGTTTATTAGAACATTTAAAGGTTACAAGACTGCTACAGGACAGCGCTTAGCACATCTAGATGCCAGATGCTGAAAGTGTTGTTAGAGGCATTGCTAGTCTATGGTGTCAATGGATCCATCTTCTTGGGCTTGAATCCTGTGCTCTGTCATTATTGGTATGGAGATCTCTCTTAATGGGGTTTGCCTCTTACATTCCAAATACTGTATGTGTATGAGTGGTGAGGCGGCCTTCTGCTGCTATGCACCTAAAATCTGGAATAGCCTGCCGATAGGAATTCGCCAGGCTAATACAGTGGAGCAGTTTAAAACTCTGCTGAAATCACATTACTTTAACATGGCCTTTTCATAACTTCACTTTATCTTAATCCTGATACTCTGTATGTTCAATTCATCATAATAACTATTCATGGTGGCTCTAAAATCCGTACTGACCCCTACTCTCTCTTCTGTTTCTTTTTCCGGTTTCTCTGTGGTGGCGGCCTGCGCCACCACCACCTACTCAAAGCACCATTAAGCCCCAGCATTGATGGACTAAAAGCCAGAAGTCCACATGATCATCATCATCATCATCAAGTCCTTCCGTGAAAACCATAAATACAAAGAGGACTGTTTCATTTATGTTAGGTAGATTGCCCAGAGGGGACTGGGCGGTCTCATGGCCTGGAATCCCTGCAGATTTTATTTTTTTTCTCTGGCCGTCTGGAGTTTTTTTTTTTGTTTTTTCTGTCGCCCCTGGCCATTGGACCTTACTCTTATTCTATGTTAATTAATGTTGACTTATTTTATTTTCTTACTGTGTCTCTTCTTTTTCTATTCTTCATTATGTAAAGCACTTTGAGCTACATTTTTTTGTATGAAAATGTGCTATATAAATAAATGTTGTTGTTGTTGTATGGTCCCATGTAAATGTTAGGGGGACATGTGATTCACTGGTGCCCTGTTCCAAATTTGTTCCTGTCTTGCTTTCAATGCTGCTGGGATTGGCTCTGGCACCAACAATTCTAAATTGAATCGAAAAGGTTTGAGAATATTATGAGATGTAGTGCTGGTGCAGAGACACCCTGCTCAGACAGCTTCTACAATCTAAACACTATTTATCACTGTAAAACAAAACACCTAAATATTCTTCACTTACCTATCACCTAAGAATGAGAATTTCTGAATGGGATAAAAGGTACAGTATAATAGAACTGAAGAGTAAGATAAAGATAATTGAAACGGCACTTTGCTAGTACACCTTATAGATAGTGAATTTTGATAAGCAGCAAAGATTGTCTTCATGCTCCAGTAACCAAACAACCAATCAGCCTTTATTTTATTTAGCATCTTTCTATAGCAAATACCATCCCAAGACAATTTACAAACACAGATACACAAGACAACATTTTACATAAACACTTGCAGCCGATGTACAGACAGGGGTAAGGGTCTCACTGAGGGTCTCATAAGAACTCATCCCAGCAATCTTATGGTTTAGAGTCCATTTCCTTTGCCACTAAACTACACAGCCTGCTGAGAAAATGGAGAATATGATTTTCCTTCACTAGAGTCTAACAAGTAACATTAAATGTATAAATATTTGTAAGCAAAATAAAATCTCAGGCAAAATCCATTTTAAACTGTGCTGTGTTCCTTACAATCATTCTCCACTAACTTACAGAGGAATCTCAGCATGCTAGTTACAAGCTATGCATTTTCATTTTTGACGTTGCAGTGCCCTCTGCTGGACATGCCTGTCCTAATACAAAGATAAGAGTGGATTACTTCAACTCTTTAAATGTAACATCAACTGAAATAGCTTGACTGCTATGCCCTTTAATGAAAAAATAAAAAATAACACTAAACAAAGAACTGTAGTGAATTTAGAATGTATTATTTACAATAAAAAACATCCTGAAGATCAGTTAAGTAGACAAAAGGGTTTCTAAATACTGTCTTAAAATATATCAGTAGAATAAGGCCCTCAAAAATCAAGAATAAAACTCACATTCTTTTTTTTTGAGGTACAAATGCCTTAAGTGGAACTAAAGAAACTGCTGTCTGCTTTATTATAATCCTCAAAGAATAAATAACATGTACCATTAAGTAATAATAAAACATTAGAAAAAAGGAGACCCAAACACAATGTATCAATCATTCCTCCCACATTTGTAACAAGCCATTAAATAAAACTTCTAACATCAGGTCACTACCCTACCATGCTCAAATAATGGAATCACTCATAACTGCTGTCTTGCTGATGGCACAGGTGAAATTCCCTTCACACCAAATCTCAGAGCAATGTTTGAAATAAGTTGAGATGGTAAAAATACATTAAAAAGTCCATCCCAGCTGTGACTGAATCTATATGTTGTTCTTGGCTACTAAGACTACTAAAAGTAACTAAATTCCAATTTGCATTTCATATTCCTTTTTTTTCTTTTATTGTTGAAATTCAATTCACAAGTTATCTACATTCATGATGAATGTGTACTGATATCTATTCTGAATCATCAAAATTATTAAAAACAAATTCATCAGACAGATGCAACCTATTATGAATCTTCTGACTATTGACATGCTGACTTAAAATCATTTACAGTGCAGCACTTTTCCAAATTCATCAGTTCACAATGGCAAGTCCTCAAAGCTGCTTTGAGTGAAATCATCATTGCTGGACCTGTACATAAAACATGTGGACATAAGAGAGGAGACACTTGAGGCTTGACATTTAAGAACTTGTAGCAAGTGGGCTATAATGGCAGGCTTTCTTTCTTTTTTTTTGTGTATTTCACAGGTCTCTAAAAATATCAAATCTTTGTCACATGAATGAAAATTATTACCACTGAGCAGCAGTAAAAAAGAAATTGCAAACAGGTAAATCTCTATTTATACCCCTTATTTAGCCCCTTTAAATCATATAAATTAACTTTACGTCACTGAATTAAGCAAAATTAATGAACAGAATATAAACAGAATTCAAAAGTAAGAGTTGATAAATATCATCTTCACAGGAGATACAAGAGGTCACAAATCAATATAAAACTCAGGAGACACAGCAGTTATACAGGCAGGCTGAAATACTGTGATCATTCAGATCAGTGCTGGTCCTGCCTACTTTATACTTGTCTCTCTCAGTGCAATGTGGCCTCAATTAGATCCAAGTTCCTACTGCACAAGGGCAATTAAGCAAATTAGGCTCCCATGATACAAAACATCCTCATCAAGGAACAAGTCATAGTCAATTTAAAAAGTAACTAATACCACCCTGGAGTCTATCCTAATATCACACTGGAACAACGAGCACAGAAAAAAAGTCTAGGAAAGTGTTGAAGGTTCTAGTTCCCAAACAAATACTTCAAAACTGTAACTGCAAAAATTAAGATAAGCAACTTGGAGGACCTGCTGGTTCAATTGCCACTTTCACCACTGACTCTGTGTGATCATGAGCAAGCCACTTAACTCACCTGTGCTGTAACTAAAGAAACACAGACATACAGTGCATCCGGAAAGTATTCACAGCGCATCACTTTTTCCACATTTTGTTATGTTACAGCCTTATTCCAAAATGGATTAAATTCATTTTTTCCTCAGAATTCTACACACAACACCCCATAATGACAACGTGAAAAAAGTTTACTTGAGAGTTTTGCAAATTTATTAAAAAAAAAAAAAATTGAGAAAGCACATGAACAGCACAGGTAAAAACAGACAATAACTTTGTATAATGTTAACTTTTACCTCCACCATAACCCCCCACCCCACCCCCGGGTGGAACTGTAGAGTCACATAGTGTAGGGGAGGAACAACCTCCTCAGTCAGTGGAGCAGGACAATGACAGCAGTCTGTCACTGAAGCTGCTCCTCTGTTCAGTGGATTCTCCATGATTGACAGTACCCTGCTCAGCACTCCCTCACTCTTGGTTTGTAGTGAGGCTGAAGCAGGACCAGGTTATGATCTGCTTTCCCAAGCACAGGCAGTGGGGTGGCGCTGTATGCGTCTTTAACGTTTGCATACAGTAGGTCAATAGACCTATTTCCTCGGGTGTTACAATCCACATACTGGGAGAAGGCAGGTAATGTTTTGTCCAGCATCACATGGTTAAAGTCTCCAGCGATTAGCACAAGCGCCTCAGGGTGCTGTGTTTGTAATTTAGCAACAGTGGAATGGATGATGTCACCCGCTATCTCCACGTCTACCCGAGGAGGGATGTAAACAATAACAATGACGTGTCCAAACTCTCTGGGCAAGTAATAAGGACGCAATCTGGATTATTATCTAGGATAGTTCCTTAATATTTATATTTAGTTACTATTTCTACCTCATTCCTTGGGGCAAAGATGGGTGAACATGAGGATTTCTGCCTCTTTAAGTCTTTCTTTAGTCTTTTTGATTTTCAGAGTAAGATGGTTCTTGTTGCACCAATTTACTAAACTCTCCACTTGATTGAAGCAGTGGCTTTCATCCTCTCCAGATCAGCACACTTGACAAAGTAACAGTGGTCATTGTTCTGTCTCAGCTCATTGGTGTACAGTGTAAGTAGTAATGGAGACAGAAGAAAGCCCTGAGGAACCCCTGTATTTGAAAAAATTACTTATAAAAAAAATTGTCATGCACTGTAACTATCTGCAAATGAATCCATAACACTATGTAACAAATTTTTATTTTTATTTTGTTCCTGGGTACAAAGTGTGTTTTCCTAACCCGTTATGCCTAAAAAAATAGAAAATAACTGTTGTTCCACAAAAACTTTGCTTTTGTGATTAGGACAATGATATTTAGAAATTTGTCTGTTTTCGAGAAAATTCTCGATTCGCATTTAATACTGAGTAGTCTTATAGAATATTCTCGAACTGCTAGAATTGTCCAGAAGTTTCTAGAATTTTCCAGAATTAGCTAGAACTTTCAAGAAATTTTTAGAACTTTCTAAAACGTTATCAGACTGTCCAATAGTAGTCATACAAGTATAAAAGCACAGGTGACTCGAACCAACATTTCGGTTTGTTATTTTTTGGATTTGATTTAGATGGCATCAAGAGGTTGCTTGCACCCAGCAGATGCATTTTGCTACGTCTGTGGACAATTTATAAAGACAAGTGCGAGAAAGTATTCCGTAAAAGCATGTCGTAAGACGTGCAAGGCCTACAAGGCATACTTCGGCATGCCTGTCGGGGATCAAGACAAGCCCTGGGCACCTCATTTCACATGCGAATATTGCAAGAAAACTCTTGAAGGTTGGTACAGGGGAGAAAAGAGAGCCCTGAAGTTTGCTATCCCACGTATTTGGCGGCAACCGACTGACCACTCAAGCAACTGCTAGTTCTGCATGGTGGATCCTACCAATTCGCCAAGCTGCTGAACAGGACGGAGAAAATGGCTTGGAACAGTTTCGTTGCAGTGGTTCACGGCTTCCTGGGTAATCACAAGGCTGAAAACTGTGCAGTTGGTTTGGACTCTCATAAAGAATTACGCCAAAATGGGATGCAGAATGTCTCTCAAAGTCCATATCCTTGATGCTCATCTTGACAAATTCAAGGAGAACATGGGAGCTTACTCAGAGGAGCAAGGCGAGCGCTTTCATCAGGATATACTGGACTTTGAATGTCATTACCAAGGACAGTATAACGAAAACATGATGGGGGACTACATTTGGGGGCTTCTTTGAGAAAGCGATTTGCAGTACAGTCGCAAATCTAGAAAACCTACTCATTTCTGAACCTTTTTGAGTAGTTTTGACTGTCTTTGTCTATTTACCATACAAGTGTTGTTCTTTATCAGACCGCATGAACGAAAAGATAAAAATTCCCTTGTTTTGTCACTATAAATACAAAATTTTCTGGGCTGTGGTCATAAAATCAAAGTTTGTGCTGAATGTAGTCATTTTTCCATAGGCTTTAGACAAAAGCAGTTGAAATATAACTCTTGGAAGCCAGGAACAAAAATTGTGTTACATAGTGTAATGTAATATGTGGGTTAAAATTCCTACTGTCATTTCTCAATTAGTATGTGAAGCTGGATGGTATTGAATACTGAAGAAAAATCCAGAAATGTTGCTCTGACATATGGACCAGACTTATCAAGAAATGTATAGATTTGATTTTACATAACCAATACAGCATTATCCACAATTATGTTTGCACACTAAGCAAATTGGTGGCTATCATGAAATGACTTAGTCTCTGTCATTAAAATGTTTTTTTTTTGTAATGTCTTCTATCCAAAACTGCAAGGATATGATTTTCACTTTTTATCCCCTGTGCTAAACAAGGTAGATTCTTTGACAAGTTGTGGAAAATACTAAGAAACATTAGCCAATATAAATTTACTTTTATTTATTGTCATATCCATTCCTCCAAGTTTCCAGCACATGTTCACGAAAAGATTTTTAGAAAATGCAAGTGTTAAGTAGTTTAAACTTTTGATTTCATTCCCTATAAAGCCATACTGTCTGTCTCGCACCATGGTGATGATTGACCTCCAAGGTTATTCCTCTTTTTATTTTTATTTTATTTTATTGTAGAATCAACTCTCGGCAGCTGCCAGCAGGGTGGCCATGCAGCTCATGTGTATAGGCGCCGTTCTCATCCCTAGCACCTTTGCCATCACTGTGAAAAATTAAGGAAAACCTAAGTAATTGCAACACCAGCACTGACTTAATCAGTTTTAATGCGAAAAGATGCAGATGAAAGAAGAGAAGAAGCGGGCTGCTAGGGTGGAGAAAAGAAGAGCTGCTGAGGAAATAGCAAGCGCATCAACCTCTGAGCAAATGAATGGTAAACGTACAGAGAACGAGGAGGAAAACTAGGAATGCTCAAGTCAAGTGTATTCACTGCACGTTATCCTGCAGTATGCAGTTACTGGTCATATAGTAATTCAGGAGTAAATACACGAATGACTGAATTCATACAAAGCTCACATATGCACTCTAAAGCAGCATTAAAGATTTAGAATGCTTACTAAAAAATATTTTGGGCCCTATGAGTAACAGTTGCTTCTGTACATTATGCAAAAATGCTTTTTTGGACAACTCTATTAACTACAGTAAAGTATTAAAGTTCTAAACCAATGATCTTAAGAAACCACTGCTGCTGTGCAATGTACTACAATGTTCACACTTGAAGACTCAGATTATGGACAAATGGCAAAAAAGTTTTTTTTTCCAAGTATTATAGTTTTTCACTTCACATATTGAGCAGGGAATCTTTTTTCAAATTAGCTTAATTAGCTCATAGAAGCTCTCCACCTCTTTTTGACTTTTCCTTTCTAACCTTAAGTCATTCTTGTATACAGTACTTGGAAGGTTCTTAGTTTCTGAGTAAACATTTTGCCCTCTTTCACATACATGTTGATGTGTACTAGGACAGGTGTCATTTTATTTTATATCTTAAGGGATACAGTGTACAACTCTGGATTATGACAGGAGTCAACTTCACTGCTGAAAGGAATGTGCTGCTCTTAAGATAAGAGTCAATTTTAGTGCTAAAGGATATGTCCTGCACACAACCATACACTAGACTATCAAAAAGATTTCAGCTCTTTTTCAAGCTCTGTAAGAAACTTACACACCTGTTTTATCAGGTTTACTTCACAATGTGTATTTGTTTTGTTGTCCACAGTTTTAGGTGTGGCTTGCCTTTACTTCAAGCAGCAAGACTGCTCAGTGCTTGGTGTTTGCAAATGTCTGTAGTCTAACAATTGCCATCCCTTAAATATTCTGCAAATGTTGGCCAAATACGGTTTTCCCAGGACTGGATCTTCATGTTTGGAGTTCACACTTGCAAGATGAGACCGAGAATAAACTGTAAGAATGAAAAAGGTCCAAGAGGAATAGGAATTAAGAAAATGGCCACAAGTGGAGTTTCTAGTGTATTACTCTGGGTTTCTGATGCATAAATAGAATCTGAAACCTGGCGGTGACACAACAGACACCACAGCAATGGCAGTTCAGCTCATGCCTAAAATACTCGTAATAGCGGACACCCACATTCCTTCCAAAAGTAGAGCATGCAAGATATGACAACATAGCCTAACCTCCTCTAATTGTTTATTAATGCCCCTTCAAAAATACTACTTTGTTTCAGGTCTCTCACTCCTCTTTTGAGACATTTCGTTTGCTTACAGACTTCCTGGAAAGCTCACTTTAAACGTTTAAAAGCTGACTGAAAGAAAAATCTATCAATACAACAATTGCAGCTCACATTGAGACAAAACAAACGCAAGACCCTTCTTAGATCAACACCTAGTAACATACCAGAACCATGAATAACGTGTTCAAGCACCCTTAGCAATGTTTTTTGGATGTTCTGTGGTAAATTGCCTATGATAATTGATGAAATATAGGTTTAAAACACATTACATCAGCTTTTGTCTAAATCCACTGTTAGCTTACAAAGAGCACACTTGAACGCTTACCTAAGGGCTTACCTTTCAGTACTGATCGGCTCAAATTTGACTTCCTAGTACCTTTATGAGGAGTCGATGTCAGTTACAGCGTACTCACTTCCTGACAGGGCATTAGTAATGCATTCTGAAATGCTGATATGGGTGCACAAGTGCCACCCCCACAGCCTGAAACAGACCTATTAAACTTGTCTTTGTAGGAAGTGAAAAGCCCCCTTTTGGATTTTTTTTTTTAATCTCTTAACTACTGACCACTGAATGTTTCATGGCAATCATGCCTAAGTTCTCCAGCTGGGTTCATTGTAATCCCATATATGCATCTGCTTCCTTTTTAGCGTTTCCGGTCTATGCTCTGAAGTTGATGATTCATTCCCATAACTAAGCGCATCTTATATAGATCTATAGTATGTCTGTTACATAGAGCAGTCAAAGGGCACATGCACACTTGGAACCATATAAAACCCACAAGCATATAGCACCAACAGTTAAACCTTTGTACTTTTTAAGTTCTCTTTATTTTTCATCACATAGTTAAATTTAACTTGTGTTTTCCTTAATACCCTAATTTAGAAGAAATCATGTATACAGTGGGCTATGAAATTTACTGTAGTCAACACATTGTAAGACTGATATCACTACAAAAATGGATATGGAGTAATAACATTTTTGTACATTCAAAGTTGCTCATCTCTGTTACAACATCATTTACCCACCCCTTATGCAACTGATACAAACAGTTATGCAAGCATTTTGTGGAAAGTAACTATAAATGCCACACTGACAAATTTTCAACCATGAAATGCATCTTCAAGTTTCCTACATAATGAATAAATTGTTAAATTGTGACAATACTTTCCCCATATAGTGTGCTGACTTGAAGATGAGGAAAGGACCAGAAGATAGATGCATGTCAAGATTCGTGACAAGTTCATTAACTCGCTATGTGAATACAGTTAAGCCCTAGTTAGATCCAGGGTAGTCACACAGGGCAAGACATGAATCTAAAATGAGAGTGCAAGTCTGGGGACAACCCATTAAAACGTTTGTATTAGACAGTGGCAAAATTTGACGTTGCAAAACCTACGTCCACAGGGTTCTTCCTAAAACAGGCTTGCCCCTCAATTTCTCCAGTCCATGCACTTTAAACCACTGAGGGTTTCAGGAAGAGAGCAAAAGAAACTCAACAAAATACCTGAGGCTGAGAGAAAATAAAAAGCTAACTTTGCTGTTATTCATTCAGGAGCTCAGTAGAACAAGGTAAGAAGTTTAATGATTAAGTTGTGCATTATAATGAGTGTGGTAACAGAACAGTTCTTTCTGTTATTCTGAAACATCCTTACAGTATTTACCAGTCAGTCTACATCTGTACTCTCATCTAATGTCAACCTCTGCATAGTAAACAATCTATCTTTGCAAGTACAAGAAACCAAAAGGAGGATCCTGCTTAGAGTGGGCTAGTCTCAAGCTCTGGCAAGGTGGGGAGCTCAGCAATTAGGGATGGGAATATACTCGCACACTCAAAAGTGTACCCGAATACTTGACAGATTTTGTACTTTGAAATTCAAATCTCTTTAATATGCACCAAAAGAAGGCAGCTTCTGAAAATGGTGTGTTGCATACAGCATGCTATGTCACATCACAATCCACTTTAATGGGCAAATCAATGATTTCAAAGAAACAAAGTCTCTGAAATGGTGCATTAGCACAGTGGACCTGAAATCTGCTGGAAAGGTGTCAATAACTGCTGCCAATATTAGATCCGAGACATAAGCATCTTAAGTTCCTTGACCCTAAGTACTACTGAATGTGAGAGAGAAACTGAAGGAGCTTTGTGACATGGTTCTAGACTGATGGTTCTAGACTGATTCATGATGAAGATGCCCCCTCATTCACTGAACACAGACATGCCACAAATGAATCATCAGCATAGGTCATAGCGTTGAAGCTCTCCTCAGACAGGATCATGCTGCAAGAGAGGTTTTACTACAAGGTGAGTAGGAAACCTACTTTAATGAGCCATGCATTACACGTGGCCAAGACCCTCTCCTATGGTGGAAAGGGAATCAAGATTGCTACAAAAAGTTAAGAGACCTTGCAAAACGTTTTCTTTGTGTGCTTTCAACCTCTGTTCCAGCCACTGTCAATTGTCTAACAAATGACCACTTGCCCATCACTGGAGCATGTGGATAGATTGATCTTTTGGATAAGAACATGAAGTATAAATGCCATCATCTTTTCTTTTCCAAAGCTTTAGTTAGCTTGCCTGATTGAATGTTCAATAGTCCAACAGTTCACAGGTAGTTTTATTTTTTTCTGAGAACATAATGTGCAAATTGAGGTTCACGGTTTATAAACTGACAAGGAAGTAAATGAATAAATAAAAATTAAATAAACAATATTTAAAATACGCCTTATATCCGTGTGCTTTTTAATCATTTTACCAAACCTCTGGCTCTCTCTGCTGATCTTGCCATGATGAGTACTGAGTAATGATGAGTGTTTTTTGCCCTGTCAGGTAAACAAGCACTAAAAAAAGACCATAATGCATATCCCTATTTACAATACAGGAGTACAATCTCTTGAAGTATTACTGCTGCATCTCTGGGTTGAGATGAGCCATCTGATTTGTTTTGTATGCATGAAGTTAGGAAGTTCCAGGGTATCTAACATGGAGTTGTGTACCAGGCATGGTTAACTAGGTGAAGACCCACAACCAGGACAAGGTGGGTGACAGTGTGCTATAATTAATGAATGAATCAAATGGTCAGTGTTATGTAAAATATTTGAATTACATCTGACCATGTAGTGTACTGTGTGTAATGAAAATTAGCAACCTACTGTGGCAGTATCTTGTACAGATGCACATTTGTAGAGTAAATACAACTTACTGTATGTTTTATTCAGTCAATTTCTGACATCACTAGCTGAGTTGAAAAGGTTTAGAACAGTGATAACCATTGGGAAGAATAAAACCAAGCTTTCTAGTTACACCTCACATTTCATTTGCTGCTACTAAGATGAACACTAATACTTGCTGCAAATATGACCAATTTGAAGTAGACACATTCAAAGCTAGAATTCTAAACACATTTGCAAACAAAACAGTCACAATGTAAAGCAATGAAGAACATAATAGGCGGGGAGTAGAAGAGAAGTTTGCTAAGTTATCTGCACAAGGCCCTCATAAAAAGATTAATCTTTTAAAAAATGTGGACGTTTTCTGCCACGTACGCAATATCAACAGATCATGCACCGCCATCATCGCTTTTGGGATAATTGTCAACCATCCTGCTCAATGACAGGGTGGTAAATGTGGCTATGAAACTGGACAGGCTGTGGATGACTGAAGCAGTTTTCCTACCACGCTGCAGCCAGAAGGTGTTGAACCTCTTGCCAACTTTATAGTCGGCACATCATTGTTGCCTGCCAAGTGTGCAGCCCAGCATTCATCATGGTCCCTCCTCATTAGGACACATGAAAAAAACAGGCAAGAATATGGTGGTAAAAATGCATTCTCAAGGTTTTTTTTTTCTGACCATGGAGCCTATAGAATTTGTGACCAATCCCGTCAACCTATTAGCCAAGTTCTGGATTATACCATTCAATTGCCAATTCACATTCCACCACTGTGTGACCCTAAGGCGTCACTAAAAAAATTAAATTGCTTACTTTTCAGATTTATACAGTATTATGAAATATGTGTAGAAAGCATGGCTAAGTATATAATCCTGATTTATTTCAAGAACACTAAAGACTGTCCTTAGGAACCAATGGCAGAGAGAGCTACCGCTTTAATGCTTTAAAAATGCTTTAATGTTACGGACAGAGTGAAAAACGGTTAACTATCGGATTAAAAATAAACTTTGATTCTAGGGGTGTTTTAACAGTAAAAAAAATGTTAATTTTCAGATTTTTTAAATACAGTTAGCACTGCTGTGTAAGAATACAACATGCAAGGTTTGAATCTCATGGTAGCATATTGTCCATGTGGAATGTGCATGTTCTTTCTGTAGCGTTTCTGTATGTTTGGTTAATTGAAAACTTCAAATTAGTCCTGAATAAATGTTAGTGTGGACGTGTGTGAGAGTGGGCCCTGCGATGGACTAATGCTTTGCCCATTGTTGTTCCCTGTTTTGTTGCCAGGGTTGGTTCTGCGATCCTGAATTCCTGAACTGAATTAAGTATGCCTGAGAATGCATTTTCATATTATATACACATGCACTGTAGATGAGGACCTGGACTGCTGCCAGTTTATAGCAGTACTAGACAACAGTTGAACTATAAATGCCCTGTCAGGTGGTTAACTGGTAGAAGCAACTGGTGCAGTTCTGCCAGTATAGTTAGGCCACCTCAGACAGGGTGAGGTGGTGTATACCCCATTATTTAGAAATATCTAACTTGCAGTTTACCTGAGAACTTGTCACAGTACTCTGTGACTCATTTAATGAAGAGTACTATACAAAAATAAACTACATTTAATTGAATTAAAAGGCAACATATAATGGCAACTATAACAGCATGCTGCCATGGCATGGTACTGAAAATCCAGGAGATGAAGGAAAACAAAGGGAATCTTGGAAATGCTGGATAATAGAGAAGTGCATCAGGTGGCAGGTTAAAGCAACTGCATGTGATGCAGGCTTTCCTGCTCCCTTTAAAAGTGAAGAAGCAGTTTGGTGGGTTGCCTAGCATTCAGTTCAGATGGCCCAGCACAGACTCTACTGTAGAATGCCCAGAAGAGGGGCAGCCAGTTGGCCAAGGTCTCCAGGACTGTGACTGTGTCAGACCCGTCTTTGATTTTTGTATGATGACTTTGGTCCTTCCAGAGGTTGATTTTCTCCAGGCGTGCTGCTGACTGGAGTTTTGTTTATTCTCAGCTGTCAAATGGCCATAACAATAAATAATAATAATCTTTCCATTTACATAGCATTTTACTCAAACTGCTCCATGCAGGGAGGACCCAGGACCTGAACCCACGATATCCTTACTGCGAGGCAGTAGCACTACCACTGCGCCACCCGAGTACAGTTAAACAATTAATAAATGGACAGAAACAGTTAGGTTCCATTTATGGTAATTGGTTTTTTAAACTACTTTGTTTTCTTGTCTGTTTAAACAAACCTGTGTCTTTATATGTATTCATTATGTAATTGGTAATTTGTACAGTTTGTAAATGCATTTTACCTGTGGACTTGTTACAGCACTCTGAGGGTCATACAAAAACAAACTGAATTGTTTTTGCAGAGTGCAGAGATTACTTGGGCCACTAACTGGAGTTCTAGCTTGTTTGCTATAAGGGGTCCAGAAGACAGTGCTGACCCTAGCAGTTGTCTTGAGGTCCTTCCTGGAAAAAGTAAGTGGACCGTGCTTAAACCCCCTTGAAGGAGCTATATAATTGAATTTGGAGACAGGAGGAGAGAAGAGCAAAGGTTCCAGTGGCGACTGTGAAAAAATGTCTGCCTAGAATCTATCTAGAAATCAGATACTGGGAAAACTGTTTGTTTTCATATCCAGACATGGATGCAGGTAAGCTGAAGCGTGTTCACTATTAAATAGAATGATGTATTTTTCTACATTCTTGTTTATCAGGATGCTTAACAAATAACAACAACTTTCCAAAAAAAGAGAGCATGTCACTGGTGGTTTTATTTATTTGATCTCACAGCTGATGCAAGAACTCAACCTGTTGGAATCATAGTATATGCAAGGGTCAATTCATCGGCAATCAATTAGTAAATTATATAATACGCTACCGTGTGGCTGTCTGTTTGTCTGTCCAGGATTTTAAATTGCATGTAGCTCACAAACCGTTTGACCTATTGATCTGATATTTGGTACACATATACTATGTGACGTCTACTATTCGCTTTCGAGGTGATGATTGACCTCCAAGGTTATTCCTCTTTTTATTTTATTGTAGAATCAACTCTCAGCAGCGGGCAACAGGGCGGCTAGAGCATACAGGTACCGTTCTCATCCCTACCACCTTTGCCATCACTTCCCCTACCTCTTCATATCTTAAATCATTCTTCAGGCAGATTGAAGAAAATTAATTGAAAAGTTAAGGAAAACATACTAAGTAATAGCAACACAAACACTGACTTAATCAGTTTTAATGTGAAAAGATGCAAACGAGAGAAGAAAAGAAGAGGGCCGCTAGGGTGGAGAAAAGAAGAGCTGCTCAGGAAGCAGCAAACACATCAACTTCTGAGCAAACGAATAATAAACGTACAGAGAAAGAGGATGAAAACTATGAACGCTCAATTCAAGTGTATTCACTGTACGTTATCATGCATTTCTCCGTTACTGGTATCTAATATTAGGCAAAACCAGTAAATGTAGTAAAGGAAGTAAATAATACCAAAAGTCTTAACCAAATGAACTTGTTTTAAAGCTACAACAATCTTTTGCTTATGTTTTAAGTAAAAATACAGACAGAAGAAACTTGCAGGAACTAATATGGTCTGATACATTATCAACTGACCACTGTGCAATGATCACGGTGAAATGTGAGTGTCCCTGAGTTACATCTTAAACAAAGTGACTGCAATGATAAACACAATAACACAAATTAATTTTCAAGAAAACAAAACATGGAAGAAAAATAAAAAATAGCAACTGCAACATTCAAATGATCATAAGATGACATATTGATGTTGATATATGGGCACATGCATAAGGTAACCCACCAGGCAGACAAGGGTGAAAAATTATGTCAGTTAGTGCAGCAAAGCCTTCTGCATCTGTTACAGTGGCGGGCAAAAGTTTGGGCATCCGTGCTTAAAATGTCTGTTAATGTGAATACTTAAGTGTGCAGAAGATGAACTGATTACCAAAAGTTATAGATGACACATTTCTTTAATATTTTAAGCATTTTTTATTTCCATCATTCAAAAGTAAAAAAATCCCAAAAAATCAAAAGGGCCTGAAGCAAAAGTTTGGGCACCTGACATGTGGTCTTACCAAGTACCGAGTCTCTGGCAAGTATCACAGCTTGTAAATGCTTTTTATAGCCAGCTGAGTCTTTCAATAATTTCTTGAGGTATTTTCACCCATTCGTCCTTGCAAAAGGCTTCTAATTCTGCAAGATTTTTGGGCCGTTTTATATGCTCTGCTCTTTTGAGATCTACCCACATATTGTTAATGATGTTTACGTTGGGGAACTGTGAAGGCCATGGCAAAACAGTCAGCTTGTGCTTCTTGAGGTATTTGATTGTAAATGTTGAGGTGTGTTTTGGATCATTGTCTTGTTGTAGGACCCAACCTCTGTTTAACTTCAACTTTTTTACAGATGGTGTGATGTTTGCTTACAGCATTTGCTAGTATTTATTTGAATCCATTCTCCCCTTTACCAATGAAATGTTCCCTGTGCCAGTGGCTCAACGCAATCTGCCCCCATTCTTAATAGTTGGAGATGTGTTCTTTTCCTGGAATGTGGCACCCTTTTTTCTCCAAATATACCTTTGCACGTTGTTGCCAAAAAGTTCTATTTTGAGTTCATCGATCCACAGAACTTGTTTCTAAAATGCATTAGGCTTGTTTAGATCTTCATTGGCAATTTTCAGGTGCTGAATTTTGTGGATAGAATGCAGGAAAGGTTTTATTATGCTGACACAACCTTGAAGGTCATATTTGTTCAGGTATCACTGCACAGTAGAGCAGTGCAGTAGAACCTGCTAAGTCTTCCTGAAGGTCTTTTGCCATCAAGGGGTTTTTATTTGTCTTTCTAGCAATCCAATGAGCAGTTCTTTCAAAATGTTTTCTTGGTCTTCCAGACCTCAACTTGTCCTCCACCTGTCTTCTTGTAGCCTTCCCTTGCTTTGTGAGCATCAATTATTTTATTTTTCAGAGTGCTAGGTTTCAGGAGTCAAGAGAATTTATACAGCTTTGCAATTTGCACCACCTGGTGCCCAAACTTTTACATGGTGCTCCTTTCCTTTTTTCAGTATACAATTGTATAAAACAAAAACAATACACTAATCTTGCACAAAATGCAGTAAAGAAATGTGTCATCTTTAACTTTATGCCTTTTGGTGATCAGTTCATCTTCTGTTCGCTTAACTATTCACAGTAACAGACATTTTAAGCAAGAGTGCCCAAACCTTATCATGCTACTGTTAACTACCACTGCAACAACTTATTTGCTTTGTTGTCATTGAAATGCTCCATAATTATCATGTTATCATTCCTATCACCAAGCAGCCAATCTGACCAATCAGACCAAAACCAATATGACCAATTAGATTGCTTGGATGCGCCAGACACACACATACAGAGAAAGAGACTGTAGCCATCAGCGTGTTACTGTACACCAAGCTATTTATTTCCACCATGCTGCCAGTGTCACACTTCACTTTTATTTCTGGCTCCTATATAAGTGTCAGGTAGGGCCTCTTGAACTCTTGAATATGGCTCAAGTGCTCTCCTACTAACCACAGAACTAAAAGGCTATTGAGCAAAGGAAAATTTGGTCAATTTGCTATGACCACCTACTACCAGCACCTTACTGGTCTTCAGTGTTCTTCACTTATTTCAAATTCTTGACATCACACATACAACCACTGCTTCAACTTTTTGTTGCCATGATATTAAAAAACTTAAAAAGGGCAAAGGTTGTTCTGTAACAATCCAGTGCATACCTAAGTAATGTTAAGAGTAGATTGGGAAAGCTAAGAAAGTGCCATCCTCCTCCTCATTCTTTATTTCAAGAAATCATAGCTTCTCCATTTTTCTGCCATGTACAAAAGTACCACAATTTCAAGCTGTGACTCTTATACATATAACTTATAGCAGTAACCATATACATAAAATGAAGAAAAAAATGTAAAACTGCTGCATTTTAAAATGAGACTGTCTTTTCTTAAACACTGAATTTCTCTAGCAGGAATGAGTATGTTTCTAAGTCTTTTAAGCTATTTTAAATGCAGGGGCTACTCTGCTAGGAAAGCCAATTGTGTGCACATTCTTCACAACTCCCACTGATTACTTCTCATGACCTCTGTGTTGTACAACATCACAAATCTTCCAGCTGGTGAAACAGATAGAGAGAGTCTGACAGACAGATGGGAGATGAAGCCCACAAGCTTTGGGAAGAAAACGACTAGTTCCCTTTGATGTCAGCAGGGGGAGCCATAATCCAAGCTACAGCAGTGAATAAAAGGCAAGCTGACAACCTGTAGCACTGAAGAGCTGACAGCACATAAATAAAAGTGCAATGTTCGAAAATTTCAAATTGCTGTGGTCTGTGGGATAGGGAAATTGTAAATCTTTATAGATTGAGCATTGGAAAATAGTAGCAGATGAATAAGAAAATTAAAAATACAGAAAATGGTATTCAGAAATTATTCATGTGACACAAAGATAATGCATAATAAGGCTGTGTTAGATATGCTCCATTTTTAATAACAAAAGCAGTTTAGTAATAAATGTTAATGGATTCATTTAAATCCTTGCTCCCCAGGGGACAGTGTACAGAATTTGAATACAAATGTGTGTGTGGGTCAGGGTTTATTGGAAAACATAAAACAGAAACCCTGTCTAGCTATTTTTTTAATTTAAAGAAGAAAGATACAAAGTTCTCTGCAGACACTAAAATTGGTAAAAAAAATTTTTAGCCAGATTTCACCTTATGGATATTTGGTATTAATTTATTAATTTAACTCATTTATTCTGTTATGGACTGTATTCCTGTCTTGTTCTTGATGCTGCTGCAATGGGCTCTAGCCTCTAACAGCGCAATTATGGATTAAGTGGGATCAATAATAGAATATACAAACCTTAAAAAATATATACATTTTCAGTCAAAAACAATTCACCCCAGTAAAAACATATAAACCACACTGTTGTAGTGTACATTAGTATCAAAGCCTGACAGTTTCACTTAAAAGAATTAAAAGAAGACTAAGAAAGCTACAGAAAAAGATGAATTTACATAGTAGTTGAATTATACAAATGAACAAATATAAAAAGAGAAATTACACACATAAGTGCAGGCCTTCCAGAAGGCACAATGGCTAGCTTTGCTGCTTTACGGATTGAAAATTCTTGGTGAAATCCTGTACCTGGTTGCTGTCTATGTGAAGTCTACATATTCTCCCCATGTCTGCATGAATCTTATTCTGAGATACTCCGAAAGACATGCTGGTTAGGTTGCCTGATGATTCTCATTTAGTCCCCTATGTGAATGTGTGTGGATGCCTTGCCATGGAATGGTGCACCATCCAAAACAGAATCAAGGATTCATGACTTATTATTTTAGGCCTCCCAGGTTGATATAATTTCCCCCTTTGTTATCTCTACATTCATTAAAGACCAACTAGCTCAGATTACCTGTCAAAGACAGGTAATAGAATATATTTCAAAATATTTAAAATTTCTTGCCTTTTGTACACCCTCAGTTTTCCTCCAGCACCTCTCTTCAGTACCCTCGTGTATTTCAATCCCTCCTGTCCAGTGTTTCCTCTGTAAATTTCATTCCTTTAAAGCCTGCTTCTCGAAGTCTGTTGTTTCAAGAGGCCTAGCTCGCCTCCTGTCTGCATTTTGACTACAACCAATTATAGACTGGCCACCATGACTTGCTGTGAAAACATTATTGCAGATACTCCTTGTCACTGAAGGCGATTCAGGTTGAAACTCATTAGTATTTAATGATGCAGCATTGCTTGCCTTGTTTTCATTGAAATGCTCCATAATTACTATTTTTTGAAGGAAGGTAAAAAAAAAACTTGTCACAATCAAGAACTGAAATTCACACCCCAAAGTATCATGTCATCATTTCTATCACCAAGCTGCCAATCTGAACAACCAGACCAAAACCAAACTGACTAGATTGCTTGGATGGGCCGGACAGACACACACACACACACACACACACACACACACACACAGAGACAGTATCATTTTCTAGTAGATTTAACAACTTTCAGATATCGCAGTCACATTGCCACAATAACATGGGATTCTGGATGTACAGCTGTTTAACTTCCTTAACACAGTACTTGCGTCTCGCAATTTCCGGGGACAGACAGCCATCAACGTGTTACTGTACACCAAGCTATTTAGCTCAGCCATGCTGCCAGTGTCACACTTCATCACTTTTATTACTGTTCCTATGTAAGTGTCAGCTAGGGCCTCCTGATAAAAGCCACAGTTAAATAAAACAGCACAGCACAAAATGTGACCTCTAAAAAGATACAATCTATTATGCTCTCTGAAACCAAAAAAAAAATTAACACATTCAAAAGCAAATCTGTGAAGGCAAAGATTGTATTTATTTTTAGTTCAAGTTTTTCCCATAAGCTGTACATAGTACAGTGAGATATTTATTTGCATAGATGACAGTAGCGAGTGACAATTGTACACAAAGAACAGACATGGAAAATAACAACAGAACAAAGATTAATACAACACCAGACGGAAAACATAAAAACACACATCATTTACTGTACACTTACGCAGTTATGAGTATGAGTTAACATCCGAGTAACCTTATGACCCATGGACAAAAACTGCTCTTGAACCTAGTCGTATGGCTGTCAATAGTCATGTAACATTTGCCAGAATGGAGGAATATACCATGTGTGTTTAAATTTTATTGCTCATGGAATGAGAGCAGAAAAGACTATAATTGGATGGTATGTTGCAGCAAGTAAAAGCATCTCCTTAGAAGATTCAACTCTTTCCAACTTACCAACCAGATTAATATAAATGAAGATCAGCTACCCAGTTTTGCTCTGTCAGCAGTCAGTTCTTTTCCTAACAACTGCTCATTGCAGGGTTTGTGCTGCGCACTTGAGCCAAGATGGCACCATACCAGCTATTTAATAAATGTTTTTAGAAGCAGAGACAAAAAAACTGTATTAATCACAAATGATTTGCCTGCCATTCCCGGTCCTCCCCACCATCCTTCCAGCTCCCACATTTGTAAAACTTGGAAATAGAAATAAATGCTCTGTTATATTCATACCCACAATTATGTGCTTTATCCATTTTATTTAAAAAAAAAAAAAAAAAAGAGAAATATGTCAAGTCAAGATAAATTACGCTATCCAGTTTACTCTGTACTGTAGGATTTGTGCACGCATCGCCTGTACTCAGTGAAGAAAGCCATACTAAAATAAACTGAGTTGAAAAAAAATAATATTACATTCTTAAAAAACACAAAAATATTTTTTACCACATTCTGGTATTAACCAAATGCAAACATTGAAATCACATCTACCTGTTTCAGGTTTTTTCTTCCACTCTTTGTTTCTCGTGCACTGCGAGCCTCCACGGAGGAAACACAAATCCTTAATGTAATTCAGAATGAGAAGAAGGCGCTGCTGCCTGCTAGAGTGAGATGCATAGGAGGAGCGGACATAATCTATAACGCAATTTGTGGTTGAGCTTTGGGGAAGGAAAAAAAAAAAAAAGAGCCTTCCACATCAGACTGCCTCCACCCATTCTTTTTCAGTGGATTCAAACTTCGTGCCCATTTGTGGTGCTGTCCTTGACAAAATTCTGTCTGTTTTGTTCCTGCTGTAAACCCCTGGGAATGGACTACAAAAAAAAATCTCCACTGAAGGGGCACAGCAACAGTGTTACACAGGTTGAGTTTATTATGAAATAGATAAAACAGAGCAGCATGGCATCAGCTATCATTATAAAATCCCCTACAAGAAGACTAACAGGGCCAGCATGATTCAGAGCTGAATAAGACAGCTGCTTTCAAAGAGGATGCAGAAACACTTATTCCTATCAGTGCTCTTGTGCATCATCAGAAAGTCCCAGAAGGACTCCTGTACAACACCAGGTGTTTTTAATTTCCTCTAAGAGCAGCGTTTACTAATTAAAGCACTTAGAATGAAGAGTTATTTTCAAGAGCGATTACAATTTTGTTACTGAGGGGAAATTTAAGTTTCAGTTATAAATCAAGTTCACAATACAGCCGAATTAACCTGCAAGAATGTAGAAGATTATGTAAAGCTAAGCAGAGGACAACTTAGTTTTGAAATTATTTAGTGCTTAAGGAAACGTTTTCATGAGATGGAGTGACAAAGACATTCATATGGCCACCTTACAGCTCCAGTTCAGAACTTAGTCATTCTCTTTGTGAATTTGGTACATTTTACCTGGGTTTTCACTGTAGTTCTAATCATTAAGATCCATCAAAGCACTCATAACATTTATATAGCACTTTTCATACAAATGATGTAAGCTCAAAGTAACAAGATGAAGAAAGAAACAAAGAAAGAAAAAAAACTCACTTGCATTTTAATTGACCTAACATAGAACCACACTTAAATCACTTCACTAGTTGACAGTTATGTTTTAAAATGTTACTTCACAAAGAAAAAGTCATTATTATCCCCAACCCTTACCTTACCAAAATGTATCAATGCCATCAGGTCAGCATGTACATTACAATCTCATTATGATGGCTTGCTAAAAACTCCAAAGATATTAAAAAATCAACTGCAAGAGGCAGATCCTTTAGCTACAATGCTCCCAAACCATGTAAATGATGACTGTCTGTCCATCAGTTTTCACCACTTACATCAAAGCTGAAGAATCAGTATTTTAGTATTGCTGAGGTGGTTTGCATTGCTT
This sequence comes from Polypterus bichir lapradei, assembly GCA_026402145.1. Lineage (NCBI taxonomy): Eukaryota > Metazoa > Chordata > Cladistia > Polypteriformes > Polypteridae > Polypterus > Polypterus bichir. The sequence goes on along the minus strand of JANRMT010028174.1, from coordinate 39,699,504 downwards.
TTTAAATACATGTATTTACAGTATATATAGTAACTAGTTTGACTGTCTACTTCTAAGTCTTTCCAATTTCTCTCTTCTTTGGATCTATGAAGGCACTTGGCCTGCACTGGAGAGGGTGTGTAGCCACAAATGTTAGACCTATTTTTAGACATCTCATATTCAACTGAAAAAGCCATGGTCTGCTGGTAGACCGATTTATTTCAAAATGCAGGTGACCTAGGATTAAACACTAAAACAATTTACAGTTGAAGTGGATAACATTGATTATCTTGTTAAAATGGCACCTGTCAATGGGTGGGATATATTAGGCAACGAGTGAAATGTCATTTCTTGAAGGTAATGTGTTGGAAGCAAGACAAATCAATACAGTGTACCTACTACCAAAATAATGGCCAAGCATAAGATCTGAGTGAAGTTGACAAGGGCCAAAATGTGATGGCTAGATGTCAAAGTCTGAGTAGGCCTTGTGGAGTGTTGCCAGCATGCAGGGGTTAGTACCAATCAAAAATGGTCCGAGGAAGGACAATCGGTAAACTGGCAACAGTGTCATGGTCATCCAAGGCTAATTGATGCCAGTAGGGAGCAAAGGCTAGCCCTTCTGGTCCAACCCCACAGAAGAGCTACTGCAGCACAAACTGCTGAAAAATGTAATGCTGGCCATGAGAGAAAGGTATCAGAATACACGATTCATTGAATCTTGCTACTTATGGGGCTAAGTAGCCATAGATAGGTCAGAGTGCCCATGTCCACTGCTAAACGTACCTACAATAAGCATGTGAACATTGGAACTGGACCAGGGGCCAATGGAAGATTATGTGGATGGCTAGGTGCACGTGTGCATCCATGTGTGTGGATGTTACTTTGACATGTACCACCTACCTAAAGATTATTGCAGACCACATCCACTCCTTCCCAGCAATGGTATTCCCTAAAAATAGTGGCCTCTTTCAGCATGATAATGCACCCTCCCACACTGCAAAAATTGTTCAGAAATGGTTTGAGGAACATAACAAAGAGTTTAAGGTGTTGACTTACCCCCAAATTTCCCTAAATCTCAATATGATCAAGCATCTGCGGGATGACCTCATATTATATTATTTGACTGAAGCCTCTGTTCAAGGTGACTTACAGTGCATCCGGAAAGTATTCACAGCGCATCACTTTTTCCACATTTTGTTATGTTACAGCCTTATTCCAAAATGGATTAAATTCATTTTTTTCCCTCAGAATTCTACACACAACACTCCATAATAATAACGTGTAAAAAATTTACTTGAGGTTTTTGCAAATTTATTAAAAATAAAAAAACTGAGAAATCACATGTACATAAGTATTCACAGCTTTTGCTCAATACTTTGTCGATGCACCTTTGGCAGCAATTACAGCCTCAAGTCTTTTTGAATATGATGCCACAAGCTTGGCACACCTATCCTTGGCCAGTTTCACCCATTCCTCTTTGCAGCACCTCTCAAGCTCCATCAGGTTGGATGGGAAGCGTCGGTGCACAGCCATTTTAAGATCTCTCCAGAGATGTTCAATCGGATTCAAGTCTGGGCTCTGGCTGGGCCACTCAAGGACATTCACAGAGTTTTCCTGAAGCCACTCCTTTGATATCTTGGCTGTGTGCTTAGGGTCGTTGTCCTGCTGAAAGATGAACCGTCACCCCAGTCTGAGGTCAAGAGCACTCTGGAGCAGGTTTTCATCCAGGATGTCTCTGTACATTGCTGCAGTCATCTTTCCCTTTATCCTGACTAGTCTCCTAGTTCCTGCTGCTGAAAAACATCCCCACAGCATAATGTTGCTGCCACCACCATGCTTCACTGTAGGGATGGTATTGGCCTGGTGATGAGCGGTGCTTGGTTTCTTCCAAACGTGACGCCTGGCATTCACACCAAAGAGTTCAATCTTTGTCTCATCAGACCAGAGAATTTTGTTTTCATGGTCCGAGAGTCCTTCAGGTGCCTTTTGGCAAACTCCAGGCAGGCTGCCATGTGCCTTTTACTAAGGAGTGGCTTCCGTCTGGCCACTCTACCATACAGGCCTGATTGGTGGATTGCTGCAGAGATGGTTGTCCTTCTGCAAGGTTCTCCTCTCTCCACAGAGGACCTCTGGAGCTCTGACAGAGTGACCATCGGGTTCTTGGTCACCTCCCTGACTAAGGCTCTTCTCCCCTGATCGCTCAGTTTAGATGGCCGGCCAGCTCTAGGAAGAGTCCTGGTGGTTTCGAACTTCTTCCACTTACGAATGATGGAGGCCACTGTGCTCATTGGGACCTTCAAAGCAGCAGAAATTTTTCTGTAACCTTCCCCAGATTTGTGCCTCAAGACAATCCTGTCTCGGAGGTCTACAGACAATTCCTTTGACTTCATGCTTGGTTTGTGCTCTGACATGAACTATCAACTGTGGGACTTTATATAGACAGGTGTGTGCCTTTCCAAATCATGTCCAATCAACTGAATTTACCACAGGTGGACTCTAATTAAGCTGCAGAAACATCTCAAGGATGATCAGGGGAAACAGGATGCACCTGAGCTCAATTTTGAGCTTCATGGCAAAGGCTGTGAATACTTATGTACATGTACAACTGGTTACATTCCTTTTGTTATTCCAATTTGAGCACAAGCAGGTGAAGTGACTTGCGCATGGTCACACAGTGTCAGTAGCAGGATTTGAACCCACTGATACCTATTGTCTTGTGAAATTTCCACAGAACAAAAGTTCGCAGCACTGCCAATTCACACAAGGCCAATTTGGAATCATCAATTAACCTAACATGCATATCTTTGGGATGTAGGAGGAAAACAAGAATACACAGAAAATAAACCACATAGACACTGGCAGAATGTGTAAATTGTCCACGGGCGTGAAATAAAAAAAAAAAAAAATCATCCAGCACTAACTATTGTACTATGCTACCAAGAAAATTAAATTTTTAATGAATATTTTACAATATATTAAGATATAATAGGAAAGATACCAAGAAACACTTGCACACTTCCAAACTGAGCCACATAACCAACCTCCTGCCCTGGTGCACTCTGTGGTTCCTCTTTGAATTTTATGTCAAAAGGTGTTAGGTGGGGGGGGGGGCCGCCCCTCCCCAGTGGAGTATCATGCACATCAGAGAGCTATTGTTTACTTGTAGTACCAAAAGTACAGAACAGCTGAATTTCTTAAACAGTACATTTTAAAAATTGTGCTTTTACATACTTTTTCAGTACTGGTATAATTCACCACTCTACTGAATATTGCGTTAATTAGTTAAAACTAGTAGGTTTAAACATGTTGTCTCATAATAAATGAAAGGATTTCATCATATACACAATTCCCCCCTTATAGATTCAGCAACAGTAGAAACTCTCCCTGGCTGTGGTAGTGTCTCACAGTAAAAACCCATTTGTCCAGAAAATGGTAAATGAGGAAACTAATGTTTAATGTTTGTCTAGTAAACAGGGAAGCCATTACCCTTAACTTTAAAAATTAAAGAAAGTTAAGTCCCCACACCACTTCTTATTCATTTGTGACTATATGCACTATTGCTAACAGGTCCCATTTTCAGGTGACATCTTTTAAGGCAAACATTTAGAACAGCAATGCAATTTAATTTAAAAATTAACTGTACCGGCTCTCTTACAGACTAAGAACAGCAAATTATTCTAGCAAACTAGACATGGAGAAATGCTATAATATGATCGCCTCTAGTCACAGATTAGTTTGCCTGTAGGGGTCATTTTCACATATGTGATTAGCAGACCTAGTGACGACTCAAACATAGTAGAAGTATCCACAAAATGCCAGTTTTCTTTACATTCACTTTTCTATTCCAGTCGGTATGCTGATATCAGATGGTACACTTCTGCATGTGGAAATGAATGGTAAAAGAATTCAGAAAATAATATCAGCCAAACCAGATCCCAAAAGCTTTAAAGTGCATTTGCTTAACTAAAACTATTAACTGTAAAATCACTTTATCTGGTGGGCTGAAATCCTATTGTTGCCTTTACAACTATTGCTAGAATTCATAAACAAAAATCTTAACAAGTAACCAAGATTCAGTAATGTACACTGCTCAAAAAAAAAAATTAAGGGAACACTTAATCATCCCATTCTAACACCAATTCAATGACGCTTCAAGGATATCAATCTGTCCAGTTAGGAAGCAAAAGCAACTGTGAATCAACTTCACCTGCTTTGGTACAAATGAACATGACAAGAGGGGCCCTGGAGAGGCAACAGCATGGCGACCTCCAAAAAAAGAAATGGTTTTGCAGTAGGGCTGCAACGATTAGTCAACATAATCGACGACATCGACGCAGATTTTTTATTGTCGACGCATCATAAACAGAACCTTTAATAGAGGCTCCAGTCACAAAGAACCACATTGTTTTTTGTAACTGCAATGCACTACATGAACATCTGGGGGCAGTATCGTTTGTTATTGTTTGTCAAGACTGCACACAGTCCTACCAACAAAGAACGTCTGAGGAGAAGAAGAATGTAGAGGAAAATAAAAGTGGTTGCAATGGCGAGTTGGATAGAGGAGGGGGAAGGAGATGGAAAAAAATTGAGACAGAAACTTTCTAAAGTGTGGGAGCACTTCACCGAAAAAGAAAAAAAGTTGAATGCAGATTATGCAAAGCAGAGCTTTCTTTTCACAGCAGCACCACCGCGATGCATGAGCATCTGAAACGCAAGCATCCTGGAGCTGTGATGCCGCCGTCTCTTGTGAACGTATGCTGCCGCTGTTAGTTAGTTAGTTAGAGTCAGATCAGGAGGGGAGGGAGAGCGTGAACGAGACTGAGAAAATAAAAGTGAAAAAAGCTAACTTTTACAAGTAACAAATTTACACCCGATCTGTTCGTTTTCAAATAATATTGCATTAGAGCGATGATGTTTTCTGATTGGTACTATTCAGGTCATACAATGATTTCTTCAAAATGTCACATATATTTGTCTCTTTCTTTTTTTTCCCCCCAGTGCTGAGTGCTGATGCAAGAAGGCGTGAGCTTATTCAGTGCTAGCAGGAACATGCAGGTGGCCAGTTGCTTGTGCTATAACAAGCTGACCTGGCAGCGATCAAAGCACATGTTCTGTGCAAGGCATATACGCGGTCCACTGAGAAAAGAAGAGCGTTCATGGCTCAACTTGCAGAGGAACATTGTTTCATCTGCACGTCCTGGAGTCCTGTGCAGACTGGGCAAGATCGGGGGGAAAATACCACAGTCACTGATTACAACCGCAAGAAGGTATGCGAATGAATATGACTAATGTTGCATCCATGCCACAATGTTTTCCGAAATGTACTATAAGGTCATAAAATGAATAATTCCAAATATCATATATACCTATGTCTATGTTTTTTTGTCGGTGCGGCTTTGACATCACGGGCCTTAAGGCGCATACTAATTCAGCGTAAGCAGAACACTCAATACAACTGAATAAAAACAATCAAGTAACAATGAGATACGAATAAGGCAGATTCGCCAGCGTTTGTGTGTCAGCTTTTATCCATCCAGATCAAAGAATTTCCAGTTTGATTGTCTCAAAACACCACTCACATCTACAGTTATTCTCACTTGCAGATAAAAAGTAACAACGTCAGATCCCTGGGGGGGCGGTAGTATGTATCGTGATTGTGACTGACAGAATAAAAGTGGGAAAAAAAATGGTAACTTTTACAAGTACTATACATTTAATACAGTGGCTGTTACAGACGCAAATCAAATGCATGTGTTTATTGTATAATATTAACAATAAGAGCAACTCAATACTCAAAACGTTAAATATACGAGGCAGTCAGGATCAAACGGGGGACTCCTGATTATACGCAAGTCAGCAATTCCTACCGCTGCACCACGGAAGCTATTGTATCATCCTTGAACCTTTTGTGAAAGTGTTTATTTGATCTTTGCACTTCAGGCTTTACACATTATATAGTTTATGTCTACATTTTGTCATTTATTACTAAAATATGAAAAACGTTTCAGTTTTAACTATGTATTTTTTGGTTAAGTTAAATGCACTTTTTTTGTTTAAAGACTACGTGTACTTTAGTTTGTATTGTTTAATGTATTTCTTTTTTACTGTGATGGTCACACTAATATAAAAACATCTGATTATTTTCAAATTCATATGTTTCACTGGTTGTTATTTTAATATGATTATTATTAATTTTAATCGTGTTAATGCAGAGACATCAGGGTGACATCCACAGGTTGACAGACGTGAACAGATGAGGTAAGACATGCACTGGAGCCCAGAACAGGATGTGCAACCACAGGTCACAGGCATCAAAATAATCAGGCATGGAATAATCGTGACTAATCAGGAAAAAAATTGAACAATTAGTCGACTACCAAAATAATCATTAGTTGCAGCCCTATTTTGCAGGTGGTGTGTACGAACAATTGCTCTCTCCTTATTCTTCCTGACTGATTCTTCTTTAGTTTGGTGTTTTGCTAGTGTCCTTCTCACTACTGGTAGCATGAGGTGGTACCTGCAGCCGATTCAGGTTGCATAGGTAGGCCAGCTTCTCTAGGATGGCACATCCATATGTGCCGTCACAAGGTTTGCCGTGTCTCCCAGTATAGTCTCTAGAGCATGGAGGAGATACCAGGTGATGGGCTGTTACACCAGGAGAGCTGGACAGGGACGCAGAAGGGCATCAACCCAGCCACAGGACCGGTATCTGGTCCTTTGTGTGAGGAGCCCTACAAAATTACCTCTAGTTGCCTACTGGTGTGCATATTTCTGACAAAACTGTCTTTGAAAACAGAAGTCAACTGAGGGAACTGGGTTGAAGGATAATGATATGCTGCTGAGAAAGAGCTTTTTGAGAAAACACTTTGTAATGCACTTTCATGGGTTGACAATCTAATGAAATAACAAATAACTGAGGAAATGCATTAGAAAGACTTATACAATGTAAACAACAACTAAATGTGTCAATGCAGTACACACTGTATATACATGGCAAGGTGGATATCAGGAAAGCAATTCATAGTTCAGGAAATGATGACAAGTTGAAAGGGAGAAGCTCTAAATAAATTTAGAGAAAATGTTGTATACAGTTTTCACATAATACATAAGCTTAAATTAGGGTCTTACAGTAGTTTATAAACATGCTTCTAGAAAACAAGTTCCGTTCTGTAATCCCCTAGGCAGCAATTTACATTTTTTATCTATAAAGCTCCCTTCCCCAGAATTAGATGAATCTGTAAAATATGTTCCCAGTCAACTTTTATGAGGAAGCCATCAGCAGGCGCCTTCTCAAAGATATGAACAGATTCTGCAACAGACCTCCAATGGCACAGAATCCACCCACTTCCGGCTATCTGTTAATGAGCCAAAGCATAGGTCAGAATACTGTTTATGGGTCACGGCCAAAGGCTTAGTAGCAGTCCAGAACAGAAAAAAGGAACATTCAAGTTGTAATAATCTCAAAAAAAGACAGAAACCATTCCAGAAGAAATACTGCAGAAAACTACTATTACCACTTCATTTTAAGCAATTACTTTTACAGACTTACAAGAATGGTATAATCTTGAATAAATAGCTCAAATTCATTTTTGTATCATCAGTGTATAGGCAAATCGTGATTTTCTTAGAGCCTTTCAGTGAAAAGGAGAAGGGAAGTGAAGTACCTATCTTGTTAGCTATAACAAGTTAAAAAAAATAAGCCTTTGTTCTCTTCAATTTTCTGTTTTCCCTTCTATTTTTTTCTCTCTGGATATGCAGGCTCCCCTACCTAAAATAAGAAATATAATTTTCAGGTGGAGTATTCCTTTAAGAGTAAAACTCACAACATTCAGCTCATGGGAAATTTAACAGCAAGATGGTGGTGTCATAATGTTTTCATGGGGAAAAAAATACTTAACCCTAAAATGTAGCTACTGTTTGAAAATAGGGATGCTTGGATTAGTCAGCCACTGATCTAAACTGTCCGATCTTAACTCCAAATTAATCGATCAGTGATAAAACTGGACAATCTCAAAAATGATTTTTTCAGCAGCTACTTTTTAAAGCTTTGCGGTAATAAAGTTGTAGTGCTCCTTTATGGAAAGTATAAAAAACATTATTTCCATCCTAAGATGTAGGGTAACAACCTGCTCATGTTTAAGATTGACTGCCCAAACTTGATTTTAACTTGGCATTACAGTGTTGCATGATGGACTCAGTCATGACACTTTACTAACCAGAATGGTAAAGTCATTTAAAAAACATATGCAGTACATTGGGATTTCCTACTTGTGTTTACTTCAGTTTTTCTTTTAGTGGCTAGACTTTGATCTCACCAGACAAGACACAACAATTGCATTGTTTTAGTTGTTTTCAAAGCATGGACTTTTTGGACTATAAATAAACACTAAAAACTTCATAGAACTTAACAAGTAAACGGTGATTAAGAAAAAAAACAAAATAAAATTAGCTTTTAGCAATATGAAAAAGTACACTATAATTTAAAGCTAAAAATACCAAATTATATTCTTCAATAGCTATCATGCTACCAACCCCTATTGTAATAGCAAATTCACATTCTCCTATAGCTCTTTGAATCAATGTATACCAAGCTGCACCTCCATCCCTGCTTGTCTACAACCACTAGTTTTATGTTGGAAACAGGCCAAGGGAATGAGTCTAAACATAACCAAGCTATAATTAAAGATGAACACTCTGGGACGTTGATGTCAAGTCAGAGCTAGAGATATCAGTTGAACTTTCCTTTGCCTTTCCTGGCATCTAGTTAAAAGAAAGGTATTGATTTACATTTGAATATTCGTCACAACCATACTTAGTCTAGGTATCTTGAAGGCACCCAGAAGCAGTTTTAATTTTACTCTGACTTTTCTTCCAAGGTTAAATTCTTAATTAACCAGCTTCAAAATGCCAGTCCCAGTGTTAAAATTCTCATCATACACATTTCTGTATATATATATATATATATTATATATATATATATATATATATACTGTATA
>JANRMT010028174.1:39642217-39690129 GCA_026402145.1 Polypterus bichir lapradei | reverse complement strand
ATACACACAGCAATTAATACTAATTTGTGATGAGTAATGTAATGCAGTAAAGTTATTTTTTCTGGTAATTAAAATTCTGTGCATAAGGCTACAGCAGAAGAAGACAAACTTTAAACTTTAATACAGTAAATTGTAATAACCTCACTGTAAATATCTGTTGATTTGGTGGAAAATGTAAATGAATACAAGATTGATTTCGTACACCATTCTGTATTTGTATGCACAATAAACCCCAGTACAATTTCCCATCTCCCAACTCTTTATTTCCTTTACCTTTCACAGTGTCATAGGGTATCCAGCTGGCCAGAGCATCAACAGGATTACTTTGGACACTACTAAATTAACTACTAATACATCAGGCTTCCAATACAACTCGGAGTCCTGCCACGTGCAAGTGTTCACTGACGACAGTGCTATCGTGGGCTGGATCAGAAGTGGGCAGGAGGAGAAGTATAGGAACCTAATCAAGGTCTTTGTTAAATGGTGCGACTCAAACCACCTACAACAGCAAAACCAAGGAGCTGGTAGTGGATTTTAGGAGACCCAGGCCCCTCATGGACCCCATAATTATCAGAGGCGACTGTGTGCAGAGAGTGCAGACCTATAAATACCTGGGAATGCAGCTGGATGATAAATTGGACTGGACTGCCAATACTGATGCTCTGTGCAAGAAAGGACAGAGCCGACTATACTTCCTTAGAAGACTGGCGTCCTTCAACATCTGCAATAAGATGCTGCAGATGTTCTATCAGACAGTTGTGGCGAGTGCTCTCTTCTACACGGTGGTGTGCTGGGGAGGCAGCATAAAGAAGAAGGACGCCTCACGCCTGGACAAACTGGTGAGGAAGGCAGGCTTTATTGCAGGGATGGAGCTGGACAGTTTGACATCCGTGGCAGAGCAACGGGTGCTGAGCAGGCTCCTGTCAATAATGGAGAATCCACTGCATCCACTGAACAGGATCATCTCCAGACAGAGGAGCAGCTTTAGCGACAGACTGCTGTCACCATCCTGCTCCACTGACAGACTAAGGAGATCGTTCCTCCCCCACACTATGCAACTCTTCAATTCCACCCGGAGGGGGCTGGTAAACGTTAACATTATACAAAGTTATTGTCCGTTTTATCAAAACATGTCTTTCATATAAAAGTAATGTGTGTCCCTGAAAAGGTGGGTGAGTAAATTCAAGCCTGGTAAATAGGGGTGCAAGTGACCCAACAGGAAACAGGGGTCCCTGGTCCTCTGCTTAAAGGGACAATTATGTTCAATGATGTCAAAGAGGAAACATTTCCAGCACGACACTATGCCAAACATTAATTTGCAAGGAAGATTAAAACATTTTAAAATGTGCCTCCTACAGACAAATTCAATCACTGATAATAGTATTCTGGTTAAGGTTCTTTCAAACATAGCAGAAAGAGTAGTCTTCTTTATTATTTCACATGATCAATTGCACCTGTTACAGGCAGACAAGTACAATCAAAACTCAAGCAGGTTCAATGTTACATACTGTATACCTCCGAATCATAAAGCTGGAATTGGATACATTAAGATATATACTTTCACCTTCTTCAATAATTGTTTTAGAACAAATCAGAACATCTTCAGAATTTACACATTTTTCCACTAAGTTAAGTGAACTCTGTATATGTCTTTGTGAATGACAAATAAAAGGAACATTTTACCCCACAAAAATGGGGATTTTGACTGGCATTTAGTGTAGTTTGCCAGTTTATAAAATCAGAGTTCGACTTTAAAGATGACTTTTCTGGAATATTAACTTTCAAGGAACAACTTTAATCTGGAAATATCAGATACGCCATTGAAGAAATCCATGGGACATGATCTTTGGCACATATTTTAGCCATGTACAGGAAACTCTGAATTAATTTCTAAATGCTTTACTTTTCGCAGCAGTTTCCATTACATTCCAGCACCTACCTAGATATTTATTTATCGTACCAATGTAGGAAACACAAGAGTGAGTGCTATAACTTTGAATTGCACCCCAAGCAATCATAATTTTACCATCCCTCAAGTATACAGTACTTAACATAAATAATACAACCTATATTGGGACCTTCACAGATTTGAATAATGACAATATTTTTACATTCTTTGAACAGTCATGTCAAGTCAAGTTGGGGAGGATGCATTGGTACAGTGTGTTGCCACACCCACCACACAACGAAACAACTCAGGATCCTGGTTTGCAACCCCCCAGGCAGACACACGGTCCAGTCCCACCCTCCGGAAATGACCCTCTATCTGCCACAGCCAGGTGTTATGTGGGCGACCCCTTGGTCTGGTCCAGCCACTCGAGTCCCCAACAATGAGGATCCTGCGAGCCGGATCACCCTCAAGCAAACACGCCACATGGCCGTAGTGCCGTAACTGATGCTTCCTCACAATGCAGGCAATGTACCTCATTCGGAACTCCATGAGCAACACAAAGTCAAACCAACGGTACCCAAGGATTTTCCGGAGAACACAGTACCGAAAGAGTCCAGTCTTCGTCTTAGGTCACTGGATAGCGTCCATGTCTTGCAACCATATAGTAAGACAGGCAGCACCAGGACTCTAAAGACTTGGACCTTCGTCCTTTTGCATAGATATCGGGAGCACCACACACCCCTTTCCAGCAACCTCATTACTCCCCATGCTCTCCCAATCCGTCTACTGACTTCATAGGAAGAGTCACCAGAGACATGAATGTCACCGCCAAGGTAAGTAAACCTCTCCAAAAAGTCAATACTCTCTCCGCAAACAGACACACTGCTGATGGCTGTGCACAAGAGGTCATTAAAGGCCTGTATCTTGGTTTTTAGTCAGGACACTTGCAAGCCCAGACACTCAGACTCCTCGCTCAGTCTCTCGAGCGCCCCGATCAGAGCCTCCATTGACTCCACGAAGATCACAGCATCAAAACCCGTGCTATTTTGTATGGTCTTGTCATTTGATTCAATTAATTTATTTTTGCATAGCACTCTTCAATGAGTGTAGGCACACACCACTGTGACAATTTGTCAGGTAAAATGTAAGTACAGATTTTACAAAATACTAATTTCAGAATTAGTACCCAAAGCTACAGATTTGTTAAAAGAACAGAAAACAAAGAAGAAATTGATTAAAATAAATGGAAGCCAACAACATGTGTCCATTAGTTAATTGTTGAATAATGGCCTGTCATGGACACAGCCATCTTGTTTAGTATTGAAGAAATGATGTTGTTCCTTTTTCATATACAGGTAGTCCCCAGGATACGGACATCCGACCTACGACTTACGAACGGGGCCGCAACTGCGACACATGTGCCTCAGTAACTGCCGCTCCGTCATCTTCAGCCTGGGTATGCTGCAAGCGGTGGCTGGACGGAGGCTGGAGGGGGGCAATTTCGCTGCTCGCGCAGTGTAGTGTCCATCGGGTGGCTCCCGGCAGCAAGCGGTGACCCGTGGTCCATAGTCATCGGTGCCACAGCTATCGCTCGTGTGCAGGACCGAGATCTGATGGGGCGGTTCGCTGCCCACCCACTATGCCGCCGCAGCTACTGCTCCTGACTGGACACAGGCTGGATGGTGTGGAGGGGGGCGTTTCACTGCCCGCCCACCACACACGCCTGCCTCGTTCGTTCTCGGTGGGCGTCTGGTAATGCTGCAAGCGGTGACCCAGTTGTGGCTGAACGGAGGCCATTGCAGGTGAATGGGGTGGCGGGGGGGTAGCATTGTATGGTGGCTGCCTGTTGGATGGGGGTGTTGGTGGCAAATTCACTACCCACCTTTGGCTGCACCGTGTTCGTTCTCAGTGGGCGGACGCTGCAGGCAGCATACTGCAGTGAAGGTGACTGTGTGGTGAACCGCCCCTCGCCGCCCCCATTCATTCTCAACAGCAAGCCTGCTTATACTGTTACGCACATAGCAGGAAGTTGTCTCTTGTCAGTACATCAGACGTGTTGATGACGGGTGCCTTCCTGCTGTGATAGCGTGTACAGTGCTGTGCAGAAGAGCTCATATTAACCTTTTGTCTTCATCCTTCAAGAAAGTCTCTGAAACACAAATCTGATGCAAGTGCTGGTGATACAGTAAAGAAGAGAAAAACCATCACCATTGAAAATAAAGTAGAAATAATAAAAAGGTCAGAGAGAGGTGAAACTCCATCATTCATTGGCAGAGCACTTGGTTACAGTCGGTCAACAATAGCATTTATTAAATGTATGTACCTGTTCCGACTTACATTCTAATTCAACTTAAGTACAAACCTACAGTCCCTATCTCGTACGTAACCCGGGGACTGCCTGTATATGATGACTGTGCCCAGCTTACACTGTTCTACTTTGGACCAAAATTCAGTCACAAAAGCATATTCACTTATCGAGCACAGTAAGATGTAAGAAAAGCAAGTTAGAGTAAGGACTTTTTGCAATGTTATCGTTTCTGTCTTGCCTTTAATGCTCAGCTTTTTTTATTTTCTGACACTCGACTGCAATTTGACCACACTTAAGTTTTGCAATTTGCACTGTTTTTTGTCTCGTTCCTTGGCTCACATGCCGTCTTGCTCAACTAGAGGAATCCTAACTCATTAAGCATGCTGGACCACTGCTAACCTTTTGAAAATTTCAGTATCTTAAAGTGGTAATGTTATATTAAATTGCATTTTTTTATTTCCATGCTCTCTTGACAGGTATAAGAGAGTGCATCAGAGGTGATTTTAATAAAATGTACTAAAATATGTATTTTAACGAATTTGTACTTTACTCACTGTAAAGAAATCCTTACAGCAATACATCTAAAACAATACACAGATTAAATAAACAAACAAATAAATAGCGAGGGAGAGTTGAGGCCTACTGTTGCTGGAGCAAATATAAGGTTGCCTGAGAAGTGATGCTGCACACTAAATCTTTCTCTTGAGTCATGCAATCAGTCATGGAAATTGCTAATGGTATTACTTAAAGGCACATTCAGAAATGTGAGTTGGAGGATACAATAACAGAAACATTGTCAACTGACAAAATATTAGTAAGCATAACAGGGAAAACTGAAAAAAAGAAGCAGACGAGAGCATAGCTATGTTCTAAGTAAAATGTGTCAGAACGTGAATTTGGGAAAAACAAAACAACACAGAAAAAACTGAAGTCCAAAAAATCTAATCCAGAAATCACAAATGCAAAGAGTACATAAATTATTAAACAAGCAAATTGACTCAACGGACAGTAGCATATAAATGCGCTGGGCTTGCTTAAATATATCAATAACGAGGGCTAATGTTTCTTGTGAATGAGTGAAAACTGGATAATTGTTGCTAACATGGATTTGCAAGCATGTGACATAGGCAAAATTTGTAAAAGGAGCAAGAAATAATAAACAAATTATCATAAAAGACCAACCTGCATTGGCAAAGGAGCAACTAAGAGAAACTTTGCAGAAAAACACTTTAGACACTGTAAAGTACTACCAGATAGATATAGGTGCTAAGTACAACAAAAGAGGAGGTTGTTATACAACATCTACTATGTAATAAAACACTAAGGTCTGTGCGTTCAGTCTCTCTGAGCAATCTGACTGGTCAGTTTTTCTTTGGGACGTCACGAAAGAGGAAGTGCAAGACGCACAAAAGAGGAGTAAAAGTGCATTTGCCCCAGGGAGCGAGTCACAATCAAAGACAGCAAGTTGAATTAAAGAGTATGTGATGCAGATTTTACAGAAACACGCTCAAGAGTGAGAGAGTCAGTTAAGAGCTGTTCACATATGCAAGTACAGAGGAAGGTACATAAAAAAGATGCATAAAAGGGAAGAAATAACAAATCTATTTTAATTATTCTATTACCTGTCCGTGATAGGTACCGTGGCTAGTATTTTTACAAAAAATACACTGGAAGTGATTGTTGTAGGTGAATGGAAAATAGAGGGCAAAGTAAGACATTTCATAGAACTGCCCATGTATAGAAAGTGAGAGCAGGGAGGCCTGTTAAGAGTATATATGACTCTAACACAAATATTATAGAGGTTTGGCTACCTGGAGATCACGGAGCCCTTTAAGTGTGTACTGGGAAGAATGACTGCAGGGACATATGATGCTTGTAGGGGGAGTTCTAGCCCCGACAGTCTTAAGAGTTCCAGAGAATACTCCCTATCCAGAAACTGAAGAGAGTGGTGCTCGAATCGGGTTTATAAAAAAAACGGAAAAAAAAAAAAACCATTTCAGCTACATCTCCAGTTAGCCTGGAATCAAGGGACAAAACGGGACCCAGTCATGACTGGCTGTAGGTAGAAGAGTTCAGAAAAGGAGTCCTGAAACACCATATTTCCCCGAAAATAAGACCTATTCCAAAAATAAGCCCTAGCATGAGTTTCAGGCTGCTCAGTAATATAAGCCCTACCCCAAATATTAGCCCTAGTCAAGATTGTCAGCTGAAAAGTAAGGTGCTTAAGGCTTGGTTTATACCTCACACGATGCAAGCGTTGTACTGTTTATACTTGCGGGCGTACTTTACATAAATCTGGAAGATTCCACCAGGTGGCAGTGCGGGATATTGTCACGGTGAGAAGAGGTTTGGCTTCTCTGTGTGGTTTATTGCCCGAAACATCCATTAAATTCCAAGGACACTTTGCCACAATATCTCTGAAAAGGATGTTTAATGATTACATCCATCAACCCGACCATTCCAGCAAGCATCGGGCATGAGACAAAAACAAAATCCCTGGACTGGGATGAAGTTAACGATTTATCTGTAAAATGTGACATACATACTTTAATGCATTTCATCATGAAAATGATAGCAAGTATAAATCTAAGGATTCTAAATGTGAAGAGAGTTGGAATATCAGGTCAGGAGGAAGCCCCAGAAGCACGTAGTGATTAACAACTGGGTCGGTTTTAAGATGACGTTTATGACGGTCTACTTTAAAGATAAAATAAACTACAAGGATAAAGTGGACTTTGAGATTAAAGCCGAAATTTCTACTTTAATCACAAAATAGACCTTTTCACCATGCCATTAATTTTTTTCTCCGTGGCTCAAATACGTTGCCATACATTCTGGTGCTGTTGTGAAGGTGCAAAAAAAATCGGCACAGAAGATGGTATGTAAGACTTTTAAAATATATTGTGTCATTATGTTGGGGACACCATGAATGCATTTGTATGTCGGCATTTTGCTTCACCACATTGAACCACTCATCAAACACTGAAGCATGCACATCGATCCCAGAGGATCCTAAAAGCAGCTGGAGCCGCAAGAAATTCAGGCTGGAATTCAGGGTTTGAATAGAGTTATGATGATATTCCAGAAGAAGATTACATGACTGTATTTGAATAAATGTAGATTGTTGTATATGAATAAATACAAGACATCCCCTGTAAATAAGCCCTAGTGAAGCTTTTGGAGTAAAAATTCATATAAGACCCGGTCTTATTTTCGAGGAAATACAGTAGGTAGTCATTTGGCACTTGTTTATAGTTGTACTTTCAGCCACTTCTATTGTTTAACACTGTCTTTATTTTATTTTTAATTAAAATATGCTTTTTGTGACTTTGTCACCCTCAAGTTTTGCAAATGGCTGAAAAGTCCTTCTTATTACCTACAATCAAAATTAATTAATGCTACTAACAGCTTACCTGTAGTTAACATTACTTTCTTAATTTGGATCAAACCCTTTGTATTGGTTGCCAATGTAAACACCATTTTATAATCACTACCATGTCTCTAAAAGTGTGATGACTGTATAAAAACTAGAGACAACCTGATATACACAGCACCATATACTGTAAATTTAGTCACATATACCGTCATCTGAAAACTACAGCATACAATATACAGTTTTTGTACTCTGATACTATTTAGAGTAAATTTTACAGCGAGTCACATTCCCCTGAAATTCTTTAGAATACTCCCTTTTAGAGAGAAGTGGACATGCACTGCAGACAGCAACTGCACAAATTTCCTAATGCATGCACTCTGATTCATTTCACAATGAACACTATCTCAAAACACTTTAAAAGTGATCAATAGTTAAATATCCTTCAGAGGCAATCAAACCTAAAAGATTTTGAAATCCTTCTTTCAGGTTCCATTTTGGTTAAGTGAAACAGGAAGTGGGGCAGGCCAGTATCTCATTATTATTATGATACTAAATCTTCTTTGTACCTAGAAGGAAGAAGGTCAATCTGAAGCTACTGCTCTGACCTTTTTCCTAATAACACATACAGTGATACAGTTTGCCATAGCAGTTAGTGGGATTGACTGATAAAGACAATGATTTAGCTCGAGAGAACTCAACTGAATCATTCAGTGATTCCGGTCCTGCTTGCTCTAAAACTGCATTTAAGTTCGGTTTGCTATATATGAATAAAGATAAGAACAACTGTGAATTATGATTTAAAGCAACTTGTTCATTAACACTGACTGTTTATGCGTAATATTGTAAACATACAAAGGTTACTCTAGCTTTTTTACTAATTCCTTCTCCTATGCTTTGAAGCAATAGAGATATGGAACTATCACTTCTTGCAGGTACCCGGACATTGCTATTCACTAAGGTGCTGTAAAAATTAACCCAGTGTGTTTTATAAATAAAAAAAATATTTGATGAAGTAGGGGTACCAAAACTGAATTTATTGAGCAGAAGATGGCTTTAAAATAGTTTTGCAGAAAAAAAAATAGTGCATGGTGATGCCCGCTGCAGAAGGGGTCAGACTACAAGAATATAAAGGATGAACCTGTTTTACATGTTGCTTTAGTATTTTTATAATGTTTTTGCTTTAGGACAATCTCATTCCTTGCAGTAAAGTATCAGAATAATTATCTTATTTGTGAAGGGTAAGAATATTGCTGACTGTAAACTGAACCAGTCTGTATTAGTGACTGTGCATGTGTGTGCTTTAATGAGATATTTCCTGCTTTACGCAGCATAATGATGCTAGGATAGGGTTTGGACAACATGGCTCTGAGCTGGAAGAAGTTGATATGGACAATGAATAAATTCATTAATGAAGGGCCAGCCAGTAAATCAAAACAAATAACTTAAGAAGACAAAAGACTAAAAGGTAACTTTTGGAAAATTAAAGAGCAAGGCAACATGCTTCAGAGATTTGGACTAGCAAAACTAAATGCCTGGACACAGACTGAGAAAAACAATAGAGGGAGGGACAGAAAGAAGGATAGGCTCCAAGTTGTGAAATGATCACAATGGTGTTTATGCCTTTCTTACAGAAATAAGTTTTGATTGTGAAAGAACTTAAAAACTAGTAAAGAAACCTTGTGTTGCATGTGATATTTAATTAGGAGCCAATGGAGATGTTCAACTGTGGATTAATTGTATGTATTCTCCATCCATCCATTATCCAACCCACTATATCCTAACTACAAGGTCATAGGGGTCTGATGGAGCCAATCCCAGCCAACACAGGGCGCAAGGCAGGGAAAAAACCCCAGACAGGGCGCCAGCCCACCGCAGTGTATGTATTGTACTCCATAAATTATGCCTGCTGATGGTCTGGCCTCACTCTGGATTACACTCTATCACTTTCTGTTTGCCGGTTTGGTCTTTGGTAAAAGTAGGGACAAAGCTTACTGTGCTACGCTCCCTAACACAACTCCACAGCCTTAACCTATTATGCATTGTGGAAGACTTGAATGAATCCTACACACTACATTGCAAATTAACAATATACATATAATAATTTATATGTTTATTTTTAACATTATCTCAAGTAACACTGAAGTTTTGATTATTCCATGAATTTTCTGCCTGATACTGGAATAAGGTGCATTGCACCACTAGCACTCAACTTATACTCTGGGCCCATATTTATATTGATGCAAAACAAAAAAATAGACAGTAAGCGTGAGTAAAATGGATCTGAAACTGCCTCTTTTTCATGAGAAGGGAAACAAAGTATAACTACCACCACACCTAAACAAGCAAGCAAATGCATGAATGCTGTAATATTCAGGTATGTTCAAAGACATTATCAGCTGGTTTGAAAGTTGGATTATTTTTACATTTTTAGTACCTTTGTTATCACAGTTTTGTTTATTACATATTTCAGTAACAGTGATTCATACTAAAACAAGATTGTAATTACATGTACTAGTGTTGTACCTAAAATGTTTTTAATACTACTTGCAATATCATGCGGCTAACACTGCTTTCACAGAGAGCAGATTCTAAATCATGCAATGAGAAGATTCTTGTGCTATTCTTAGCCGTTGTTGAATGTGTTGTTTCTCTAGCTAACTGTAGTTCAAATTTCTTAAAAGTATTTTTTTCAAAGAACTATCCAATCAAGATTTAAATTCTGTGCTTAAGTCTTGAGCTAAAATTGTTGACACTGCATCCGAGTATCATAGGTTGTGGATGACTGTGAAGCTTAGCTGATAAATTGTCAGAGAAATATGGAATCATTGTAATCATTAGATAAGGCAACCATGAGCACTTTTTTTAGTGTATTGGAAATACTGAGTACAAATTTAGTCACTGTACAATACAGTGTCACCAAGCCATCTTGTATATTGTACATCTTCATATGTTAAGGAAATTACATTTACTTTTAAGACATGAACATCACGTCACCTACCGAAATCGATTTCAAGGAGCTGGTGAAGTGATGTGGCAGAGGCCGAGTCAAGTGTAGAATGGGGTAGAGGCTGAAGCCAGGTTGGTAGCCTAAAACAAGACCTAACCAGCATTCTGGTACAGTAAGGGGTAATACTTTGTACAGTGATGGAAAAAATGAACAATATCATTACTATCATTATGAATAAACATCAACAAACTTTGTACACATCTAAAGTCACACTTTTCTTATATGAAAAAACTCCATCACCAAACCCAGCCTACACCTGACCCCACCTAAAACCATGGCCTGTACTTGTTTCAGCTCAAGTGACAGCTGGTGTTTCACTGTTCTGTTAGGAACAACTGTCAAACGATTAAAAGAATACAGTAATCCCTCGCTATATCGCGCTTCGACTTTCGCAGCTTCACTCTATCGCGGATTTTATATGAAAGCATAACTAAATATATAATGCGGATTTTTCGCTGCTTCGCGGGTTCTGCGGACAATGTGTCTTTTTACTTCCTGTATATGCTTCCTCAGTTGGTTTGCCCAGTTGATTTCATACAAGGGACACTATTGGCGGATGGCTGAGAAGCTAACCAATCAGAGCACGCAGTTAAGTTCTCCTGACTGAGAAGCTAACCAATCAGAGCACGCAGGAGCTATGCAGTGTTAACCAGGAAGTCTCATCTCGCTCATTCAGCATCAACGTGCTTCGCTGTGTAAAGAGTTGTGCTCTTTAATGTTTATCTTTGTGCATAGTCAAGCCCTTCATTATGGCTCCAAAACAATCTGCTACTGCTTCAGGTGCCGTGCCCAAGCGCAAGAAGAAGATGTTAACGATTGCCGAAAAGGTAAACGTTTTGGATTTGTTGAAGGCTACGATTCTTTTTATTTAAAAAGTAGGAAAGGAATATAAGATCTACAGCTGCAGCGTCCTTTTAACCAGGGTGCAAAACGAGTTGTAAGTGGATGTAATAAGGCAGTAGTCTGGATGGAATCTGCTTTAGGGATTTGGATTGAAGACTGCCAGAAGAAGAACAACGGCAGTGCTACACAATCGCCTGAAGTGGCTCCTTTACAAGGGCTGTAACGCTCTCCTTTGTTGTGCAGTAAAATTAAACTCATTGTTATCGGACAAGTCATCGTGTCATTGTTGGTGAGTAACCATAATTAATTTTCTTCTTACAGTGCTTAGTACATGTACGTCCGTTTAGTGTCACTGTACACACATTTACTGTACAGTATACTATTTTTCTTGCAATGTACCTTATTTATTGCTGGTGACCTGTCTATCGTAATGGCTGTAACATATGTGATATCGGAGACACTCAATATCTTTAAAATAATATTTAGGTTTTACTGTATATAAACAGTGTGTGTTTATATACATAATTTCAATGAATCTTACCTAATATCTAAGAGAATACAAAGGGATTATGCTGTATAACGCTGCGGGGAATATTTATAAACAGTGCGGGAGAGTTTATAAGGGCTTAAAATATATAAAAATAACCATACAAACATATGGTTTCTACTTCGCGGATTTTCACCTATCGCGGGGGGGTCTGGAACGCAACCCCCGCGATGGAGGAGGGATTACTGTATTAAAAAACACTACACAAGTAACCACTCTCAATGTAGAACTAACACCACAAACTAATTTGTAGTTGTAGTCACACTGAATGTTCCCCTTTTTTAAAGACAGACAAGATGCAAGTTTGCCAAAGCTATTCCTTGGGAGATTTAGAAATTTCAAAAATGTGTACCAAAGTGCTGTATTCGATATATCTCAACTAAAATGAAAATGAAACTGTAAAATGTAATTTCCTTAAAGAATAAGTTTTGAAGTTCAACAAATTCAGTCCACTTAAGGTGTTGTTGTTTCACGCAGACAGACATGGTTATTATAGCAGGTGCTTTTCACATTATATATGAACACACCTAAAAAACACAATCAGCATCAAATTATAGACTGTTGTTGAGTCATACAGCATGTTATCTAATATGGCAAGTTCCCTGCTTGTATTAACCTGAATCTGAAATACTACACCCGCTCTATTATCCTTTATACACCATTCAGTTTTGGGTCCTACGTTTTGCCCAATGTTCTAAAAGAGGCACAGGCTAATATGACCCTAAACTGGATGAGTGAGCTAGACTATAGAGAGATGGATTTTTTTACACCATTCCACTCAAGCTAACCACACACAGCCTCTCTTGACATTGTAATAGACTCTGATGCTTTTTAAACACATGAAAGCGATGCAGCTTGGAGAAGATGAAAGGAAACAGTATACCATTATCTGCTAAAGGGATATACAAACAGAGAAGCCTTGGGGAAATACAGCCATAACAAACTAAGTTAACAGGCTAAACAGAAAACAAAAAAATCACTTCAAAGTGCTACCCAGCTGAGCATTAAATGAACAATAAAAACATGATATAGGCAAATCTTAGTTTAGAATTGTCAATAATCACTCACAAAATACAATACTAATAAACAAAATGTCTCAGTTTAGCACTAATGAGAAACAAAAACAAATTGGATGATACACCAAACCTAACATCCTGTAAAATGTATATTCATCCTTTAAAATAAATGTTGATAAACCAGCATATTGAGTTTTGATTAGATAGACATGTTGAATAAGCTTTTGCTTAACTAGGCTCTGAAACATATTATGTGAATTTCACCTTTCTGGCTATTTATATATAAAGAATCCTGGAAAGATGGAATGTATCTCGGCAGCTTCAGGTACAAGTCACTGTGCTGTCCTAAAATGGGAAGCTTGCTTATCACCAGCTCATTTAAAAGTTGCAAATTAACCTAACCTGTAAGGTTTAAGTTTAGCCTGTAGAAAGGAGACAAATTACAAACACAAGTCTGTTCAGATGCAAAGGGAATACACCGATTCCACCCCTCAATGAAACCTTAGGCAGATGGGAAGCTGTAAACTGGCCACTGAAGCTAACATCCATTTTTAAGATGAACAGAAAACTTCACCTAACTACAGTAATCCTTTACAGTTTATTTTGCTTTTTAGACTTGTGTACTTTCTACTGCACATGTGCTGAAACTGTCCGAGAAGATCACTGAAGGAAGTATACAGATACATATATCCTTTCTCAGACCACTTCCTAGTAGCAACCAAAGTCTGCAGACTTTAATTTGTAATATTGCTGCAAACAAAGGAAAAGAACACTTTGAAAATGAATAGTCTCGTTGACAAAACACTAGACAACAACTGTGTAAGCAGCTTGCTTGACCAAAACCTTTTTTTGCATAATAAAACATTGGAGGTGCCCAGCACATGACTTTAATGTGATTTTAGCAATAAATTATTGCTGAGTAATATTTTATAATGTGGAATGAAAGGAAAATATCACACCTTGAAAAAAAAAAATATTATCTACTCTCACTATTGTGCTCAAGATAGGGCACAATAAAAATAAATATGGATAAAGTATGTAAATCTTCTGAAATAAAAAAATAGTTGTGGAAAGTTTGATTTGAATAAAGTGATTCTCTTTTGAGTTACTGTTATCCATCGACTCAATCCTGACATAATATGCAGACATCATGCTCTGAAAGTGGGCAAATGGTCGTCACAGCTGGGTAAAATATGTAAATCCTAGAAAAACTTAAACTTGAAATTTTTGACTACTTAATAATACAGTAGTTTCACTATATCATTTCCTACTGCACATATGCCCACTATGTATGTAGAAAAACTACAATGTGAATAAAAATATAAAAATTTATATGCAGTTCTTGTTAGAGAAATACAAACTATAGATGTTGTATACGTAGCTTTTGCATCAACAGTACTGAAATAGGGCATACATTAACAACAAAAAAAAAACATACAAACGCACTAGCAATGTGTTCTAATGTTTAATGCTTGTTTAAACAAGACATAATTATCTCAAAAGGGAACGCCTTACTTTCAAAAAGAATTTTGTATTACAAAACACTTCTTTAGACAGGAGGGAAAAAGAACACAAAATGCTTAACTGTATAGCTAAACCAATATTCTGGATTACAACCAACCTGAGGTGTTTTACTAAAAAAAGGTTTTGGCTCTCTTCCTTCTAAAGACAAGCTCCTGACGTCTGCTGCAGCTGATATTTTTTTAGGCGCACACTTCCTTTCCTCTGAGTAGAGAATTTGATCTTGGACCTTCTGTGAACTTTTTTTAAATTTTTTTTTCAGATTCCTTTCCAACAACATCTGTTTCATGTTTAAATACCTACTAATGATCCCAAACTCCAACCAATAATGCACAGAAAACACAGAAGCAAGAGTTTAGAAATGGTACAATTTTAACATATTTACTTCTATTTGTCAAAGATAAAAAAAAATTACTGTACTTTCATTACTTCTCTCTGTCAAAGACGTTTCATTGATCAGAATCTATAAGCTGCTCAAGTTCTAATTATGAAAATTAGTATTCAGCTCTTACAATTTCTTTAACAAACAATTTTTACTTTTTTTTCCTTCAATTACACAGACAACTGACTGCTATGAAAATCTGCTTTCAATTTAAACTTACTGTTCTGGATGGCCTCAGAATTCAAAAAGCGAGGCCAAGGGAAACCAAGATGGAAAATAAATGCTTATGCATAGAAAAAACAGTTGTAATTATCATTGTAAATGATGTTTAAAACAAGGGTATTTTTCAGGTCAAAGTTATTCCTTCACAATCATGGTATAACATATATTAATATGCCATATAAAATTGCATTCTAAAGTGAGGCTTTTTTTGACAAATTTTAAAATTAACTTATATACTCTTACAGCTTACAATAGGGATAAAGGGTCCATGGGTCCACAAGTGAATGAAAAAGCCTTGAATACATTTCCTAATCGCTTATCTGCTCTGTCTTGGGTGGAGTTATGACAGCCCAAGAATCCCCCGGGGCAAGCTATATTCTGTTTATAATCCTACTTTTGCTTCCGATGTTGTTTCTGCAGTTGGTTATGCTCTGCCGTGTCTTATAACAACAGACTGAAGAGCTCAAATAATACTATAGCAAATTTTCACTGCTAAAGTAGCCCAAATATATCAGTGTGTGGGTGTGTGCCATGGACTGGCATCCTCCTGTACAGGTGTTGTTCCTGCCTTGTGCTCGATGCTTGCTAACATACGCTCCAGCTGCCCTGTGACCCTGCCCTGGAAAAGTGGGTTAGTAAGATGAATGAATTATTATCATTATTATTGTGGCTAAAGTGGGTTAAAAATCTATGAATAGCTTAACCATGATCCAAATGTTTGACCTGTGTTGACACAGCATCTGCTTTTCACTTGTTCTGATCCAGGGCATCTTTGTGTGGTGGCGTTGACTTTGCACATATCATCCCTCAACCTTGATGCACATGTACATTAGCTGCTTTCCTTGTAGGCTAAGAAGCAAAGATGTCTTTGCCACCAGTGTCGGCCATTGCTGCATATCAATTGGTGCACTATTTTATTTGAATAGAGCAATGGATGTAAGATATTGCGGACAGCAATTAATAATATGAATACTGTTCTGAATGGCAGTACTGCTTTCATGCAGTGAAGGAGACTTGGTTCACAGGTGTGTTAAGTTTGGATGTTCTCCCCACATGCCCCAGTTTCCTTCCACAGTCCAAACACATATAGGTTAGGTGGATTAGCATTGCTAAAGTGGTCCATTTGTGTGTATGTTTGTGTTCACCCTGTGATGGAGTGGTGTCCTGTCCAGGGATTGTTTGTGCCTTGCATTTGGCTCTTGTATCAGGATTAACCAGTTAGGAAGATGTATGTATGTATGAAGGAATGGATGGATGATTATCTCTTCAGCTCTTGCCACGATTAAATACCATGTGCCTACTCAATATTCTTGTTCACACACGTGCACTATAAATCTGGCAGTATTAGGCAATCTTTGCGACATAAAGAAATAAGCTTCCCCATTGTAAAAGAACAAGTTTTTTTTAGTTAATATTATCTAGCTGTCTACAGTACAGAGACATCAATTCACATCTGTGCATCAACATTCAGCAATGTTAATAATGGGTGTCTGAAGATGATGTTTCAAGGTGAATCCATGTCCTTCGGGCCAAGTTCCTCTTCCCCGTTCCATAGGCTATACCAAAGAGTTTCTCTGAGGCTGAAACGTTGCCAGTCTGCTTTGAAAATGACTGAACCTTACAACCATGATTCAATTTTTGCTTTTTTACCTTTTTAAAAACAACATGGATACACTGCTTTGCAGTTTGTTTGTAATCTCATGACACGGTTCAATACTCGATAACATTTTTGGCTTGAAACATGGACATATTCAGTAAATTTTAAGGCCTTTTCATTAACTTATGGACTTGCATACCTTTCATCCCCATTGTAAGCTACAAGAACAGACAAGTTTATGTAAAGAAATAACTAACTTGAAAAATTCCAAATTTCTCTTTTAAATTGCCACACCTATCAACAACATTTCTAATAATGATGTTTTCATGCATTTCTGGGGTAAGATAGTGATGCTGTAGTTAATATACATAATTAAACCATTCATAAACTTACTTAAATTGCATAATCCATCACAGAGAGGAAAAAAAAACTAATTACAAAAGCATCATCCTCAAAAAAAAAAAAGAGATTAGCTCTGCATGGAGCACTAGTCCTCCACCAAGCACACTTAGGAAAAAATCTCAATAAACTTGCTCAATAAACCTTAACATACAAGTATTTACAATGTAGGAGTACTAGGGTGTTGTACTGTGTTAGCCATTATGAATGTAGAGAAAAGCCAAGCAAAATGACACCTTTTACTGGCTAACTAAAAAGACTACAATGTAGGAGGAAATCTAAGTATCCGTGCAAACATGAGGCCAGGCCACACTTTGACTAGACAAAGAATCAAACCCAGGTCTCCAGAGATATGGGGCAGCATGCTATTACTAATAATAGCAGGTTTATTTGCACAGCACTCTCAAGCAAAATGCACAAAACAATAAATAAAAAAATAAACAAAAAATTATAAAATGTAAAAGAAATAAAAAGTACACCCAACAAACTAAAAATAAACAAAGAAAAAAGCTAAAATATAAAATTAAAACACTAGGAATACAAAAGGAAAGTCTATAAAAGTTTTTTAAAATGCAACTTAAAAACAAGTATTGTGTCCAATGTTGGAATGCTAAAAGGAAGGCAGTCCAAGAGTCTAGTGCAAAAGTAACACTTATGCTTTGGCCTAGGCCAAGGAACAGCCAGAAAAACCTGAAGTGATGATCTAAGTCAGGGGTCTCCAACACGTCGCTGGCGATTTACCGGTACCTGGCAACCCCTTTCCAAGTAGCTCGCCAAAGGGTTAATGAATCCTACATAAATTTGAAAACTTGATTAGTCAAATTAGGGGTGGGCGATCTTTCCAAAAAAATCATATCACGATCCACAATCTGAATTGCAATCTCTCTTTTCAATGTGGCATAGACTTAAGAGAATATCCGGACTGAAACTCATCAAGACCTAAGTAGCACTTTATTTTAAATATCAAACAAAGTTGAATTTCAATTGTTCTCTCGTTCGCCAGCTAAGTGGAGTTAAGGACCACGCCCCGAAGCTGGCGAGGGAGTGAGGAAGGCAATCCACCCCACAACCCAGCCCGTTACCTTTTTCTCGGATTCACGTAAATACATCGGTACTGCAAGCAAACTATGATACCTAGCGAAATGAAAGAAGTCGCAAGATTAACCGGAATGTTCAAGCAAATTACAGAAAAAAACCTAAATCCGTTAAGTAGTTCTCTCGTCAAAAGCAGACAGACATTGGATTTTAAATATTATATATTTGTAAACCTTCAAAATAATATGCAGTTAAAGTCTCAACAGCATTCTCAGCATTTCTGGAGTTTAGTAGAGCCAGATAACTATAAGAATCTTCACCAAGCAGCTCTGTAAATGTCTGCTTTGTTTGGGTCTTCATACCTCTGTGAGTCGGCCTTTTCTGATATGAATGTCATGAAATCAAAGTTCAGAACAAGACTGACAGATGAACATTTAAATGACTCCATAAGAGTTAACCTAAGAGGCTACACTCCACCATACACCTCCCTCTCTTGTTGACTCCATGCAGTGCCAGTCATATGACTAACTAAAAAACACATTACACATGCAACTGGACTTGTGAATAAAGTGAAACAGTGACATGGAACAAAATGACAAATGAATAAGTCATATCTGTGTATTTGGAATTGCATTGTTTTGTTTTGATAGAATTAATGTTTTAATTCAATAGTGTGAGATACACTAGAAAATGCACACAGACATACAAAATGCACATGCAGGTGAACTAAATATTTTTTTGTGATGTTTTAATGCAAAATGCGAGTTGTGGACACCTACATTTTGTAAATGTTCAGGCAAAACAAACTTATTCAGTTTGTTTGGGTTGAAATAAGCTATGAGAATAAACGTTAGAAAACACGAGTAGCTCTCGGCCATTTTCATTTTGTATAAGTAGCTCTCGGGGGGAAAAAAGGTTGGAGACCCCTGATCTACGTAATCTGTGTGTGTCATAATTCCTGTACATCTTGAAATAAAATGTGTAAAGAGTTGTATGCTATGAATAAAACCTTAAAATCAATCATAAATCTTATTTGCAACCAATATAGGGAGACAAGCACTCGGGTTATACTGGAAATAAGTTTTTTCTTAAATGAATTAACAGTAGATTTATGAATTATCTGAAGCTGAGTCAAAGTTAAAAAATATTACATAGGAAAATGAAGCATTCAAATAATTTGGGTTCAATGATATAACAACATGCATCATATTTCTGTATCCTCAGAATAACAGATCTAACTGTAGCTATTTTTCTAAGTTGCTAAAAACAACTTTCCACTTTACTACCCCAAATTTAATTCACATTGAACAATTTTTACCACTGGAAAATATGATTTGATTTAACCGTTGCACAACTATGGATATTAGATTTTCCTGTCATTTTTATTTTATATATCCCTACTTTTAAAGTTTTAAAGAGAAAAATGCATTTTCAAGCAAAGCTAAGTACCAATAGCAAAGCCCTCATGATATTTTGGTGTTCACCCTTATACTTTTGAGCTCTATTGCACTTTGATTATTTCATCTATATTATCTAAGCAAATATATGCCAAGCTCTTGGTTCTATAAAAGAATCTAATTTATTTTGTCTTTTCTCAGGAGGTTCACTAAACTAGATTATATAGCACCAGCAAGGAGGATACAACATTAATTAAATGCAGAGCCAGAGATAAATGTATTTAGCTTTTAGGCCCCCCTCTGCTATAATTGCACTGAAGTAATTAGGCAAGGACTGCTGGATGGCTGCCACAGATATTGTCTAAAATACAGACTTATGGATAACTGGACATACAGAGACCTGGCTAGTACATCTCATGATGGGCAAGATATGCTCTGGAAGATGAGTCAGAAAGCTCAAAATCAATAAAGTGATGCTATTAAGCAAGGCTCCACCTCCTTGTAATACAGCAAAAGGCCAAAAAAGGAATGAAAGGAAGGTGGCTATGATATTTGTATTTCTAAAGACTAGAATGTAAACATATTGCATTAGGTTTAAAATTGAAAGGATCAGGTTTAAATAAACAGAAATGGGGGCTATTTCATGACAAAGACATAAGTATAAAGAAAATTAATGGGAAACATCTCTAAAAATCTGTACAGAGATGAAAATCATGAAAAAGTGTGGCAAACAGAGAAGCAGGGGGAAAAAATGGAGATAAAATATAAAAATTACGTGCACAACTCTGAATTATCCATTGAAACACATTTAGCTTGTATACAGTTTTTATTCTCTTTTCAATGCTTATCATTAGGCATGGAGTATATACCTTGGTTTTGGCTTAAATCCATAAACTTACACAGTACACAAAATACTGCGACTCCAAACAGCTTTGGTTCTTTACAGTGGAACATAAGATTCATGGTTCAATGGCTGCAAATTATTTACTACGTGATTCTGGATAAGTGACTTGACCTCCAAAAGCTAATACTGAAGAATATATAACAACTTTCCAGAGAATATACTCAAAATATTGTGATGGGCTCAAAAGTTTGAGTTTTTAATGGATTTATGTATTACATGTATCCCAGAACACAAACTGATCACTGCACAGTTAGTAGCACTGTAAAATGCTACAAGTTTATTGATTTAGATCAAAACTATTCTAGGAGATTTTACTTTGCTGAGTTATTGATTTTGCATTAATTATTAAAATCATGTTGTGTGCTAGACAAAACTTTTTTTTTTTTGTACGCTTCCAAAAATAATGTTGCAGATATACCAAGTAACATCATGCCATAGCACTAGTACCACTGCCACTTGGAAGCTGTCCTCTACTAATTGTGCTTTTTAGTTTTCTTGCTACTAAGAGCATCGTTTATTTTTTTTCACACTAGTGTTCAGATAGATAAATGCAATTTATAAAAACTGCATAGGAATGAAATATGTACAATATGTAATTACAAGTTGACAAATGATGACCATGGACATGTTTAAGGTGTTATTAAGATGGTCCTTTGAATGTTTGCTAAAATTTTTATCATCTATTTTATTAAAGCTCAACAAACCATTGCAAAGTAGCTCATCAATAACTGCAGCAAACTATGAATATAAATCAAGGATCAAGGCTGATATAGCCTATTGGCAATTTTCTTAAATCGATACCATATTCCAAAGGGAGCTTGAACATGAAGGATTCTTGAGATATATATATATATATATATATATATATATATATAAACCTATTAATAATAAAACCTATGTAATATTCGATCATTTTTCTTAATAAATAAATGACCAAGTATAATATTTTTGTCTCATTTGTTTAACTGGTTTCTCTTTATCTACTTTTAGGACTTGAGTGAAAATCTAATGATGTTTTAGGTCATATTTAGGCAGAAATATAGAAAATTCTAAAGGGTTCACAAACTTTCAAGCACCACTGTACTCTTCTTGAGAAAATTACAAAGTGACAGAAAACAACTCAGAATGGTGTGTTTGAGTAAGTATAAGCAGTCAGTAAATTTTACATTTTCTTGACAGTAAGCGTTTATTCAATTCCATAATATGTGAGAAAATTCTGCTTTTAGGCTCTGATGGTACTGCAGAGTTTAAATATCTTTATAAAATTGCCAAAATACCACTTCCAATATTGTCTGTAGCAGAAAGGAGGTATTGCAGCACTCCCTGCATGTCCAACCAATATCTCCATCACCACCAACCAATTAACCAATTCTGAGTATCATGATTCCCCCTCCCCATCTACTGCACACATTTTCCTTGGTTCATGTGCTGTATGTAACCAGACCACAGAGGAAAAATGAGCACAGTTGCTGGTATGTGCATCTTTTATCACACATTCTTTTTCTCGCACCCCAGAAAGACGGATTTTCTTTCAAACTACAAAGACGCCTGGCAAAGTATTTATACAAGGTAGTATTTCGTACAACCCCACGTGTTAATTCTCACTTAGGTTTTGTTCTAACCTGTTTTTATTTTATTTACAGTCTACATGCTGCTGCAGCACTTTAATTTTGATGGTTGTGGCAACAACAGTGAAATGTGCAGGGAAAAATTTCCTCCATTCTGGCATCACTAAAAACGTCTATCACTAAAGGAAAATTGTTATGCTCTTTATGCTAGTGTGAGGAGATGTAGATGATAAATTGTGAATAAAAGTACAGATGTAAAATTTTAATATAGAAATGATCATAAACAAAATGGGTAGGAAAGCCATTTTCAGTGAATAGGGGATTTTATGACATACAAAATTTAGTAGATAATGCATAAAATTTACACACTAATTTATATGAACTGACCTTTACTTTAATAAAAACCCAAAAAATGTTTTCAAATGAAAATAACTTCTGGAAAGTAATTTGTGCTACAGAACTAATTAAAAAAACGAGCTCAATCGCCCATCTGTCAATATATGATGGATCCAGTAGCATTCAATTTTATTCAGCATACTTTTTGCATACTGTATAGGGAATCTGCACAATGAAAAGTGTGTAATGTTCCATCATTTAGATAAAGTGTGCATGATGAAAGGCAACATTTTATTCTTTAAATACATCCAGCCACCACATAAAGTACTCAGCAGCCGAATTTCATTTTGGAAGGGATGTGGATGTTCTGGTGGCACAGTGGTAGTGCTGCCGTCTTGCAGTAAGAAGAACACTGTTTGTGTCCCAGGTCCTCTCTATGTGGTGTCTGCATGTTCTCTCCGTGTCTGTTCAGATACATGCAGGTTTCGGGAACTGGCGATAGTGTGTGTCTGGAATATGTATTCACACAGCAATGGACTAGTGCCCTGTCCTGTAGACTTGCACCCTATGCTAGTTGGGATAGGCTTCAGCCCCCCGACCCTGATCTGGATTAAGGGAGTGTGAAAATGCTACCAGTTACCCATGATACCTGTTGCATTAAATCTTGCAGGATGTTGCTTCACAACAAAAATTTATTTATTTTGTATAGCAATCTTCAATGAATGTGTTTATCATATTTACGTGTTAACATGTAGAATGCTTGGTTGGGGAGGGTGGTGGTATCACTATCTTTATAGAGTAAAAAAGTTTTCTCAACTTAGTCTGCTTTTCACATTTATCCCAAGGACACTCAGGTTAGTCTAAGTGGTCCTCTAACCAGGCCCAGTATAAGAACAAGTGTGCATGGATGTGGATGCAACAGGGTGGTGAATGCTTTGTGCCAAAGGCTCTGGATCCTTGTAACTCTGAATTGGACAAAATGTTTCAGGTAAACAATGGATAGAAACAAATTCATTCTTATATTTCCAATAGCCTCTGATGTAGTAAAAGGTTGCGTAGAACACAGCTTACTTCTTTTAGTAACACTGACACCGAACATTTGCATAAAGCTTTCCTATATAAATAACTTGACCACCAAATATACATTTGAAGTTTGTTATCCCAAAGGAAAAACAGGCTGAACATTCTAACAAGTCACATAGCCAAAAGGACAAAAAAATACTTTTGAAACAAACTTCATTGCACCCCTTCAAGCACTACCCCAAAAGGAACAATACGACTTCAAGTTCCATCATAAAGGCACAACATCCTGAAAGTGCATGTGGTAAGACATGTTTGGGTCTGTGGCGATGTGCAGTTTTTTAAATAAATAAAGGAGTGCACAAGCTTCAGAGGGATGTAGGTGTGTGTGGCAGAGAAGCTCCAACATGTTGGTAAAGAGACCGACTAGTCACGCATCGACGCATAGACACATGTGGTTCATGCAGTTGCCTCATTAATACTCCAGGGTCTGTAATCAGCACCAGCAGGATGTAAATGAGCCTAAGCAGGAAACAGGGGGATAGCAATGAAAAAGAAATAATAGGAGGTTAAATCAAAAGAAAAAGAGAGATGGGCAGGTTCACGGAGGAGCTAATGTGAAGGTGGAAAAGGAGCATGCAGTCGAGAAAGAAGGCCCCAGAGAGGAGTGTGTGGCCAGCGCGCAAGGTGAGGGGCAGGGCTCACTCTTGCTGAATGTCCCAAGTTGTAGAAGTGACCAAGCGTTCAAAGTGGGCTACCGCTTGAGGTTAGAGAACGGCAGTGAGAGAGGTCGAAGGCTTGGTGCAGCACCCCACTGAATGTCTAGAACAGGAGTGAGGACAAATGGATGACTGCACCTCTTGGTGGACTTCTCTTGCTACAAAGACCCTCTCAGTGTAAGCAAGAGGATATGTCAGTTTTTAGAAGGAAGCACCATGGATCATCATTGGTTTTAAGGATGGAACCTGCCAGAGGATTTTAACCTCATTTTTATGTATTTATTTATTTATGTATTAATGGATTTTTAATCTCCTTTATGTTCAGATCTCAAAAACTAACATCAGGCTAGGGCACAAAAAACTACTCTAAGCACCACATCCAACAGACTTAACATGCTGTAAATTGAGATTAATATCAAGGAAAAATATTTCAGATAAAATTATTTATTGCCCATTATTAAGGATAACATTGAGCAACACATGGCAAGGACAGGAGTTATTCTGAATAGTCAGCATGGGTTCAGAAGAGGGAGGTCATGTTTTACTAACATGCTGGAATTCTATGAGGAGGCAACAAAAGGATACAATCCAAGTGGAGCTTATGATATTATTTATCTGGACTTTCAGAAAGCATTTGATAAGGTGCCACATGAGAGGTTGGGCATCAAATTAAAAGAGTGGGAGTTCAGGGTGATGTTTGTTGATGGGTGCATAGTTGGCTCAGACATAGGAAGAAGACGGTGATGGTGCGAGGAACCTCATCAGAACTGGCCGATGTTAAGAGTGGTGTCCAGCAGGGGTCAGTGCTGGGGCTGCTGCTATTTTTAATATATATATATATATATATATATATATATAAAAATGATTTAGATAGGAATACAAGTAACAAGCTGGTTAAGTTTGCAGATGATACGAAGATAGGTGGATTAGCAGATAATTTGGAATCTGTTATGTTATTACAGAAGGACTTGGATAGCATACAGGCTTGGGCAGATTTGTGGCAGATGAAATTTAATATCAGTAAATGTAAAGTATTACACATAGGAAGTAAAAATATTAGATTTGAATACACAGTGGGCGGTCAGAAAATCGAGAGTCCACCTTATGAGAAGGATTTAGGAGTCATAGTGGACTCTAAGCTATCAAATTCCCGACAGTGTTCAGAAGCCATTAAGAAGGCTAACAGAATGTTAGGTTATATAGCATAATGTGTGGAGTACAAGTCACAGGAGGTTCTGCTCAAGCTTTATAACACACTGGTGAGGCCTCATCTGGAGTACTGTGTGCAGTTTTGGTCTCCAGGCTACAAAAAGGAGATAACTGCGCTAGAAAAGGTACAGAGAAGAGTGACTAGGCTGATTCCTGGGCTACAAGGGTTGAATTATGAGGAAAGATTAAAAGAGCTGAGCCTTTACAGTTTAAGCAAAAGAAGATTAAGAGGTGACATGATTGAAGTGTTTAAAATCATGAAGGGAATTAGTACAGTGGATCGAGACTTGTATTTTAAAAAGAGTTCATCAAGAACACGGGGACACAGTTGGAAACTTGTTAAGTGTAAATTTCATACAAACATTAGGAAGTTTTTCTTTACACAAAGAACGATAGACACTTGGAATA
Organism: Polypterus bichir lapradei; assembly: GCA_026402145.1. Classification (NCBI taxonomy): domain Eukaryota; kingdom Metazoa; phylum Chordata; class Cladistia; order Polypteriformes; family Polypteridae; genus Polypterus; species Polypterus bichir. The sequence goes on along the minus strand of JANRMT010028174.1, from coordinate 39,664,424 downwards.
AGCTACCAAGTAGTGTGGTAGACAGTAAGACGTTAGGGACTTTCAAAATTCGACTTGATGTTTTCTTGGAGGAAATAAGTGGATAGGACTGGCGAGCTTTGTTGGGCTGAATGGCCTGTTTTTGTCTAGAGTGTTCTAATGTATAAAATTAAATGAATAAATTAATGCACAAATAAACACATGTATTGTGATATGCAATAGTCATTAATTTTTAACAAAATAATACATAAGCATAAATAATATCTCACACATATATATATATATATATATGCATTTGTTGCTTATTTATGTATTAATTTAATTACTTCTTCATTTATTTCATTAACACTGCATTTAACATGAAATATGCCTTGATTGAGTAATTCTGAGACACCTGCCTCTAGCGGCCGCACTTTAGAACTATAACCCACAAGATTCTTTTGGCAAGTAAAGCACATGCTCAAAGTTGAGACTGTGCCCATTTATGGTACACAAAAAGTTAACCAGAATTACTGTGCAAAGAATCTCAGAGTTCATCATTCTCTCAGGAGTAGGCACCTGAAGTACCTGCTGTAAGTTTGGAACCTGATAGCGGAGTATCTAGTTGAACCTCTACTAACGATTCACTAATCAAAACACAGTACAAGTTAGAGCCCCCTTCTCACATTTTGTATTTGAAAATGGCCGTTTTCATTTCAAGCCACATTTCATGTTTCAGTATATCCTTGAATAAACAGATTAATTGAGGGAATGGAGTGTCTGTTATTGCCAAAAGTCAGTTAAATCAAATGTGTCTTAAAAACTTATTTTGATTACAGGGTGCATTAAAATGTTATTATACTGTATATCTGATAATGTAAAAGAACATTTGGAAGATTTGTATTATTACTGATTAGATCTGAGAACTAGTGTTGGCATGATGAGAGACTGAGTACATTGGAGATATCTTGTTAAAAACCTCACTGTCAATGTCAACAGATGGGAGAGAGAAAGAAGAAGATATAAGGATGAATAACACTTTATTTAAATGTACAATGACTAGTGTATACCCATCATCAGGCACATCTTTCCATGGGACACCAACTGAGAAAAGCGAGCAAAATGCTTACCTCATTACAATATGGATTGTTCCTCCAAAACTTCTATCTAGGCATGTGGTTTTACTCAAATATCCATCCATTTTCTATCGCATATCCGGTCTGGGTCACAGGGGCAGAAGTCTAAGCAAAGAAGCTCAGATGTCCCTTTACGCCTCCCCCCTCCCCTTCCTCCAACTTCTCTAGGGAGATAACAAGGCATTCCCAAGCCAGCTGGGAGATATAATCTCTCCAACATGTCCTAGGTCTGTTCCGAGGTCTCCTCCCAGTTGGACACAACGGAAACACCTAAGCAGGGAGGCATCCTGGAGGAATCATAATCAGATGCCCGAGCCACCTCGACTGTATTCCTTGTACACCAATGAGTGCTGATCCACTGATCCTCCAATTAAAATCAGTACGTTCGTTAATGATACCACCATTATTGGTTCAATTAATAATGGCAATGAAAGACCTTATAGAAAAGAGGGGTCTCATCTTGTGTCTTGGTGTGCTTCCAAAAGCCTAGTGCTCAATACCACCAAGACAGTGGAAATGGTCACTAACTTTTGCAAACAGCAGTTACAACCTCTCCCACTAGAAATTAACGATTCTGTACTCAATATGGTAGAATCCTTCAATTTTTGAGCACAACTATCACAAAAATACCGTCAGCTGGGACAACAACACCACTTACATCACTAAAAAGGAACAGCACTAATTGTACTTCTTATGCCAACTAAAGAAATGAATTACTTCCCGGCCAATCCCAAAGCCATAATTGAATGTGTAATCGCATTCTCCATTGTTGTCTGGTTTAGTTCAGCAAAAGCACACACCAAATCTAAACTACAGCATGTTGTGAGGTCTGCTTGTGAGAAAATAACTGGCTGTGCTCTTCTATCTGTGGCAGACCTGTATACCTCTCGTGTCACTAATCATGCCAAAGGGATCACCATGGACTCATCTCACCCAGCTCATCGCTTATTCCAAAAAACTCCCCTCTGGTAAACGCTTCAGGTCAATTAAAACTAAAACTAACAGACACCTCAATAGTTTCTTTCCCAGAGCCATAGCCCTCTCAAACCAGTAATTTAGCCTGTCTTCTTTGTATATTAATGTGTTCTATCATGTAATTATGAAGGTGTGTGTGTTTACAGTGTATGTTCATGTATGTGTTTGCACGTGTATCCACACTCACACTTTCACTTGCACATCATCATTTGCACATCTCATTTATAATTGTACTATTCTGTAACTTTGTTTGAGGTTTCTCTTTTTAACTTTTGCTATTTAAGTTATTTGTATGTGATGTTATGTCCCGTTTTAAACAGCTCCAAATCTACCAAGTCAAATTCCTGTACATTAAGTACTGGTGAATAAAAGTGATTCTGATTCTATACTTTGAGCTCCTCTCGAATGTCTATGCTCCTGACCCTGTCTCTCTAATTTTGTTGCTTCTAATCATGATCTAGCACTTTCGGCCACTACCCAAAACACGTGACCATAGGTGAGAGTAATAACATAGATCACCCAGTAAATCGTGAGATCTGCTTTTTGGATCAACTCTCTCTTTACCCTGACTGACCGGTATAATATCCGCATAGCTGTGGACACTGCTCTGATCCACCTGTTGATCTCTCACTCCTTTCTTCTCACATTGCAAAATAATGTAGTTGTTTTTTTGTTTTTTTTTTTGGTGTGTTGGGAATAAACTTCCATAGAAAGTAACCTTGCGTCTTTTTCCTTCAAAAAAGTAAGTATCGTGTTAGGTTATTTGCTACTTCAAAAAGTAATATGACTACATAACGTAAGCTACTTTTAACACATTACCCCAAAACTGCCTGCGACCCTGCCCTAGTGGGTTAGAAAGATGGATGTTCACATTCTTTTATTATTTACTGTCACATTTCATAATACATTTATTTAAATTTGTTCAAATTATTCCAGCATATACTATACATACTGTATAAAAACAGTATACAGTATAATAAACAGTATTTTGGACATGTGGGACAAGCCCGCTCTTCCACTCTTCCAATTTATCCCATGTACTCATTTGATTCAACCCTATCTCATAAATCCAAACCAGTGTCTGGTCCATATTCCCCATCTGCAAAACCTCTCTTAAAACTCTCCCAATCGTGTTTAATTGACTAACCAATCTTCCTCATCCTCCGTGTTCTGTGGGCAAGCCATCTTTTTAAATATCAGAAATTGCTCCAAAAATCCTAATAACTAGCACACAGAATTTAAATTAGTCAGACTGTACCTTATCCACAGGAGACATTATCCAATGGGACAAGAACTAGATGCCAAAGTCATGTTCTGCCAACATCCTCTGGCAGCAACTCCTTGGCTAAATCGCTTTCCATGATTTTTTCTCTCCTCATTCTTTTGTTCCCTTACATTCTTCTCTTCCTAGACCTTTCTTCTCTTTTGTCACTTCCTTTCTCTTTCACAGTACTGATGATGTCTTTGATAACTGCAACCACTGCAACTAAATTGCTTTTTGCCTCTTGCTTAAAATCTCCTGCCCTCATCTCCCCTGTAATCTGGAAATCTTAATTTTACAATATTACAATCCTTAACTGGTGTCATTGTTGCCGGTCCACGGTTTTCCGGCACAATGGGGCTATTTTTGATCAGCGTCCTCTGGGAAAAAAATAACATTTTGCAGGTTGCGTACCTTCAGGCTACTGATTTAACAACAACATAGTGTTGGGGGCCATTTTTCAACCTCCTACTTCCCACTATATTATTATGTTTATCATCCACTCTGAATCCTTTCTCCTGCTATTTGCACATTTATTTATCATTTTTGATTTTCTAAGCAGTAACCCCCCGTTGTGGGATGGTATATACCCATTCTATTACTCTCAATTATCTCTGAGGGGCTGCTGTGGTATCTACCCATTTCACTCATTTTCAACGACACCAAACCCACTTTCAGGTGTGTCATTTTTAAATGGGCCTTTATTTTGGGAAAATGTACTATTTTTAATTTGTCCTTGGGCTATACACTCTTTAAAGGACCTAGGAACCCAGTCTGGGATCAACAAAATATCCAGAACTGGCTTTATGCTGTTCAGTTAGTAAAGTGCTGGTGGGGGTTTGTTCCATAAGGCAGTTTCTCCTGTCCACCTTTCCTCACTCTTTCTTTTCTTCCATGTGGGTGGTATGTGTAGATGTGAGTGTGCGAGTTTACTCATAAACTTCTTTTATTTTTTTTTAATTGAGTTTCTTTTTAGTTAGCTGCCTCAGGTGGGGCAGGGAAGGTGCTATTGAGAGGGGTGTGTGTCTTTTGTTCTTGCATAGCACAAAAATCAGTTATTGATTTCCTTTTACCATATTCTTTTTTTCATTTTATCAATGTAAGTTTCATTGCCAAAAAAAAACAGTATTTACTTAAAGACTGACGATGTCTGAACTTGTGGGCGGAATGGTGGAACAGTAGTAGTGCTGCTGCTGCCTAGCAGTAAGGAGAGCCAGGTGTGTAGTCCTCCCTGCGTGGAGTTTGCATATTCTCCCCATGTCTGCATGGGTTTCCTCCCACTGTTCAAAGACATGTATGTTAGGTGAATTAGCAACGTCAAATTACCCCTTGTGTGTGTTCACCTTGCGATGGACTGGCACCCTGTCCAGGGTTTGTTCCTGCCTTTTGATAGATAGATAGATAGATACTTTATTAATCCCAAGGGGAAATTCACAATTTGCACCATGCTACCTGGGAAAGGCATCAGCAACTCTTTTCTGGATTAAAAATAAATAATTTAGAAAATAAAACGAAATGAAAAGCCTGGTCTTGCCAGAGGTGGGACAACTGCACATCTGCAGGGTATGGCTTAATGGAACTTAAATTGCCTCTCTGCAGCTGGACCATTACTCACTTCCATGGAACAAAAATAATGAAGAAGTGAAAGTAGTCTGACACCACTGGCCCCGCGGATGAAAATATCAATGAAACCAAAAGTGCAAAATAAATCGAGAGGATCCATATACAGTACTGCACACTGGATATCAATAGCCAAGAAACTCTACCAAATTGCCACGCCCCCTGTAAAAGTACAAATGTCAAAATTAATGGGACAATTAAGAAAAACAATTGCGATTAGTAAGGGAAAGCCCACTGGGAATAAACCCTTCAAATGAATTTAAGTAATAGAAACAAAAAACTTGCACGTACGGAGCGCTGCCACGCTCTGCACTTCAGCAATAGCTCGATAGCAAACCAAACTCTTCTAAAGCAACTTTACTAAAGCTCGCCAGCTGCTACGAAAGTTATCTTTAGACGGCGACCAACTGAAGAAAAAGGAATTAACAGTGAAGAAGCACCTCCGATCACGGCGGCAGCGGGATCATCATCATTATCATCATCATGATCCTGCCCGGGAGAGAACTTGAGCGGTGCGGGGGCTGCTCGGCTAAGAGGCGCGGGAAGGGCTCAACCCCACCCGGAGCGGCGCGGCGCGGCCTGTTGCACGAATGCACTCTCGTACATCGGTGTCACTCGGTCGTGCAAAGCTGGCTCAGGTCCCTCTAACGCACACAACTTCTATTCTCGTCGTTGTTATAAAATTACACAAAAAGCCGGACAAACACCGGAGTCGCGTGTCCCGTCGCGCCCCATGCCTCTCCTCCTGACTTGTAGCTTTTGCATGTGAATGAGTGGGCGGGAAGCCCGCGACAGAGACTTGTGACCCCCGACTCTTACCTGCCCGTCATTCCTGTCACCCCCAGCATCCCCCTTCACGGACACTGTGAGAAGAGTGCGCGACTGAAGTCCGGCGAGGGAACTTCGGAGAAAACGTGTCAGCTCGGAGGTACGCGCAGCAATGGCGAAGCGCCTCCCTTATTACTCGCTGACTGTGGCTGGGCTCCGCTAGCGCCGGCGAGGGGAGGTGGCCAAACTTCCTCCTCCGCGAAGAGAAGGAAAACACGCAGCTCTGCCCTCCCTCTGGACGGAGGAGTCACGCTGAAATGAATCGTGGACCGGAGCAGAGTCGCCAGCATCCAGGACGGTATGACGGGGCCAGCTTTCGAGTGACCCTGGGTATGGAGCCCACGGCGCCCGCGGGCATATACGGATAACGGGGATGTGAAAACGCAAAAAGCCCTCAACGGCTTCCAGAAGTTAGGCTGTAGCTTACACCTTGAGTCGGTGGGATTGACTCGGGCACTGCATGACAAAAAGGGTAGTAAACTATAGAAATCAAAAAAAGTTGGTAATTATTGTGAATAGGGACAAAAACAGAATAAAAAACTACCGTAGAAATCTGACCTGCTTACCAAGAGCAATGCCACAACATAAGCAGAAACCTAAACAAATATTCTGTATATTGAACAGTCAAAATTATAAAGTACTAGTAAATCAGTCATTTACCAACCCGCCATATGCTAACACAGGGTCACGGGGGTCTGCTGGAGCCAATCCCAGCCAGCACAGGGCACAAGGCAGGAACAAATCCCGGGCAGGGCGCCAGCCCACCACAGGACACACACACTCACACACCAAGCACACACTAGGGACAATTTAGGATTACCAATGCACCTAACCTGCATGTTCTTTGGACTGTGGGAGGAAACCGGAGCACCTGGAGGAAACCCACACAGACACGGGGAGAACATGCAACCCAGGTCTCCTTACTGCGAGGCAGCAGCGCTGCCACTGTGCTGCCCCAATGAAAACAGAATGATCAATTTATCAATGTATATAATTCCACTATATGTATAATTTTTATAATAAAGGAAGAGCAATTTTTACTTATGAAAAGCTATTATACACTGGGCAAAAAACACATCTCAAACCCAAATTAACAACTGGAATAAAGTTACAATGAAAAACACATAATAGTGAAATCAGTTCACACTCAACATATTTATATACAGTATATATATATATATATATATATGTTCCCAAAAATTGATAAAATAATACTCACTGTAATTATGCCACATGTCTACAATATACAACAAAACCAGGCCAGTCCTACATTTTGCATCACATGAATTGGTCAAGAATCCTGTGATACTTCCCTCAGTTTGTCCAGGCCTCCTGATATGTTTTTTTCGACAATTGTTGTGCTAACTTATGACTGATCGGGTTATTCAGTAGGCTCACACTATTTTTTTTTTTATGTATTTATTTTGTATCTGTTTTTACACACTAATTTTTCATATTCTTTTCATTTTTCCTTTTTGTTATATGCAGCATGCTTTGTAGGTAATTTTTCTGTATCCTTTGGTATGCTTTATAGGCGCCTGTAAATCTTCAACTGTTTCTTTGTTGTGGAGTTTGTAAGGCTTTGTTGTATAGCCACGTGGTATAATTAACAATAATTAATAATTATTATTATGTTATTAATTAATGGAAGTTACATATATAGGGGTCTCCAACTCCGATCCTGCAGAGCTGCAGTGGCTGCAGGTTTTTGTTCCTACCCAGTTGGTTAATTAGAAGCCAATCGTCGCCAATCACAGATCTTATTTAATGTCGTGACTTGTTAGTGGTCTTCAACTCTACCATATGAGTTAATTCTTAAAAAATAGATTTTTTTTTCCTTTCTAATGTTCAGTTCTTAACTCCCTCTTCAGCTTCCTTCTGAGTACTTAATTAAACTAAATAGTAAATGATGAATTCACACAGGTGAAAATAGAGACAAGCTAGATGTTGAACTGCTGGTTCCTTTGTCATTTGCATCTTATTGCTAATAAGTAGCAGTTAAAATGATGAATACAGCTGTTTAAGACTAAAATAAGCAATTAACCTCCTTAGCGTTAGACCCGGGCATCACTCGGCCTGTAAAATCAGTTCTAAAAGTGTTAGTCCCGAGTGTCACTCGGGCAATGGTATAGGTGTGTAATAAGACCCAAGGTTTATTCGGGCTGTAAAAGTGCCAAATGCATTAGTGCTGAGCATTACTCAGGGCAACAGTATAAGTGTGTCTTGTGTAAGCATCAGGGCTGAGCGTTACGTGGGCAGCGATGTTGACGCGTCTTCTCCTAGCCTCATAGAAACGCCTCTCATCAGAAGTGACGACGAAGTGAATCTGTCTTCAGGCAGTGAAACTGAAACGGACAGTGAAATCAAAAGTGATTCTGAGAATCCGAAAGTGACACTTGCATCACTCGCACATGTCCAGTGTGCTGTTCATATTATCATTATTACAGGGTGCAGCAGAAATAACTCCCACATTTCGAAAAATCACTGTGGGGTCCCCAAAGCAGGTAGAGGGGTGCGGTCCATTCCGTTAGGTACGGTACATAATAAAGTTTTCAGTCGTCACCATGCCGTGGTCGGGTGAGCATCGAGGCTTTGTAGTGGAGGCTTTTTTCAAAAATGGCGAATCTGTAGCTGCGATGCAGAGGGTGTTTCGCACGCGGTTTGGTTTACGTGCTAATGAAAGTGTTCCAGACCGGAAAACGATTAAGCTGTGGGTTCAAAGAGTAAGGGCTACAGGAGGTTTTCAAACATTTTCCTCGGTCCTTGGACCAACTAAAGGAGGCTATTCCAGAAGAAATTGAAGGAATTTCGCCCGACATGCTAGTGAGAGTGATGGAAAACTTCCAAGAATGGCTCCAAATGTGTATCAGCCATCAAGGCCACCATTTCGACGATATAGTTTTTAAAACTTAAAGTAAAAAAAAACTTTTTTATATCTACATTTGGGAAATAAAAAGTTTTTGGTGATACCTCGTAGCATTTTTTTTCAATCCCCCTTTGAAATGTGGGAGTTAGTTCTGCCGCGTCCTGTATTATGATTATTTGTATCATTATTATATTTTTTGCACTTCTGACTTTGTACTTTTAGTGTTTTGCATTTTTACAGTAGAAAGCTGATATTTAATAAAAATGTTATTTTTTAAGCCAAAAAATTCAATGCTTTTTACATGTTTTTTTGAGAAAAAATTTAACGCTTAGGAGGGTACAGTTTCAAAATCTTAACAAGCGAGACAACTAAAATGAAGCAGAAAAATGTCACTTGAGCAATGAATGATGTCTCAGGAAGCAACTGGCTTGGAACAAAAACCTGAAGCCCCTGCGGCCCTCCAGGACTGACATTGCTCAGCCCTGATTTATGGGTCTGAGCTTTAAATTGCAAATAAATTAAATGTAGTTAGCAGCAAAAACCAGTCACTAATTAAGAAAAACATTAGAATGAAAACCCGTAGCCACTGTGGCTGTCTAGGATTGGAGTTGGCCACCCCTGCTATATATGTTGAGTGTGGACTGATTTTACTATTATATGTTTTTCATTGTAACTTTATTCCAGTTGTTAATTTGGGTTTGAGATGTGTTTCTTTGCCATATTTATGATAGCTTTTTGTTACGTAATAACATTCTTCCTCTATATTAATTAATATACATATAGTGGAATTATACCATGGTGGGTTGGCGCCCTGCCCGGGGTTTGTTTCCAGCCTTGCGCCCTGTGTTGGCTGGGATTGGCTCCAGCAGACCCCTGTAACCCTGTAGTTAGGATATAGTGGGTTGGATGATGGATGGATGGAATTATTTGATAAATTGATTTTGTTTTTGATTTAATGATACTTTATAATTTTGGTAGTTCAGTATAAAGAATATTGTTTAGGTTTCTGCTTGCTCTATTTTGGATTTTTATATTATTTCTTATGTGACTGACAGTTTTTATGCAAGGCAGTTTACACGATTTGAGATATACCTGGTTACATTCCTTTGTCAATTGTAAATTTGAAAACACAGGCAGTTTACAGTGACAAAAGGTAGGATTTGAAACCAGAATCTCAGGGTTATATGTCCGAAGTCTTAACTGATACGCCACAAAGCCTCAATTACCATGTTTCACAGATGATGTGGTATGCTACATATCATGACCTGTTCCTTCTCTTCTCCATACTCTTTTGTATCCATCATTCTGCTATATATTGATCGTAATATAATTTGTCCAAAGAATACTGCCCCAATTAGTTAAGTGAATGGGGAGTGATGACATGTAGAATGGCTTAAGCCAGCATTGTTATATATATTTACATAAATGTAACGGTAAATATGTTTCAAAGAAAACAGAGATTTTTTTTTATAGAGGATGCTTCTACTGTAGTCTTTGGGGTTTTGTAAATATTTAAAGAGGTCCTTTGTAGTGCAAAGGTGTTTTTGAAAATAAGTTGTTCACTTTTTAAATAGTTACACTATCAGTCAAATGTCTGGACATATCCAGGAATGTACATGATTTAGTTAGAAAATGACACATTTTAATATTGAAAATACCATGAAATTGACTTTAAAATACAGCTAGGACTTTATTAGTGTTTTTAATGGCTATTGCTGTTTGAAATGACCGATTTTTAATTTATTATTCACATATGACTGCAAAATCCCATTTTCAGCAGCCATTCCTTTAGTGGCCTAATGACTAACTACCTTAGTTTATCCTTAATCAGTCCTGTATAGAGAGGTCCTGTGCTCCTTGACCACTCAGGTCTGGTGTCGCCACCTCTGGATGGCATCAAATGTCAATCCAGACTCTTCATGTGTAACTCCTGGCTGGTGGATTGAGCCGCCCACCACCATTCAAACGTCTGACACCCTCAATGTCTTAAGAAGTGTTTGCAGACTCTGTGGTTTGGTGAGTTTCAGTCTAACTGACTTTAGCTGTTAGATTTTTGTGACCTAGGAATTATAAATAGCTTGTATTTTGTTCTGAACTTTCAATTTTGTAACCATGGCCGGTCAAACTTGCCGTCTAACACCTTTAATGTGGGTAGTACAAATCAAGGTCGGATATGCTTAAGCTACAGTTCCATAGTACACTATTGAGGCCTTGTCTGAAGTATTGGGTACAGTTCATTTCCTCGTATTAAAAAAAGACATTGCAGTGCTAGTACGGAAATGAGTGACTAGACTGATTGCAGAACTGTTAGGTACTGAATTGAATTTTGAACTTTATTACCAGACAACATAGTTCTCTTGGTGTTACATCCATACACATAACAAAATACAATGAACAATGCAATATGTGACACTATTCCAACATTATTAACAGCTGTAGAAAGTAATAAATTATTCCCCAAAAACCCAAGTATATAAAATAATTTAATAGTTTAAATTTAATAGTCCATAAGTACAGTATTTGGACAGTAATATCATTTTCATAATTTTGGCTCTGTGCCCTACCACAATGGATTTGAAATGAGCAATCATGATGTGATTGAAGTGTAGACTTTCAGCTTTAATTTTTAAGCTTTAAGGGGTTTAACAAAAATACTGTAAGAGGAATGACACCCATTTTTATATATTGCCCCCCATTTTCAGAGGCTCAAAAGTTTTTGGACATACTAACATAATCTTGAATGTAACGATTATTTTCAGTATTTGGTTGAAAATCCTTTGCAGTCAATGAATGCCTGAAGTCTGGAATGCATGGACATCATCAGGTTACCTCCCTAATGAGGCTTTGCCAGGCCTTTGCTGCAGTGGTCTTCAGGTGCTGCTTGTTTGTTGGACTTTCTGCCATCACTTTTGTCTTGAGTAAGTGAAATGCATGTCCACAAGCAGTTGAGGTCAGTTGATTGAAGACTATTCCACTTCTTTGTGCTGAATAGCACTTGGTTTCCTTTCGCAGTATGTTTTGGCTCATTGTCCATCTGTATTGTGTAGCATCCTCCTATCAGTTGTGTAGCATTTGTCTGAAACTGAGCAGACAGTATAACGCCCTATACCCTTCAGAAATTAATCCTATTACTTCACCCAGCAGTCATATCATCAATACACACCAGTGACCGACTTCCATTGGCAGTCACGCATGATCATGCCATAACTCTGCCTCTACCGTGTTTCACAGATGATGTGGTATGCTACATATCATGACTTGTTCCTTCTCTTCTCCTTACTCTTCTGTATCCATCACTCTGGTATATATTGATCGTAATATAATTTGTCCAAAGAATACTCCCCCAGTTAGATAAGTGAATGGGGAGTGATTACGTGTGGAATGGCTTAAGCCAGCCAGCACTGTTATATTTACATAAATATAATAGTACGTATGTTTTAAAGTAAAGAACACAATCCTTTCTGCTGACCAAATTACTCATCAGGTAATGTTCTGAGTGAGGAGATGCACTACTATACCAGACAGCCATGGAGAAAGTGAAGATGCTTTCAATGTCAACTCACTAATACTGAAACAGCACCAACTGGGACAGCTGTGATGAAAGATTGAAAGAACTGAAGTTTTTCAATTTAAACAAACAGATTAAGAGGTGGCATGATAGAGGTATTTAAAATTATTAAGGGAATTAGTGCAGTAGGTCTCTGCTGTTTCTTTAACACAAGTTATTTAACAAGAACACGTGGGAATTTGTTAAGGTTAAATTTCATACCGATGTTACAGAGTTTTTGTTTACGTAGAGGAACCTGAGGAATAAATTACCAGGTAAGGCAGTAGAAGGATGTATTTTGGGGACCTTCAGAAGTGGATTGATGTTACTTTGGAGAAATAAGGTGAGTAGGATTGGCAAGCTTTTTTGAAGTGAATGGCCCGTGCTTGTCAAGATTGTTCCAAAGTTCTGTATTTCCATTCACATTTTACTTACTCTGGATATGCTCTAGGCAGAGTGAATAAAGATTCTCACAGTCTTCAGTTGTGAATCTTTAAGAATCCAATTTTCAAAAAGTACTTATTTCAGTACAACATTCATCCTTTGCAACCAGGAAGCAACCAAGTCTAGACAGAATGCCAGTTCATCACAGGGCGCACAAATACACACACTCATCTGGGGCCAACTGAACTTGAAAATTAAGAGTCATCAGTTAATATAATACAAATATATGTGGAATGTGAAAGTGTCTATCCCAGACTCTGTCCTGAAAGGTCACTGTGCCCTCAGGTTTTCATTCTAGCCAATGTATCGGGCAGATGCTAGTTCCTAACTGCAAATGGAGACATACTTTGACCAAGTATTGTTTTATTTTATTGTTCCTACTTTTAATGCTCCCATTCAAGCTCTCCCAATTTTAAATTTTAAATGGGATTTTTTAAAGCTGGTCAGTGCTGTAGTACAGTGGGTAACACTGCTGCCTGTGGGTTTCAATTCCATGCCCAGTAGTTGTCCAGGTGGAGTATGAGCTTTCTTCCCAAGGATCTTCCTCCTACAACCCTAAAGAAATGCATGTTACATTAACTGGCAGTTACAAATTGGCCCTGTGTGAGTTAGCTCAGAGACGGAGTGGTAGCCTCAGCAAGAGGAAAGGAAAGTAATTAAGTGTAATTTCCAGGGTCATGTTTGGGAAACACAGACACACCAGTGCAAACAATACAGTGTCTAAAAGAGCAGTTGTTAATTAATATCAATTCACATCTGTGCGCTTGTCTCATTGCTGGTTTGTAAGTTCTGTGGTAAAACTCAACAACTCACAAGAGGTCAGTAGTAACATCAAACAAACACCAATTGGGAATTATTGTATTGTCATATTAAATGTTTTTTTGTTCTGCTTAAGCCATGGTTCCTCCCTGTCTTATACAAGGGATACCAATCTGTCACACACCACTTGTTACACATGCTAATATGTAATACTTCTACAGCACTTCCATGAATTCTGTTACAGGATAGCCTCAACACTTGAATTAGCTTAGGCAACTTTACAATGATATGTATATAGTTTTATGAAAAGTTGTGTAGTTTGACATCCAGTTAAAGGATGTGTGTTACACTTAGTAGACAGAAAAAAAATACATCTTCATTTAGATGAATGGACCAAATAGAGATAACATTTGAGACTTTACAGGCACTAAACATGTTACTAATATACATTACAAATGCCTTTTCAGATATACTGCGTGTCATGTGTCAAGTCTGGCTCTCCACCAAGGAAGGATAACCAGTTGCTGTATGCTTACATAAGTGTGTAGGGACAACTTGACATGCCTTTGTACTGCAGAAGAAAATCCATGAGAATGTGCAAGGTTTGACAATATCTTCATTTATTTGTCCCAAGAAATTTTAAGAAGTATTTTTTGTATTTACTAATAACACATCAGATAAAGGAAAATAATAAATACAGTTTAGCAGAGGGTTCATTTCAAAACAGAACCGAATTTAGCTCCTGATTCGTATCCTTACTGTAATGAGAACAGACAGTGAGAACACTTGCACTAGAAGTACTGATGCATGTTGTGAATCACCAGCTCATAATTATGGAGGAGTTAGAGTGAAAACAGTCTTCCCATAGGACTGTTGAAGCTTACTGTATACTTCAGTTTATTTTTATATAGCACTGTTCATTGAGTGCAGGAAAACTGCAGTGAAAACTTCACAAATTAGTAATTACACGATGCATACAAAGAAAGATACATACTGTAGTTGTTTAAACACACCATAATATAAAGCAGTTCCAAACTGATTAGCATAAATGGGATGTAATAATATACGTCCACTAACATTATTATTGAACAACTGTGTGGACTGTGGAGGAGACGGAAACACAAACTCCAGTCAGTAGCATCCTTAGAGAAAATGTATCTCTTGCAGGTTGTAGGAATCAAGGGAGATTTTTGCTCAATTAATTATCAATTTTGCCTTTGGCAATGCTGGTGATTAATTGAATCATTTGGTAAGGCTCTTACTTTATTTACCATACCTTTCACTGTTGTAGGAGACAGTCTTCTGCCATTAGATCTATATCAAGGCAACTGAAGCACACTCATTTTAAGAAACAATAATAAAATGTATTCATAACCACAAGGATTACCAAAATATGATAACTGCATATTTATATTGACCTATAAGGCAGGATGCAGACAGCCTAGACAAATAAGAATATAACTTAGAGAGGCAGTCTGTTTACTGGTTATTCAGAGTGGTAATTTATCATGGCACATATAAATAGTTTTACGATACCAAGTCTTTAAAGATAATGTTCGACATTTTGTGGAGTTGTTGTTTTTGGTACAGGCTCAAGTGGAGAATTCTTATTGCATTGGAGTGCACTCTTTCTCTTTGCCGCATGGTCCTTTATTTATGGTGTGCAGTGCTTTCTTCAGTTAGGCCCTTTGCTGTATTGTCTTCAACTTAGGAGAAAAACATTACTACTTCTGGCGCATGAGTTTGGATGCTAAAGCTCCCTTCTTTAAGCAGTGGCTGCTTCTCAGCCTTTCAGACAGGTATAGTGCTTGGCTTAGAAGACTGGATATAAGCCTTCCGGTCCACAAACAGAAGAGATGGTAAACTTTCAGCTCTCAAGATAGGGAGCAGCTCATCAGGTTTTAGATTCCAGAGAGAGGGTGCAAGAGGTCATTTTGGAGAGTGTGAGAGCAGAGCTCCCTTGTGAGTTTCTTCAGAGTGCCCTCAGAATTCCCTTGAGAGTTCAGTTGTGCTATTTTTTGAATGAATGAATAACCTCTCATGAAAGGATTCAAGTCACTTTCAGTTACAAAACAAGTTCCTTCCCATTGGTGTGTTATTTTGTCCATCAGAATTGTCACTCTTTGAATTATAGCTCCTTGTTCTTGGGTGTCTATTTCACACCTTCTAGACCAAAAGAGTCTTTACAGTAAGGCTGCTGCAAAGATGTCAGTTCAAGTCTGTTATTAGATGCAGCCTGGTCCTGGTACAAACAGTTAAACCACTTAGCTTGAAATGTAAGAGTGGGTTTGGTGCAGCTGCGTATCTACCTCCCTGTTTAAATCCCTGGTCTACCAGTAAAGCCTAGCAATGCCCACTCTATGGTCAGTTAAAACAGAAAAAGTCCAAACACAAAGTCAGACACAGTCACAGTCCTGGGAACCTCGACCATCTGACTGTGCACCTCCACCTGGGCATTCAGGTCTATGTCGGGCTGTCTAATGTGATGACGACATATTGATTCCAAGGTTCCCAGTATCTTGGATGTCTTTCCCCTGAGCAGTGGAAATGGATTAATAAAGATTTATAGTTATTGGAACACTTGCAATTCTATACAAATAACTAACAGACTAACATGTAATATGCACAGTTAATGAACACCCCTAATTAGGTTATGCCACTCTAATGTCATGAGTTAAACGTTCAGACTGACGGAGCATCTCTTATATAAGCAGGCAGTTTGCTTCACAGCTTTGGGGCCCAGTAGCTAAAAGGTTATCCTCCCTCTGTTATTCTGTTAATTCTGGGAATCTTTAGTAGGTGTGTTTGTAAGTAATTATAAGCTCAGATAAGCAAGCACGGCCTTGGCCATTAAAAGCAATAGATAGAGAGATATAAAAGGCACTATATAATAGATACAATGAACAAAGTACTACACATCTAAAGGGGAAATTTACCGTTTTACAGAAGCTCAAGAAATGTAACAAACATCAACAACCCCTATCAAATACACACAATGAATTACAAAAAAAAAGAAAAGTTCCGACTTGGCTAATGATAAGACAGCAGTCCCAGTTAGGCACTATAGAGGCGCACTGCCGTACGTATAAAGGAGCCCAAGTTGTGCTTCCTAACTCGCTTCTATGGAACAATTCCTGGGCTAGAAGTCTTCAATGCTAGTGTGTCAGATAGAGGATATTCAAGATTGTTCATAACGGCCAACAGTTTTCTTTTAATTCTTTACTCTGCTGCTACCTCCAGTGGATTCAGAGTGCATCCCATTATTGAACCTGCCTCCTTAATCATCTTGTTGACTAGGTGGGCCTCTGTTGAAGTGATATTACTGGCCCAACCCACTACAGTGTAGAGAATTGCTCTGGGCATCGTGGAGTTACAAACCATGTGAAGGTTTTTTCCAATAGAAAAAAACATGAAAATCCTCAACCGTAACTCCCTAATTCTGTGTGCAGTCTGTTATTTGGCATTAACCACCAAACATGACTCTCCTTATATCTTTATTGTGGGGGTTATTTATTACAAAAACTTTTGTGACAATATTCACTCAGACACAAGTCCACCAGTTACTCATTTGCTAATGCCTCAGAAATTGTTCAGATTCCACTGTGTATCTTTATTTTGGATCACAAGGTTTACTTTTTCCTTAAAATTAGTTTATCTAGTAAAAGTGGCTAGTACTATTATCTTGCAGGCAAACAGACCCGAGTTCATTTCCATACCTAGTTTTGTTATGCGTGGAGTTTGCATATTCCCCCTGAGTTTTATTTTAGTTGGCTTCTGAATTCCTCTGACATCTCAAAGGTGTTTGTAAAGTTGATGTTTAACCATAGACCAGCTTAGTAAGACGAAAAGAGAGTTGTGTATATGCCACGCTAGAGGCTGGTATCACATCTAGATTTAATTCCTGGCTTGTATGTAATGCTGCTGGCACCCCTCCACAGTCTAATGGAATTAGAAAATGAATAAATTTGTTCATCTTGCCTGTCTGACCATAATTTTATTTTATCTCAAACAGCTTTCTAATTTCGGTCCAAGAATTTCTAAGTTGCAGTGGGAGGCTAGCTAAGACATTGGAATTATAAACATTGTGATTAATAATCACCGCTGTCTTCTGTATATGATTGTTTCTGTTGTGGAATACATCCTTAAAAGTACAAAGCACATTCCTACTGTATATAGAATGCATCTTGAGTAGAGGTGTGCCAGTAGAGTGTTTATCTGACTGAAACAATTAACCAAAAAACATGCAGAATAAATGGTTCTACCTGCAACGTCCCAGAGAGGCAGAAGGAAGGAGATTGACAAAGGTACCATTCCAGTCAATTTGTTCATTTAAGAAATGGAAAAACTGCATTTTTATTTTAGAACAGTGTGATATCTATTCATTTTTTTATTTAAACAGTGCAAATTGCTTGACCACAAACAGTAACCCATAAGAAATAAATAACTAATTTTTTGATTTAAACGAATGGTATGATGTTTCTTTTTCTTTTTTAAACAAACACTTCACTGCAAATAGTAACCTATAAATAAATCAATAAAATGCTACAAGTTGCAACGACTTATGACAAAGAATCATAGGAAATGTATAATCAGACATTTTACAAACCTAATTCTCATAGATGTGATGTGGATGGTGAGGCAGATGACAAAGAAGAGGAGGCTGTCATTGGAGGAAAGTACTTAGGTGACTGTGTTTTAAGTGCGTGAAAGAATATGTGAATCTGAACCAAATTTCAGGCAGTTATTTGTAAGTCCATGCATAGTGTAAATATTTATGAAGCAAGATTTATTACATTGTGTAACCTTTCTCATTGATCTACTTTCTTATAACCTTTAATTTTATTATTGATCATAGAGAGAGTGTTTTGAAGACACAATGAAACATCATGCTGTCACCTCACTAAAGTACAGTGCCACCTAAAACGTGGAAATGTGCCCCAACAGAGAAGAGGAGAAAGGCTGTGCAATAATGTGTACTGTTAAAGAACGCACTAGCTGGATGAAAAAGAAAGAAATCTTCCATTTCCACAGGTATGTCTCTTGATTTTACCGATGCAAAGCTTGGGACATTGATTTGAGTTGCTCAGGTTGTATGTTTTCTTCTATTTTGGCTTCTGATATTTGATGCCCTGCAGTGGGCTGGCGCCCTGCCTGGGATTTGTGTCCTGCCTTGTGCCCTGTGTTGGCTGGGATTGGCTCCAGCAGACCCCCGTGACCCTCTAGTTAGGATATAGCGGGTTGGATAATGGATGGATGGATATTTGATGCCTTGTTTCTCTGCAAATAAATATAAGTAATGACTGAAATAAACTGCCTTGTTTACTGATAATTATCTGCCCTGAGTGATGTGTATGTCTTGCGAGGAGTTTTATTATAGAGAGCTGTGATCTTTCAAGTGAACTTCTTCAAAAGTAGTAATGTGGGTGTTAAAAGATATAGATAACCTGGCAGGAGGCTGGTCCTCCTGGCCTTTGTTGGCATATTTCTTTCATGTTTGTTCAGGTTTGAGCTGTGCATATTCAGGTGAATCAGAAAATAGCATTTCAAGGATAGTGATCCAGAAATTGACCAGTATAGCTGTGAATCCTGGCAGGAGCAGGGCTCTTGGCCTTTGTAGTGTCCTTTCAAAGATAGAGATCCAGGAGCAGACTGGCATATCCAAGAATCACCAATAGAGCAGACCACTTATGATGGCTGTTGGCCTTTGCTGAGGTATTTATAAGTTCAGCCCTTTCACGGGTAGCAGCTGAGGAGCAGGCTGTATTCTATGAATCCCAACATGAGCACAGCGTCAGTCGTCAATGCCCAGGACACATACCAGACACTATACTTTCATATTGGCCACTGTTCTTACCATTCTGCTCAGACTCTTCTTTTTAAATGTTGATGGGTGCAGGTTCTTAATTATGCACTCCAATTGTCCAAACTGTGCATTTCTGCACATAGATAGATAGATACTTTATTAATCCCAAGGGGAAATTCACATACTCCAGCAGCAGCATACTGATAAAAAACAATATTAAATTAAAGAGTGATAATAATGAAGGTAAAGCAGACAGTAACTTTGTATAATGTTAACGTTTACCCCCCCAGGTGGCATTGATGAGTCGCATAGTGTGGGGGAGGAACGATCTCCTCAGTCTGTCAGTGAAGCAGGACGGTGACAGCAGTCTGTCGCTGAAGCTGCTCCTCTGTCTGGAGATGATCCTGTTCAGTGGATGCAGTGGATTCTCTATGATTGACAGTAGCCTGCTCAGCGCCCGTCGCTCTGCCATGGATGTCAAACAGTCCAGCTCCGTGCCTACAATAGAGCCTGCCTTCCTCACCAGTTTGTCCAGGCGTGAGGCGTCCCTCTTCTTTATGCTGCCTCCCCAGCACAACTCCATGTAGAAGAGGGCGCTCGCCACAACCATCTGATAGAACATCTGCAGCATCTTACTGCAGATGTTGAAGGACGCCAGTCTTCTAAGGAAGTATAGTCGGCTCTGTCCTTTCTTACACTGAGCATCAGTATTGGCAGTCCAGTCCAGTTTATTATCCAGCTGCACTCCCAGGTATTTATAGGTCTGCACCCTCTGCACACAGTCACCTCTGATGATCACGAGGTCCATGAGGGGCCTGGGCCTCCTAAAATCCACCAGCAGCTCCTTGGTTTTGCTGGTGTTCAGTTGTAGGTGGTTTGAGTCGCACCATTTAACAAAATCCTTGATTAGGTTCCTATACTCCTCCTCCTACCCACTCCTGATGCAGCCCACGACAGCAGTGTTGTCAGCAAACCTTTGCACATGACTGCACGAGCAGCTGATTATCTCATCATCACCCCAGAACCACCTTGCCTCCAAGCTTAACTGAACTATGTTTCTTTTCTTCATGACGCAGAGCTCTTGTAGCTACCCTTGGCCCCTGCTAAGATACTCTGAGATTCATTCCTTGAAGAGGAGGAAACTGAGGTAGCCAGCCTCAGGCATTGTTTACTGCAAAGTGAATGTCAACTTCTAAAACAGAAGATAGCCAGCCATTAGTAAAGACATGAGTAAAAAGGTAAGCTTTGTGTTTAATAATTTAGACATTTCCAGGATTATCTTTTTCACCAATAAAAAAATAAGCTTTGATGGTTAAAGTGCCTTCCATGAACACTCTATCATGATAAAACTAAGTTACAGTGTTTACTAGGAATGGCTTCCTATAGTGGCAGATATTAAGTTCACATCCTTAATGCTTTCCTCCAGAGTGGTCAGTGGGTCAGCGCCTACTGTATATATAGGGAGACCCTTTTAATGTCCTATGCTCCTTCTCGATCACTCGGATTTGCTGATGAATGCCATCTGGTGATGCCACCTCTATGTGGTATCACATATCAATCCATTGTTGAATTTATGTTCTTGTCCTCTGCCTGCTTGTTTGTGTGATTTTATTTGGGTTGGGAAGTATCTTCACCTGGGAGCGCTCCCAACTTGGTAGAACAAATCTTTCCATCATTTTCAGGAGGCTGTTCACAGGGGATTTTATTACATATGTACACCATCATCACGTGCATCTGTGAAAGTGGACTGCGTTGCGAGTGTTCATCATTTTGTGCGTTGTGTTTTGTTGAGTTTTTTTTGTATCAGTATATTAAACATTTTTGTTGTTTACTACCATAAATATACACAAGAAGTTTATTATAATCTAAGTTTTCTAAAAAGTTACTATTCACTAAAGAACTGCTGAACTTCACACTTTCTCTGGGGGACGCCACGCAACTTTTCTCACCAGCCAGTCTTAAACATGTGATTTCATTGTGCATTGATTGTTTTATCTTGCGTTTCTTACAACTTTTTGCGTCTTATTTACACCCGAAGCGTATCTGGGGATTTTCACATTCACAGGGGTCCTGCATATCTAACCCTTGCAAATCACAAGGGATTACTGTATTAACTTGATAGGTACAATACAAATGATATACAATTGGATAACTTATAAAGAAAGCTGTGTTTTTTACACTTGCAAAACCATGTCTAATAAAATGTGAGAAAAACTAAAAGATAAATTCCGAAAAAGTAAATCTAAATAAAAAATTCACATTAGAAAATGGCAGAAAACTAAAAGATAAAGAAAAACCAAAAATTAAAAATCTCTTAAATATCTTAAAACTAGAAAAACGCTGACAAGGACCATAATCTCAAAGGATGTCTCCAACATTTTGTGGAATCCATGTAAAGAAGAACTTGGGCTGTTTTTAGATAAAAACGAGGTCCTCCTCAGTATTAGTACAGTAGCCCTAAGAATTTGCTTTGTGAGTTTTATGACAGCTCCAAGTTGAAAGTTCCAAGTTTATTATGATTTGCTTACTTTCTCATGCCACCCATAAATTCCCCTGTGCATAATGTGTCACTGTGCCAAGTTTGTTCTTCCATTTACTTTCTAGATAAATTAAGTTGCTTGCATTTTTTATTGAAGTCACAAATATTATTTCATATACCTTCTCTAATCTCAAATAGCCGGAGAAGTGACCTGGTAAGACACAAGCCACTGCTTCTACAGGCAGCACCAGACAGAAACTGTAGCCACACTCACCTGACCTTGCAGCCATTTTACGATTTTATTGAAGCAACGTCTCAAAAGATAAATTGGAAACAGTAAACTAATCTGTAACTGAGGTCACACAGCATCAGTCCTGCTGAGGGAGACCAGGAGGCAGTTTGGATTTGATTTGGGACACAGAAGATGAAACAAAGTCAAATAAAGAATCCAAGCCTAAACCAGAAAGTCAATTAGATCGAATAATAAAGGCAAAATGGTAAACCTGGAGCTTTATGTAACTCCTTACAGAT
>JANRMT010028174.1:39476979-39632217 GCA_026402145.1 Polypterus bichir lapradei | reverse complement strand
AGCTCTGACAGAGTGACCATCGGGTTTTTGGTCACCTCCCTGACTAAGGCCCTTCTCCCCCGATCGCTCAGTTTAGATGGCCGGCCAGCTCTAGGAAGAGTCCTGGTGGTTTCGAACTTCTTCCACTTACGGATGATGGAGGCCACTGTGCTCATTGGGACCTTCAAAGCAGAAGAAAGTTTCCTGTAACCTTCCCCAGATTTGTGCCTCGAGACAATCCTGTCTTGGAGGTCTACAGACAATTCCTTTGACTTCATGCTTGGTTTGTGCTCTGACATGAACTGTCAACTGTGGGACCTTCTATAGACAGGTGTGTGCCTTTCCAAATCATGTCCAATCAACTGAATTTACCACAGGTGGACTCTCAAGGATGATCAGGGGAAAACAGGATGCATCTGAGCTCAATTTGGAGCTTCATGGCAAAGGCTGTGAATACTTATGTACATGTGCTTTCTCAATTTTTTTATCTTTAATAAATTTGCAATAATCTCAAGTAAACTTTTTTCACGTTGTCATTATGGGGTGTTGTGTGTAGAATTCTGAGGAAAAAAATGAATTTAATCCATTTTGGAATAAGGCGGTAACATAAAATGTGGAAAAAGTGATGCGCTGTGAATACTTTCCGGATGCACTGTATAAGCATAATCCATCTATCCATTTTGTAGACCCTCTTGTCCTGAGCAGGATGGTGGGGAAGTTGGAGCCTATCAAAGCAAACGGAGGATGCAGGTCAGGAGCAACCCCTGGACAGAGCGCCAGTCCATCATATGGTGAACACACACACACACGATGGGGCTAACCCACCTAACTGGCATGTCTTTTAGGCTGCCCCTGGGAGCCCACAGCGACACAGAAGGACCTTACAAACTCCACATGGGGAACACCAGGGACCGTGCTGCCCCTGTATGCATTATGTCATAATTCATTTGTAAAGTTTATAAATATCCGCACTTAGTGAAGAGCACCACACACATTTAAACTGAATTTTTTTTTTTTTTTTTAATGTTTACTTTTTAGTCAATCTTTATTTTACTTTGCTGTGAAAGGTCAGTCAGTC
This sequence comes from Polypterus bichir lapradei, assembly GCA_026402145.1. Lineage (NCBI taxonomy): Eukaryota > Metazoa > Chordata > Cladistia > Polypteriformes > Polypteridae > Polypterus > Polypterus bichir. The sequence continues at coordinate 39,631,160 of JANRMT010028174.1, read as the reverse complement.
AGTACACAGGGTCACATGGGGGGGGGGGGGGGTTACTGGAGTTGGCATAGGGCGCCAGTCCACCACAGGGCAAACTTAACACACCCCCCCTCACCAGGGCTAGTTTAGGATGGCCAGTCCACCTAACCTGCGTGTCTTTGGAATGTGAGAGGTCCAATAGAATTGACATGAAGAGCTCAGCTGATGGTGCTGGTCACTGCTAGGTTCAGTCCTGACTTGCATGTCCTCAACATTTTACACATTAATACTAAATTGACATTTTATTCATAACAATTTACAAGCAATTAAGAAAAAAAAAATCAGTGGTTAATGTTAGACATTAATTTGTGTTGAATTTTTTTAAATGAATCTTTATTTTACAGTACATCAAGTCAGTTTAAAGTACAGCACGGTAACTGAGAAAGACGTAACATGAATTGGCATGACACTTACACGTCTATTATTCAAATGTTTGGGGTGCGGAGGAGGTTTTAAAACGCCAGGCTTTTACCTTTTTTATCCAAAGTCCTTGTGGGATTTTAAAGACCTCATCAGACATTTTTCATGTTTGGCTCAGTTTAAATTCCATGCCAGCAGAGACCCTGGAAGCCCTGAACTGGGCCTGAGGTGGCTCTGGAAGTCGGCAGCATGGGAGTGCAACAGGTTCTGATCCAATTGTCTTTGTGGAGTGTGTATGTTCCTCCTGTGTGTATAGGGTCTCTTCACACATCCTAAAGGTGTCAGTGTGTTATGTGAACTAGCAGCTCTAAACTCTGTGTGTGTGGTGATGGACTGGCACTCAGACCACAGATGAAATTATAGCCGACTGCATCACATTAAACCATTAAGGTGGAATTCTCAATGAATTATTTGGCAAACTTCTTTTTTTATGATCCATTTTTATTGAATTAAAAAACTGAACACCATATAAGAAGGTCAGCTAAAGAGAAACAGCACAGTCAACCATGGTGAGAACTTACCAACAATGGTTCAAGGACGAAAAAGCCATGAACTGCCGACAGAGTGCTGAGCAGCAAAATCAATCATCAAGTTCAATGAAGGCTACCTCATCTGGTACAACTCAACAGAAGAGTTACTGTGGCACAAATCACAGCCCATTTTAATGATGGATATGGAAGTAATGTGTCACGACACCCAGTGCATTGAACCCTGCTATGTATGGGACTGTGAAGCCACAGGACTGTCAAAGTTCCCCTGCTAGCCCTTTGCCACCCTCGAAAGCACCTACAATGGGCACATGAGTGTCGGAACTCGTCCTTGGATCAATGGATAAGCGTCACCCGGTTCGATGAATTCTGTTTTCTGCTGCATTATGTGGATGGTCAGGTATATACACATTATTTTATAAATCTCTCTCTCTCTCTCTCATTCATATATATATATATATAGTCTGAGTCCTGATCTGATTGTATGGGTGGTTACCTACCAGGTGGTTGGTCTGCCAGTCAGCAAACATCTGCCACGGGCTCTCTCAGTTGCGAGAATCAGATCATAGAATGTTACATAGTTTACTGTCAAATAATGCAAAGAGTACGCGACAGGTGTTTCACCCTTATTTGAGCTCATCAGGTGTACACACTCCACTGCACCCCTCGCGGGGATCGAACCTCGGACGTCAGTGTCAGAAACGAAGCCCATTTACGCTGCACCACGACGTGTGGTTTGTTTATTTGGCAGCCTGGAGATCAGAGTAATTACATTCATAGCATCCGGAGGCTGAGTCTCGATCTGATTGTATGGGTGGTTGCCTACCAGGTAACGCATGTGGTTGGTTTGCCAGTCGGCAAATGTCCGCCACACCCTCTCATTCATAAATATATATATATATATTTATTTATATTATTTACTAGGGAAGAGATTGCACCAGGATATAGTGAATGTAGGGAGTGTGATGCTTTGGCCAATATTCTGCTGGGAAACCCTGGAACCATTTATTCATGTGGATGTTGCATCAGTGCTGACCAAGTGCAGCCCTTCAGGGCAACACTTTTTGTAAATGAAAGTACGGCAATGTAGCCTGTCACACTGCACATATTGTTCGGGAATGGTTTGAACAATATATGAAGATTTAAAGGTGTTGCCCTGAGATCTCAATCTAATTACGCATCTGTGGTATGTGTTGTAATAAAACGTCTGACCCATGGTAGCTCCACCTCACAACTTGCCGTAGTTAAAGGATTTGCTGGTATCAGTTCTGATGCCAGATACCACAGGACACCTTCAGTGATCTTGTAGAGTTCATGCCATGGAGGGTCGATGGATGGAGGGGCAGCAGCGTATTAGGCAGGAGGTCAAAATATTTTGGCTCATCACTGTAGATAAAGTGAATTGGAAAAGTAGAGACAAAGACCCATGAGAAAAGGGGAAAAGTCTAGTAATTATTTTGAGTTGGGTGGGTGAATTGGTAGTTGGTGTTTCATTCCTGAAAATACTTTCCCCAAGTGAGAGAAGAAGCTGGTGGAGCTGGATCACTGAACCATTTATGACATTAACGGAAGAAGTATACTGAACAATACTGCGTGGTGTCAGGTATCTCTGGGGCTGAAAAGGAGCAAAACTGAGGGGAAAAAAAGTGGAGGCATGGGACAAAGAGTAGAAAAAGAGACACTACATTCAGTAAGCATTAATTGGCATTGCAAATAAAAAAAGAATAAACTAAAAAGATGGAAAGGAGACTGGAATGTCATAAGCTCCAAACTGTCAAAAAGATCTCCAGGAAGTAAAACGCTGGTGCTGCCAGATAGGAACACTACACCAAACGAGAGAGCAGGGCTTGCAAATAAATGCAAGTAACGTATATGCCAATCATTGTAGGCACGATGCCATAAATGAAAAAGTATAAGACCACACTGGCCGCCATAGTCTGCCTTCATGTTTTCTGCTTTAATGAGACTAAGAGAGACAATTCAGACCATTGAATGTCTTATGTGCTGAGTGAGAAGCAATAGAAGTGACAGTAAGGACACAGAGTCAGTCCACACAGACGCCATTGGAGTCGTACTTTGTTATTTTGTTTATTCATAGCACAGCATGGGCAAGTATGAGCTGTAAAAAATTGCACATTCACCATGTCTTATCTTGTGTAAAAGCAGCAAGTCTCAAGAACAATCAAAGATTTTAATAAACATGTTTTGGCTTTTCTTTTTAAATTTCACAGTGCAAAAATGCTAAACGAATACAAATATTTTAAAAGAAATAGTAAAAGTATTTTAAGTCGACAGAAAAGAAAAAAAAAAAAAATCAGCTTGACCCTTTAAGCTTAATGACTATAAGTTTCACATTTGTTACAATTACTATACAAAACTTCATTTCTCAAGTAAGAAATCCCACTAAAAGAAAGTTACATTCCTTCATTTATTTATTTATTTTTATTTAAATCAAAGCCCTTTTTGTTACTGAATTCCCATTTAACTCCGTGGCCTCTGTAACGTTATTCTGCTGGCGGGGGGTGGGGGGTTTGAGACCACTGCTGAAACATGATGGCATGATTTGTATTTCCTTGTTATATTGCAGGCTTTAGAAGCTCTTATGAAAAACACACAAGGCACTGCTTCAGTGTACAGTATGCCATCACGCCCGGCCCTCCTGGCTTTACTGGAGCCTACGACAGGCTAATGGGCAATCCCTGCCTGTCAGAGTTAATCTTGGGCCACGTCACCTTTGTGCGAGAAAACGTGCTGCCAGAGAAATGCAATGGCAGGAAGAGAAAGGACCTTAAGACCATGCTAGCTGAAAAGCAGTGGGACCACCTCACTGGTTTTTAATGAAGCATGACCAGTCCTGTCAGTTATTAACCACAGAACACGCCATACTTTAAGCATACACTTTATAGAGAGTGATGTTAGTTAACTGTAATAAAACACCAAACCTTCATGCCTGCAATTGTTACTGTCACACAACCTGTAAAAACTGGAATCCTTCTACAGGGTTGCAACTCAGAGCTTATAGAATTTTCTGGTTAAATTAGTCTAACAAGATTTATATTATTTAATTACTCAAGTAAATCATTACAAAAATACAGAGATGATTCATTAGTTAAGTTAATCAAGTAATTGTATTCTACAATGTAAACAGTTTCAGTTATCAGAATTTTCATTTATTTAAATCAATGCCAAAATGAAAATTCTGAAACTGAAAGGCTGATATGCAATAAAAGGAAACTTCCCAAAAACCTTTTTTTAACACAATGCTGCCTTGTTCAAAGAAAGAATTTTAAATATGAAAAAAAGACAGACAGGAGCTTCATAGTGTTAACGAATGACAAAAACGTAAAGACGGTGACGCCTACAATGGCTTCACGACTGCCACATTTTCCTGTCATGGAAAATGGATTAAAGGCAGCATTCATTTATGTCACAATAGTATATATTAAATCATTTTTAGCTTTTAATTACTGATATTCGTTTTAATTTTAAAATAGATAATAACCTCAAAAATCTAACAAAAACAAATAGGCGGTAAAAACTGAGAATGCAGAAAGAGAAAGCTATAATGGAAGCAGTTTCTTTACATTTTAACCATTTAACATCTTTCTCAGTTCATTGCTGTTGTTTTCTCCCATTTTGTACGGACCGGAAAAGCAAAAAGAAAACTTTAGCTGAACAAAGTCAAAATCAGGCTACATTGGTGCACGCTTTCTAGCTAAAAAAAAAAAAAAGCAATAATTTTAAAGTCTGAATGAAAAAACGTCCTTTGGTGAGACAATGCTTTTAAGCACATAGAACTTATTATAAAGTTAAATAAAATGAACAAAAGAAATTGCAGATTTACCAGTAATGTATAATAAAATAAAGGTGTCTAAATAGAAAAGACTGAAAAATAATCATCAATAAATACTTTGTGCCAAATATTTCCAATATTTAAGATAATTTAAAGTGAAAACGTACCTTTTTAAAGTTAAAATTAACTTCCTTTTTAAAAGGGTTAACAACATGAAGAGAACAATAACTGTTTCAGAATTCATTTTGACAAAAGGGGGTGGGAGTCGCACAGCAGAAATTCACAGTGAAAATTGTGGAATGTACAGTGTCTCCGGAACTACATGTAAATATAAAAAAGAAAAATAAAACAGAAAAACACTCTCATCTTATTCCTGACCAGCTGTGAAGATACGACGTCCACCCGGATGATCTGCTTGTTGATGTTGCCTCATCTTCCCCTAGGAAAGAAAGAAAACGCAAAGCTGGAAGATCTGAACATAATAAAACATTAAGCTCTTTATGAACAAATAAAAAAAATGTAGTTATTATTATTATGGTTTTCTAAAAGCCAAGTTCAAATGTATTGTCACAAGTACCAGTACAATAGGGTTCTATTGTCTGTTGTAGGTTACAAGCCAGCTGCCTCCCACAGTTACCCTCTCCATAGCTCCTTCCACCCCTGGCATACTAAAAACCTCTCTGCCTCATTCACACTTCCTTACACTGACTTCTGCAACGAAGCACTCAGAATGAGGAGCTTCTTCATCGATAGAGGAAATTCTATTCATGTAGTGGACAGGGCCCTCAATCAAGCCAGGAACAGACCTTGTAACATCCACTTGAAAAAGAACCCCAATAAAGAAACCAATATGATACTGGGCCTCCTGTTTCACCCAAACACTCCATCCCTCCCATGGGTCATCAAACAAAAATTCCCAATTTTGTGGATTTGTCTGATTTTCCCCACAGGACCTTGTTTTCCTAAACCTCCCTTGATCTCTTTCAATTGACCACCTAATCCATGCAAACCTCTCATCCACAGCTTACTTCACAGAGGAGAGAAATGTTCCTCACTAGGCACTTTGAGCTGTAACAGGAACCGCAGTGTCACCGATTATACCCTTGTCTCTGATCCCTCTGGTAAATTCAACATTAAACGATGGGACTTTCGCCAGTCTAAAAATATTTTATATGCTTGCACACTGCAAGAAACAACATAACAAAAGGAAAAAAAAACCTCGCAGAGCCTACTGTGGAACACGTTACATCACTTGATCACAGTCGCATTTTCCGCTTTTTCTGTGTTCTTTCTCAGAGCTTAGAAGACACTCGGCCTGGAATTATGCATTTCTGCAGGTCTAATTGAACAACTAACTTTTTAATTTATCTTCTCTAATTTTCACACTTACTCTCACCTTTTTCTCCTTTCATCTGCCCTGGCTTGGTTCAAGTTTTCCCCTTCTACATGTTGTATGTTAGCTACTAGGTCCTTTTCAGGTGTACACCATTATGAAGGCTATACAGGTAAAACACTGTGCCTTTAACCTTCTTTCTTTTGTTGTGTGCACATAACATTTCTTTCTTTTTTTTTTTTTCAGATATACTCTGACACAGCTCTACACTAACAACAGGATTCTCCCTTCTATGTCTCCCGCAGCCTACTAAAGTCAGATGATTTTTAAGTAAGCTGAGTAGTAGCCTCATGCTGTAAGGAGAAAACGGTTCCCAAATCTAAGGTAAAATAGATAACTGTTGAAAGAAAGATTTTAAAAAGTCTATAACAAAGTGCAATAATAAAATATGTTTTATATCTGCTGATTTAACTTCAAAGAGTATTCCACACTTTCAACTGAGAAGGCTCTGTGGCCAGCACACTCATATATGCAACGGATTGGTTTATTTTAGAAAAATGTGAATGGGAATAAAAACACACAGAATTCACTTTTTTCATCCAATGTAGAAATACAGCATCCATATCTACCTTTACATGCACACAAACGTTTATCAGCATATTCTGAAGCTATCTCTATCCCAAGACTCTCCACTTCACAGGTCCAGGCTGAAGCAGACACAATAATGGCCGGCTTGAGGTGATGGGCTAAGATTCACTAGGCCCTCTATATTGTTCTTCACTTAAATAACCTCATGGGGGACACTCTCCAACCTAAAACCTCCATTCACTCTTCACCGGCCACTAAACCACTAAAAGGTGTAACACTCTTTTCTCCAGGTATGTCTGTCAGTAGAGGTTGTGAAAAAAAATTAACTGCAAGCTACTTAGGGTTAAAAGCTGACAAAGCCGTTTTGCTCTAACGGCAGGTTAATCATACAGGCGTCTGTCATAAGATGGGGTGCAGTAAGTTGACTGAGGGCAACTTACAGTTTCTTTAGGAACGTGTCTATTTGACACAGGAAAGATGACCTTTCCTTCTTTAGGGTCCATCTGATAAGTGGTGGCTCTGAGGCTAGGGATCTGCACTGGCATTCGGAAGGTTGCCAGTTTGAATCCTGTAAATGCCAACAAAAAGGGACTCTGCTCTGTTGGGCACTTAACCTGCAATTGCTGAGCACTTTGAGTAGTGAGAAAAGCACTATATAAATGCAAAGAAGAATTATAATTATAAGTAAAAAAAAAAAAAAATAAGAACAGATGGCCCATTAGTGTAATAAAATAAAATGCTTAAGTAAACGATATTATGCTTTTTGATTAAGGAGAAGAAATTATAAAAAGCCAATCGAAAAATGGAACTTTGCTCTTCTGCCTTGTAACGTAGAATCTAGGTACTCATCTGTGACTGAATGAAAATCTAATTGATTGAACTATTCCTGTCTTCTTCAGGGGGGTTTTCTTCCACAAGGTCTGCACCAAGACTATTCTCAGTTTAACAGATGTTAATGTACCTTGAAAACAAAGCACAGTCAGGTATTATAGTTAACAACTCAGAAAACGTACAGAAGAGGATTATCTGACACTTCCAAAATCATAGTTATAACATCACTTGGATCAAACGATTTGGTATTTCTAAAAGTAACTATATTTTTCTTAATATCTGATCAATTGCTGGGGAAATGGAGTTCTGATAAAATTGCCTTGTGATTTGAAACTCCTAAATGAATGCTCGCATCTGTAGCAACGTACCATTAAAGAAAAGGGTCTTTCATTAATAATTAAGAGGTGAACAAGCTGCATGAGGTCAGACACTCTAACCAGCAGAGAAATATAGTTCTAAAGTGCACTGAAAAGAATCAATTTGAATATTAAAAGCCACCAAGCATTAGAACATAGACAATTTAGATAAACACAAAAAGCACAGCTTTGGAAAACAATGTACTAAAACAAAAAGAACTGGAGATGGTGCACAAAGTTTACAAGGGCAAATATCAGCAGCATGACCTGCAATTTCCTTTATCAGAAGCCCCTCGTGAAGTATCTCAACCAATCTACCACCATGACCACAAACAAGTTTGCCCTGTTGTAGCGGGGCTTCATAATGGTCTATTCTATGTTTGTGCTGAGTGCGTTTTGTTTTCATTGTCCCGTTTGCTGTCCGTTATGTGTGCATCAGTGAATGTTGTCCCCATAAGTGCAGAAGGGAAGGATGATGGAGAGACCCCACAGCCCCAAGACGGAAATCACCTGTTTACGCACCAGATACATCCGGGACATTGTACATTTAAAAAAGAGAAGTGAAGGCGAAAGGAGGAGGCGAGAGGAGAGATAGAGGGGAAAAGAAGACAATTTACCCATCCATCTAAAAACTCATCACTGCTATTTATTGCTTTATTCCAATGCCTGCTTTTTCAACTATCCTTCATCACGACAGCCAGAGCCGAGAAACCCTGGGGTTCAAAATCATTCCAACCATTGCCAGGACTTTTATGGTGAGGTCGTTTTGTTGTCAGGAGGAAGCACAATATCATCACAGCCAGTTTCAATACCGCCAGACTTTATTTTGGGACACATTTTCAACTGCTGTGTTTATCCAATCCATGTTTGTCTTTGTGTTGTGTGCTTTTGTTTCTTGTTTAGGGGCAAGGAAAGGTTTAATGTAAATATTTGTACTCTTATATATAGTAATTAGTCACTGGTGTTTATGTGATAAGTGGTGGTTTGCGTGCACATATACATATATATTTGTTATTGAATGTTTGTCTGTCTTTTATTTTCCAATATATCAGTGTTTCATTTTACATATCTGTTTACGGTTTCTGGTTATTTTGTCGTGTCGGAAAAAATAACACAACTTGTAAGGAGTACAGCTTGTTATTTGAGCAAGAATCCTCAGGTAATCCAAGGAATAAGTCTCGGTAGTGTAGTGGCCGGTCTGGGTAAGGAGTCGGACATTACACTGTTATAGGAACAGTCATGAAGAGCAAGTTGATTAAGTAAGATACCTTTTAATGGCTGCTGCCATATCAGAGTTGCTGAATAAATCACTAACATTCTTATTGTATAAAGACAAGGCATTAAGCAAAGCAATGTTAATATCACTTTAATTCTTGGGTTCCAAGGATAAATTGATAATCTAGAAAATCCCCACAATTACTACACCTTCAGTATCTGCTCCACACTCTGTTACATTTATAGCTCCGTTACTTTGAATAGGAGACAGGGATTGAGTCTGGTGTCAGTGGTATAATAGTCATAAATCATTTCCACATTTCTCTGTGAATATACTGAATAACAATGTTGAAATTCCAGTAATGACATATGGTATAGGGTGAGGGGTCGGAGGGATTGGGGGACGGATATGCAATTTCTTCTCCAACTGTGAAAATCAGCCCAGGGATAATTTTATGGACCCAACAGAGACGTGGCAGCCAAAATATGTACGTCGGCATATGTACCTTTTTAAGGTGGCTCTACTGAAGACGATCCTTCACGCTGACTAATCTGTTCTAATGATATGTCAATATGTCCTATGGATTAGCACACTGTTCATCGGGTACTTTCTTCACAGCAGTCATGGGTATATAAAAGCACTGTTCTGGAAGTTGCATGTAATATCTCCTCCGCCATCATGTGTTACCACTTGAACCTTAGCATTGTTATTTTGAGTTTGTTCATAGACAAATTTAGGCAATATAGTTGTGAACTAATTAAAAGCATTCCATCACCAAGTCACTCTTCCTTTGGTTTATGTTAATGTCCAGAATATAACTATGAATATGATACAGGCATTTATGATGGACAGAACAGCTGCAGTTCATTGGGGACTCTCATCTAATGAATATATTAAGGAGAGTATCATGTGTGGCGGGTAACATCTGCTCCAATCTTATCAAGTGAATGGTAATTGCAGACCATGACTGTTGGCGTGTTTGAAGTGGTGTGTTCAGGAGTACATGCCACATAAACAGTATATCTTTAAATATATATTCTATAACCTTCAGTATCCCCAAGAGTAACTGACACCACATGCCACAACAGTGTGGACACAAGTACAGAGCACTGCAAGAAAAGGGAAAGGGGAAATGTGCTTTATGTCATTTTTAGGGACAAAGTCATCCATCTATCCACCTTCTGATCTGACTTTTTAACATTACAGGGGTACAAAAACCCCAAGCCTATCTGAAGAAGCAGTGAGCATAAAGCATCCTTTGGCACCCACACATAGAGCTCTTTCAGTCTTTTGCAGTCTTTTATCAGATTCTGTCAGTTTTTTTTTTCTGAAACTAATTTGTATTGTAGGTGTAGCCTTGACTAAAGAACAAACAGGCTTTGGGTGAACAAGATGTTAAATTTATTTCTTTCTAACAATAGTATTGTTAATAAAGCAACACTATTTTACCAGCATATAATTAAAGGAACACAGGACCCCCCAAATTATTTTTTGCACATGTTATTTACTCCATGTGATTGGTAGCAACAGCAGAAAAAAATTAATTAATCTCATGTATTCATGGGGAATGGAAATAGCAAACTTTCTTATAGAATGAGAGTCTCTGGACCACCAAATGACAATATAAAGTCCATGAAATAATCTCACGTTAACTTGTGTTATCTACTCTATATATAAAATTCTACGCCTAAAAGTGCAATGATTTTATGTGACTTTTTTGTCATGCTTTAAATCAGGCTTATTTTAAACCTACATATATACGTTTGGTATCATTCTCTTCAGAATTTATGAAACTTTAATGTGATGTTCTTAGATTTTCAGATTCTTATTCCATTTTTAAATTATAAACTAAAATATCAAGAACTCACGTCCTGCGAGACGAGACTTTGTGCCAAGAGATTTAACCGCGCCTGAGGCTGGAAATAAAAGACAAAAAGTAGATGACAAAGAAAGCTGCTGTACAAGCTTTTAAATGTTCGAAGCGCCGTGCGAGATGCAGATCACGCTGACCGAGCAAAGAGGAGGTAAAAAAAACTATTTGTTTCCCAGTGTATCACCGTTTAAGAGGAGGTTTCAGAAGAGAGACCGCCTCTCCTTGAGGTGCATTCAGCCCTGTTTTCACAACAAGAGCGGCAGAGACGTGAAGTGGCTGGCATGTAGCGCAGGCAAGGGGGGTTGGTGAGTGAAGCGAGCAGGGGGTAAGCCCCCTTGTATAATATTCAAGTCATTCAGTTATATGCTCACAACGGGCAAAACAAGAGCACTTTTGGCTACAATGCTGTCAAAGAATAATTCTGGAGAACCAAACCAATTCACACAAGGGAAGCACATTCACATGGGAACAGGCTTTAGAATTGAGGATAGAACCACTGAATAAGGGGGAGAAGAAAATCTTCAATTCGAAAGCTTGATCCCACGTGAACACATTTCCACTACATGCACTGCTCTGATTTTCAGAAGTATTTTACAATTTTTTGTAAAAAATACATGAATTTTGAACATTGTGAATGTACAACTGGATGACCTTGCATGTGGTTTATATGATGTGAGTAACAAGAGATTTTTTCCATTGATGTTTTTCATAATGCTTGTTTGCAGTTGTCCAGAGACACCAATTTCCATTACAAATCTCTTCATCTCTGTTCTCCATGAAAACAGGACATTAAAACTTTTTTCAGCCACTACTACAAATTGCATGGAATAAGTTACATATAAAAAAACATTTTTGGGTGGAATAATTTTAAGGTATTATTTAAGGTGTTATTCTTGGTGCACAGAATGGAGCTTAACTGAGCAATGCAATTGGCACAAAAAACTTAAATAAAACCTGCCCACAAGGCAAATCTCCAAAGCAAGATTTTCATACTGAACGTTATAGATGAAAATAGGAAAAAAAATAACTTTCCAAGCCCAGATTCGCACCTGTTTTGGAGGAAGTACTCACAGTACAAGATATAAAGCCGTCTTGTCTACAGCAGGCCACGAGAGCACTGCATACCATCCAAGTCATGGCTGGTAGTCATCAAACACAGGCCACTGGCTATGAGCAGATTCTGACCATTGTTACATATGACAGCTCAGTGCATAAAGCACCGTGAATCAGTGTGAAGGGTGCTGCTCTTTTTCATCCATATAAATGAACTTGATATAAAGTAATAACATGCTGTTCAGGTTTGCTGAGGACACTTACATTCCCTTCCATAATTCACCCTAGTAAAGATGAGTTAAAAAAAAAATCACCTTTTGATGAATGACCTTAATCTCAAACTGAAATCAATGAGAGAAACCTAACCTTTACTTTTAACTGAAGTAAATTTATTCTGAGAAACAATAATTCCTCATCAATAAATATTTATTTTTAACAAAGCTACATGTTTATTACAAAACAAAACCAAAAAAAAAAAAAAAAAAAAAGCAAATGACAGTCTATGGAATACCACATACCAACTTCAAGTAAAAAAGTTTCCAGTTTCAGGAAACTCAGAATTTTAAAAGGTATGCTGAGGACACCAAAACAAGACTGAAAGCAATTTATTTTAATTGCAGACTCGAGACACAATATTTCCTAAGGGAAGCATACATCTTTGCTTATGCATTAAAGCAGAGTATCACAAGCTAAAACTAAAGCATGTGTCTAAGTTCACTTACTATGACATTGCCTTTTAGCTGAAATGGTTCTAATTGCACACACTAAGGAAAAGTGTAATGGCCTCATTGTAACATGGACATATCAGAGGAGTGGAAGACGAAGCGGAGAACCCAGGGAAACCCACACATATACAGTTAAGAATGTGTAAATGTCACTTTCATGCATCAACAACAAGAAATGTGTCACGACAGCTAACAAGGCCAATAAACAAACATACTCTAACAAAAGCTGTCAATTTGACCCACCTTCAAAGATTTCTTCTAGTTTAATTCGGAAAATGTCCTCCAGGATGTCATTATTGATGGTGACTAGAAAATTGTGCTGATCAGTAACACAAGTTGCAGCTTTGCATGACAATGTTGGTTCTTCTCTTAGCACGTCTATGTTTTCCAGTGGTGGCTGCACTACATTCTACTCTCTAAAGCATAGGCAATAGTCCATGGAAGGCAATTATTTTATAGTTTCCACGTATACACCACCAATCACCAGTTGTGCTGAGCCTCACTAATTCTCTTGTCTATAGTCTGTTGCTGCTTCTCATTGGTATATAAAAGGCTGATACAGATAAGGTTCAGAAACAAAGCTAAATATTCAGTTATCTTCATTGTTAATATAAAATGAGCTTATTTGGCTGTTTAAAAAATGTAAATATTATAAAGAAAAAAAAAAAAAACCTGAGAGATCAAATCACTTGTTTGCAACTCCACTATTTATAAAAGCAGCTACAAGAAATCACACCCCTAGTGATGAAAGGTTACTGCCTATAGGGTGACGCAATAAATTGATGATACCAGATGGACTTCTTTGAAAATAATTTGATGTGCACTCTTGGAAACAGTGAGGCCTGTGAGCATTCTCAGCTTAAAAGTATATCTAATAAGTTTTAATGCTTTTGTATTTAGTTCCCTTTGGTGACCCAGAGACCTCCATTGCAAGCTGCTGGAGGAGATGCAGTTTTCTTAAATTTATAAATAATACTTTACTTAAGAACACAAGATTCTGCAGCATGAAAGTACGTCACAATTGAGAAAAATAATTTCTTTTTCATATATACTAACTACACCATGTTCAGTACAAGTTAAGGGAGGTTACGATTAAGCTGTACAGTTTGCATTTCAAATACTGTATGCAGTTTTGGTCTGCATATTAGAAAAAAAAGCACATCAGTGATATGAAAAAAATTAAATCTTAGACTTTACAATATTTTGTAAGCTAGTTTGAAAACCACATTTGAACTATGTTGTACTGAATTGCCTGTTTTTAAAATAATTTTCATGTGATGTTAAATACGAAGAAACCAATAAAAAAAATGAATATTCACTGCAGTAAATTCAGCAGACTAAAGTGCAAAGTAAAAGTGATGGAATGCTCTACAGACAGTATTTAGGAGAAACATCTTCTTTAGTAAATCCTCATTATTTTGTTTAGTTATATGTGTTATGAGGGAGGGTAGAAAAGTACTGCCTACAAGGTAGAGCTGGCCACCTTTTTGATGTTTTCTATTATGTTCAAACAGATTACTCTTATCAGCCAGATCAACCTTGTAAGGGCAGGTATGGTACGAGTGGACTTGTTAGTAAAGAAATATATATATATAAAAAAAAATTAATAATCAGGTGAAAAACATCACACAACTGAAAGGAGAAAAGTATTTCATACCTGGACAGGCGCATTTGCTCACCTTGTGCTATCGCTGACAGTTTACTCTTCTCCTCCGGGCTCAGTTGCAGCATAGTATGGATGACGGGGAGGAGTGCCTGTCTTTCACTACTGGATTTAAGGAATATAAACTGTAGCAGGACATTCTTCAGGTACTCCAAGTTGGCCACTGACTTCTCCCGTTCTTGATTTCTTTCAAGTCTCCTGACTTCATTCTTTAAAAGCTGTACAACAAACTTCGGGTTATCTTATAAGAATGTATAAAACTATATCTTAAAAATGTGCAAACTCGCACAAAACTCACAGTGTAAATGATTCACTGAGTAAAGAATTGCAAGCACTTCTATGCCACAAAAAAAAATCTAGAAATTAAAAACAATCACTTCTTTCTGTAATATTTTTTTTTTACATTATAATAAAAGAAGATTCAAAGGTTAGCAAATTGGTCTCAGTGTGTGATAGGGAGAATGCATATGAACAGCCTCAATGGGGTAGTTAGGATCATTTTAAATTAACCAGGGATGGCAAACAGAAATGCTGTAAAAAAAAAAAAAAGGGACGCACTGTACAATCAAATTGAAGTTCAATTTACTTGCAGAATACTGTACAGTTCTGAACAACAGGGAGAAGGATCTCTTTGCACCCAGTGTGGGAATGCTTCTGGTCTGATGGCACTCAGGGGTTTGGATCAAACGGATAGCACTAGAAACAAACTGCTGGAATAGATACTGCTTAGAGCAATTAAAGCATTTTGAGTATTTCTGTATATTTTTTGATTACAGAAACATCAATATTGTAAAAAACTGATTCAATTAATGCTTGGACAACATGGACATGCTACCTGAGTATTACAAGACCAATTATAGCCTAATCTATAGAAGACCGTCCTGCAAAAAAACAAGGTCAAGACCTGCTATGTGTATGACCCTGTCATATCCGTGCCACTAGAGACAAGGTTCTTGGCAAACCTGAAACATTAATCAGGTTGCAAGCCTGGCCTCTCGAGAATATAGATATGAGGCATAACTTACATACTTGTTGAAATACCCTCTTTTCTTTTCTCCCTATTGCTTTCAAAAGGAATTAAAAGGTATAGGCTTTGGTTTTCCTTTTTTGGTTTTTAATTAATTCTGACATTCTTCTTTATTATCTAAAGGGGAGCACACCACTGTTAGTAACTCTTAAAAAAAAAGCACATAAAAAGGTAATTAACAATTAAAGCTATGCCTAGCTATGATTCACATTCAGCCACATCAATAGAAATATATTGCCTCTCTAGCAGGAACGTTAGTTACCGTGATCTGTTCCATCAATATAGCATTTGTGGCTTCCGACTCTCGAAGCAGTCCATTCAGGTGATCAATATTCTTAGTTGCACTGTTTAGCTTCTGTGTCAGCTGCTCTTTACTGGGCTCTGTCTGCCATAATGATGGCTCTGCAAGAGAGACAGAAGAAAAAAAAAATCTGAATTACCATTATTACTGAGGGAATAAGGACACACTGGCCTAATGGTTGATGTTGATGTTCTTCAGCTCCAGAGTCCTGGGTTTGGAATCTATCCTGGGGGGTGTTTGCACAAGTTTTCTTTTGGTACCCTGGTTTCCTGCACCTCCTAAAGATATTTAAGTAAGTTCAGTTTATTCTTATACAGCTCAAGTCACTGATGACTAGGCTAGAGTTCTACTGCAGATTTAAAATATAATACAGCAGCATGCAGATTTGTTTAATTGGCTTCTTTTATTCATCTTGTCAAAGACTAGGTGACAAATTATGTGGTTGATTACACCCATGTCTAATCTCACTTATTTGGAAAAATGCAAAATTTACTATAAACCTATTTATAACTCATTTATATAGTAGCTGTATCCATTTAATTAGTACATTTTTTTCTTTTTGTGGTCCATGACCATTTATCATGTCTATTCATTTGTCTAAGTTTAAGTGTGAAGCACTGGTCTCTTTATATAATTTAGTGCAGCTGTCCTGTGATGGACTGGCGTTCTGTCCAGAGTTGGTTCCTGCTTGGATAGACTCTGGCTCAATATGACCATAGCACTGGATAAACCATGTCAAAAAATGGATGGACGGATGGATGTAGTGGTGTGCAGTATAATGGTACAAAGAAGACACCTGTAGAAATATGTAAGCAGAAGAAGATTTTTGTATATCATTTTACTATGTTTTAGCACACTGGTGCTAGAAGTGACACATACGTTGCCTGTGGTGTGGTGGGAAGTAGGCATTTTGTTACCTTCTGACATAAGCGGGCATATGGTGCTACAACTGTGTCGCTAGAAAAAAAGGTGAAAATGGAACAGCCACGGCCACCTGCCTGCTTCACATCCACATGAAACACAAAATGAAGAGCTGGTTGGGAAAAAGGTGTGTGCTCAGTCCACACAGGCTTCAACTTGCTATAGCAAAATTTGAACGTTCACATGAAATTAAGAAGTATATAGCCTACAAGTCCTAAAAATGACAGTGCGTCTGTTATAGCGATTGGATTTATATAAACACATACTGTAACTGTGATCACTTTAAATTATACTGTGAGGTAAATTGTTGGCCATGCCACTCTCTCAAGGACAGAATGGATAGAATTCACATTTTAAATATTTAAATACTGATAGCAAAAGCAAATTTAATTAAATGGTACATGAATCAAGTAGTTGCTCAGCTGTTGCTTAAGTAAACTAGTATTAGAATTAATAAATAGCAAATTACAATGCAAGACTTATTTTTAATATGTGATAGACATGGGGATTCTCTCAGTGTAACAACAAGTGGCTTGTGTTATTATCGTAGGGGATTACAGCATAGGGTTTATAAAGAATCATATCATCAGCATGGGCTTCCCTTTCTGAAAAAACTTAAATTATCTGACTACTTCTGCGCAGGGACGGTGAATGCCTGGTGCATAATGTATTGTGTTTTCTAATACTTCTTAAGTCAATATGCTAATACTTTTCTTAAAAGTCTTATAGGTTGTAAGGGTTAAAGTATAGAGAAACTCTTACTGTCTGACACCATAATTATGGAGTATAACTACTGTACCTCAAAACGTCTATCATTCTTAATTGAAAAATTTCAGAGCACAGTTTACAACGCCATTTATCCTTAGGAGACACAACATATTACGTTTCATTCAAATGCTGATGACACCAAGGTTCATAATAAATAAGACTGATTAATGTTTTTCAGAGCATTGGTTATTGCACTACATATTACTCCTTACATTTCTTCTTGTAGCTGCATACAATAAATGACAATGTTACAATATACTAACTGACATCCATTATATTAATCTCATACTGATCTTCTTATTGATTCCTACTTTCACACAATATTTCTCATTTCTTTTCATAATAACCTAATGCAGCAATCGGTTTCCTAAACATTCACATAAAACGTCACTACTGAAACATCATAGCAGGATGTTTTGTTCCTATTTGTGTGTCATAACCTAATATGTTTCTGTCACATCTTTCAATGACTTATTTTAGCATTTGTGGTATTATTGTACACTTCATGTCGAATTGGCTACCTTATTTCTCAAATTTCCTCTTAATTATCCTAAGCAACATTGTTTATTTTTCTTGTACGGGTAAAATTCAGTTACAACAAATATCTTTACAACAAAATTTTAATTACAGCGAAGTATTTTTGTGGTCCCGACAGTTTCCCCATATGACGCGAGTCTATAGAAATCTCGTTACTACGAAGTACATTCAGCAGATACTTTCATTACAATGAAGTGCCCAAAACACCTTTAAATGCCTGAATGAATCATCCACAGAGCAGTTAGTTCTGTGGCCGCAGCTCAGTTGTGCACAACGATCCCCCAAACAGAAACATTGTAATTTTTTCTTTCTTCGAACTTTCCTGGTACTGTTTTTTTTGCCGTGTTAGTTTTCGGTGGTTTTCAGCGATAACTTTTGCTTATTGCTCGTCAACATTTGAAAAACATCCATTGGAATTTAACTCATTGTCACCCTCCTATAGAAACGGCAGACACGAAAAAATGATAACAGTTCATATTAGAAGAAAAAAACTTCACATTTTTGCAGCTCTTGATTGCGGCAAAAAGATAAATGACATTGTCAGTGAATTCAGAATTTCGCCATCGATGCTGTCAGCTTTCTTGAAAGACCGAGCAAAAAAAGAAGAAAAATCTCGGGTTGCAAACATATGTGAACTGCTGCATTTGAAGACGTCAAAAAAGCAGTTACGTGGTTCAGTGATGCTCGTTCAAGAAACATTCCTATTAATGCGGCACTCATTCAAGAAAATGTGAGGTTAGTAAGCTCTACTGGGACCTCCCCCAACTAGACAGCACGCCGAAGAGTGCCCCTAAGTGCGATCTCCACATCTATGGAAGACTGTTTATCTGTTGCCGGGTGCAACAACACTCTCAAAGGTATGCTGCATCTCTCCGCCAAAGGAAACAGAAAAGATATCGATAGGTAATGCAAGGTACATTGTAAATGCAGATAACAGGCTTACTTGGTAACTGATCTGGCCACAACCCTGCCTGACTGCTGTGTCTGTGTATAACAGAGTGGTAGATAACGCTACAATAAATAAGTGTGCCGTTCTTGTTTCAAGCTGAATACAGCTGGTTTTGCTAAAGTACTGAGACTAAGCCTCGTGTTTTGGGGTGCAAGACAGGGACTTATAGCGCAACCCCGATCTTTTATGATTTGCTTCTGTGTTTGTTCACTGCAGTGCTATGAGCCTGGTGTTTCCCTGCCCCAGCAACGGACAAACAATCTTCCACAGAAGATGCAATCGCGCTTCGGGACGCACTTCAGCGTGTTGTTCTCGTTGGGTGGGGGGTTGGGGGGGTGTCTCAAAAGAGTTCAGAACCCTTACAATATAAAGAAGAAAAGGATGAGTCGGCTCCTGATTGATAACTGTGCTGCCCACAACATGCTTCCACATTTAGATAATGTTCGCGTTGAATTCCTCCCACCCAATTGCACAGCAGTGCTTCAGCCATTGGATTTGGGCATCATTCGCACCTTGAAAGTGCATTATGGCAAGGAAATGCTGAGAAAAATTCTCGTCAGCATAACTTGTAGAAAGGAGAAGATTAAAATTAATGCGAAAGAAGCTATTGAAATGATTACAAACGCCTGGACGCAAGTTAAAGAAAGCACTATAGTAACAAATACAGAATCTCATTACAACTAAATATTTTTAGGTCCCTGGGAGTTTCATTGTAATGGAATTTTACCTGTATTTTTAAAAACAGCCCACTCTCCTGCACTGAATAGCTTTTTTTCTACAATATAATTTCAAACACTTCTGCCCCCATCCCTCCCTCACATTTTCCATATTAAGTTCATAAATCCCTAAAAACTCATATACAAGTAACTGAAGAAATAAAAGGAACAATTCAGTAAGTCAAAAGTACTTGTTTCTGCACAGGTAAAATCTTCGAGAGAATTACAAATTCAACATCTTGTCACTTTAAAGTCTTGTATAAAAATGTCGAAGCAACTAGTCATGCAGGGTATAACACCTTGAGAAAGTGCCTCATTGGTGAGCACATTTGGTTAGTTGTTTCCATGATGTGTCAGCACAATCTATTATTCTGTCAGTAAAGTCAATTTTGAATTATTCTATGCCAGGAGTCTGCAAAGTCAGTCCTGAAGGGTCATGGTTATAAAACCATATTTTATATATATATATATATATATATATATATATATATATATATATATATAGTACACAAATATTATGTTTTATCTGTAGCCCAATCTGACCTATTATTATGATTTTAAAATAGCTAACATTTTACAATAGAAATAAAATATTGAAAAACATCATAAGAATGTCCTTTTAAAGAAAGTATGATCAGTACTGTCTCAACAAGCTAAAGGTAATGACTGGGAGGCTTCCGTTTTGGTGAACATATCAAATCTTTACAAGATCATTAATGTAGACTTCTATAGGAATCTACACAACACCAACCTTACACGTAAATTATCAACCATAAGAAAAAATACTAGAAAGTTCTCACCTGTCTTAGGCTCAGGCGAGTTCAGAAGTTGCTCTAGGGATGGTATGGAGGTGATCATCAAGGATCCAGACTCGGTATCTATAGTTTCCATTCCTTCTCCCTCCTCTCTATCCATAGACTGCAGATCATAGACTGTTTGATCTGTATACTTCCTCTCCTGAAGACTCTTCTTTAGCTGTTGACCAGGTGGAGGACCTAACACAAAATAAAGATTAAGATGACCTGTTCAGGCAGTGTGGTGTAGCACTCAGAACCAGAAGGCCTCTCACTTTGTATGTGTTAAAAAATGACATGTAATGTATTCTGATCTTGTATCACCTGCTACTGTACCATGGAGCTACTAATGTCACCATAATATTGAAGCAGGTAGAGACAAGGTGGTAGTATACATAACTGAGGGTACACCATGCATGCTGTACATATAAAAACAGTGCAGGCTCAGGTATTCCACAGTTGGCAGTGCACTGTATTAAATGATCTGCTGGGGGAGTAACTCCAGCTCTGGGGATGTAAAACTCCTGAATAAACTGAGAAGAAAGGCCAACTGCATTACACAACTGACCTGGACTCAGTAACACAATGGAAAAAAGACAATGAGGATGAATTCAGAGGCCATGTTTTGCACTATATATAGTCCACTTTATGTCCTTTGTTGCTGCAGCAGGAGCATGAGAATTAATTTTTAAGATATCTATATATACTACCAAACTTTTACAATACCTCAGTTTGTCTTCAAATTTAATCAGCTGAAATACAATGAATGACATAAAATGGTGAAAAGGTAAGCAATAAACTGCAAGAGAATTAAATTTAAAGTTTAGGTTAGCAAAAACTGAGAAAAAAAAAGGATGTTTCAGAATATTACAAATGGACCTTCTTCAGGGAACAACTAACAGATTACCACCTACAGACGTTCTGCATCAGTTAAAGTAAATTATGTCTTGCAGGTTGAAGCAAACAATTTGCACAGGTGCCCCAACTTCTGTTGATTACTTAAAAACCCTCTGTGTGTCTTAAAGCAGAGCTGGACAGACTGTTACTACACCTTTTGAAGTACTACATGGACAATATTACACTGGCATAGAACAAATACACAATGGCAAATAAAAAATAAGTCAACGAATCATTAAGAGTACAAAATTGTATTAGTCAAAGTAGCCACATTTTACTGATATAACAGCCAAACTGTGGTAACCCCTTTGGATTCAAAATGGCAGTCACTCTATGCAAGTCACCAACTCAGCCTCCAGCAGATGAACCCCAGACCATCACACTTCCTCCTCTGTGGGTCAGTTGGTGTCACATGCCAAGGAACCATCCTTTCACCAACTGGATGGCATACAAACACCCTGCATGATGAACTGAAGATTTCAGATTTCTATTCATCAGTCTATAAGAGTTCCTTCCAGTCTGCAATAATCCACAGCTGGTATTTCAAGGCCCTGTTTTGTCATCTAAGGTATGGCTTTCTTCCTGCCACTCACCCTGTCAAGCCTGCAGCACACGTTGACCTGCATTGTTAATCTATGCTTGAAGCTGTTGTGCTGTGAAGCGCCTGTGATCACTCAAGCTGGTGACCCTCAGAAACTTGTCTTCTGATTGGGCTGTGACTTTGGGTCTGCCAGATCTCTTCCTATCAGAGTTTTTTCCAGTTTCCAATGGCCTTTAGATTGTGTAGTACACCAATGTACTCACTGACACTATGTTATTTTTTTTTTTTTTGGAACTTCTCTAAATGAAAGGCCTACAAATTCTAAGGGCTTGTTTATACTTCATGCTCAGAACACGTACGCACACACATCATGGCAGCCACGCGTTTCCAGCGTCCATTTGATGCGTCTTCTGAGCACGTCCTCAGAAATTAACGTGACACGTGCGCAAGTTGCAGTACCACCAAAAAGTCGGGGTTGGGGGGGTTGCAGTGTGATAAAAGTTGGAATGTGACGTCAGTCTCTGTTTACTATCTACATGTGACAGAAAGCCGCTTTGAGTATCCTACAGGATCGATGTGCGCACTTCGATGTTTGATGAATGGTTCGATGTGGTGAAGCAAAATGCATTTGTGGTGCTTTTATATTCAAACGATTGTAATGAAACAATACATTTTAAAAGTCTCACAATC
Organism: Polypterus bichir lapradei; assembly: GCA_026402145.1. Classification (NCBI taxonomy): domain Eukaryota; kingdom Metazoa; phylum Chordata; class Cladistia; order Polypteriformes; family Polypteridae; genus Polypterus; species Polypterus bichir. The sequence continues at coordinate 39,608,662 of JANRMT010028174.1, read as the reverse complement.
TTTTGTGCCGTCTTTTATTTTTATTTTTTTGCAACTTTACAACAGCAACACAATGTACAGCGGTGTATTTGAGCCACAAAGAATAAAAATTAAGGACATGGTGAAAAGGTGTACGTTGTGATCAAAGTGGACAGTTCGGCTTTAATCTCGACACGGTGGCGGAGCGCTACTTCTGCTGTCTCGCAGGGAGTCACGTCACTGATATTCCCTGCCTGTAGTTTACATGTTTTCCTGATGGGTTTCCACAGTGTGCTCCGGTTTCCTTCCAAAGATATACAGATTTGGTGACACTAAAATGGCGCTAGTGAATGCGAGTGCTTGTATTTACCTTGCGATGAGCTGATGCCCCGTCCAGGAATTGTTTCTGCCTCGTGCCCAATGCTAGCTGGAATGGGCACATCCCTGGATTGACGGATTTAATCACTAAACATCCTTTTCAGAGATATTGCAGTAAGGTGTCATCGGAATTTAATGGGTGTTCCAGGCAATTCATAAAACAGCGAAGCCGAACCATGAAGTTCTCACCGTGATAATATCTCGCACTGCCACCTGGTGGATTCTTCCAGATTTACGTAAAGTATGTGCGCAAGTATAAACAGTAAAATGCTAGCGTAACAGGAGCATCCACTGGAGCATGTGTCACGTCGCGTTAAGTATAAACCTAGCCTAAGCGTAATAATTCTCTGTCTCATTTCATTTGTTAATTGCCGTTTTCTTTCCATTATCACTGGAATATTGTCCAAGCAATACTTCAGAGGGTATAGTAATTCAGTCTTTTCCGACTCTGCTTTAAGACACACAGAAGTTTGTTTAAGTAATCAACAGAAGTTGGAACACCTGTGTAGATTGTTTTCTTCAGCTTGCAAGGCTTCATTTACTTTAACTGCTGCAGAACATCTGCAAGGTTGTAATCTGTTAGTTGTTCCCTGAAGAAGGCCCATTTCTGATATTCTAAAATTTCCTTTTTTCAGTTTTTGCTAAGCTAAGCTTTAAATTTAAACCACTGGCACTTTTACTGCTTACATTTTCACAATTTTAGGTCATTCATTGTATTTCAACTGATTAAATTTGAAGAAAAACATGAAAGACTGAGGTGTTCTAAAAACTTTGACCGGTAGTGTATATGCTATATAAATGCTATTATTTTTTGGGATGAGTAGCTGAAGAAATAAAAGAAACAATTCAGTATGTCAAAAGTTGAAAAGATCATGCTTCTGCACAGGTAGAGTATTTGAGACAATATAAATTCAACATCTTGTGACCTTATATCTGCCTAGCTATTGATGTCTGCTAAACATACAATAAAGATAAATCATTTAAAAGTTTCAATCCTAAACCTGCTAAAGATATTCATTACTGGGAAGGTCACAAAACCAGAATTTTGTATTCAATTTCAATGCCAAGTGACGCTATTCAGTACCTATTTGATACCACAAGAAAAACAGAAATCCCTTTCACCATCTTTTTAATTAAAAGTTCTTCCATTATTCAAGTGGACAACATTATGCCTTATTCAGTAACAGAAAATAAAACATTTAACTACTAACAGCAAGAGCAAATTTAATAAAGTGGTATATAAATCAAGTAGTTGCTCAGCTGTTGCTTAAGTAAACTAGTATTAGAATTAATCAATATCAAATTACAATGCAAGGCTCAATTTTAATATGTGATAGACATGGGGATACTCCCAGTGTAACAACAAGTGGCTTGGGTTATTATCGTAGGGGGATTTCAGTGTAGGGTTTATAAAGAATCAAATCAGGAAGCCCATGCCGATATATCTTACCATGTGCACATTCTAATTTTATTCTCTGACATTTTCTCACCAGTAACTAAAAATACTTCTTAAAATCAATACTAAAAATAAAAATTTGGACATTGTAATATCTGCATAGTTGAATTCGTATATATGTTCAGTTAAACAAACTCTTTAAAGGCGTTTCTGTAATAGAAGGTTTTTAAAATCTGGTTTGTCACAGATTCCTTCTGGTAAGTTTCTAACATTTGCTATTAAAAGACTTATATTTGCAATAGCTGTGCTACCCGTCTAAGACAGGTTGAAATCTAAGTAATCAACGCAGGCCTTGGTGTATTCAGTGTTAACATTTGCAGTGCACCATCTTTTGGAATTTATTTTATAATGTATGTAATAAGAAAATGTATTGCACTCTTCACTAGAATGATTTTGTAGCACAATAATTAGCACTGCTTTTACGAATACCATACCAAGTGGCACATAATACAGACATAGTAACTGGGTGGATACGCAGAAACACACACAGACACTTGTCCTTTTATTAAGGTGGACCATTAGCTGATGAAAAACTTGCTGAATATTAATATTTAAAGGATTACCCAAATTGTTTAAAATTTCAATATCACAAAGTCGTGGGGCTTCAAATGTCCAAATCTGTCCCAACTTCAATGTTTCCTGAGTGAAATGAGACTTGTCCGTTTTATACTGATCTTTAATTCAAGAATCTTTGTTATGCGGTTTTCAAGACTGCTAAGTGAGTGATCAGACATTGTTTTTGCTTACTCTATGTACAATTCCAGAATTAGAAAATTTACTGGACTGGCATTACTTGTGTTCAATTAATTGTAACCGAGAGACTAAATTACACATGCCAATGTACAATTCAAATACATGACACAGTATACTATATTTGCTTTCACCACATTTGTCACATGATGGTGTCAAACTAATAAACATTAGCTTGCCTTTATAAACCAAACAACTGATATAAATTTAGTGTTTGTAGATTTGTAATCAGTATGCTGTTTTGTCCATATTGCTATAACCGTGTGCCTCGTGATGCATTTATGTTAATGCAATACAAGTTGGATTACTAGAGAGACGTGCTTTGAAGCACTGAAACACTAAATAAATTTTATTTTGGTATTAACAAGTGGTGCAGCTCAATTCATCGCCAGTGCAGTCAAGCCAAATAGCCGCGTCATATGAAATTTGCCTTGATTTTTACTTGGTACAACTATGTTAGCACTGCCGCCGTGCAGTTTCCTCCCACATCCTTATATGCATGAACCTGACAATGCTTGGAAAAATGGTTGGATGGTCAGATAGATACAGTGGGTACGGAAAGTATTCAGACCCCCTTCAATTTTTCACTCTTTGTTATACTGCAGCCATTTGCTAAAATCATTTAAATTATTTTTTTTCCCTCATTAATGTACACACAGCACCCCATATTGACAGACAAAAAAAAGAATTTTTGAAATTGTTGCAGATTTATTAAAAAAGAAAAACTGAAATATCACATGGTCCTTTGCTCAGTATTTAGTAGAACCACCTTTTTGAGCTAATACAGCCATGAGTCTTCTTGGGAAAGATGCAACAAGTTTTTCACACCTGGATTTGGGGATCCTCTGCCATTCCTCCTTGCAGATCCTCTCCAGTTCTGTCAGGTTGGATGGTAAACGTTGGTGGACAGCCATTTTTAGGTCTCTCCAGAGATGCTCAATTGGGTTTAAGTCAGGGCTCTGGCTGGGCCATTCAAGAACAGTCACAGAGTTGTTGTGAAGCCACTCCTTCGTTATTTTAGCTGTGTGCTTAGGGTCATTGTCTTGTTGGAAGGTAAACCTTCGGCCCAGTCTGAGGTCCTTAGCACTCTGGAGAAGGTTTTTGTCCAGGATAGTCCCTGTACTTGGCCGCATTCATCTTTCCCTCGATTGCAACCAGTCGTCCTGTCCTTGCAGCTGAAAAACACCCCCACGGCATGATGCTGCCACCGCCATGCTTCACTGTGGGGACTGTATTGGACAAGTGATGAGCAGTGCCTGGTTGTCTCCACACATACCGCTTAGAATTAAGGCCAAAAAATTCTATCTTGGTCTCATCAGACAGAGAATCTTATTTCTCACCAGCTCAGAGTCCTTCAGGTGTCAATTTCAAAAATTCTTTTTTTTGTCTGTCAATATGGGGTGCTGTGTGTACATTAATGAGGGAAAAAAATAATTTAAATGATTTTAGCAAATGGCTGCAATATAACAAAGAGTGAAAAATTGACGGGGGTCTGAATACTTTCCATACCCACTGTATATGTAGACGAACAATAAGAGAATGAAGGCAAAGCCTTTGTTCCATTATTGGGACAGTGTAGGACAAGGTATTAAAAAGCGATTAGTCACGCTATTTACAAATTAAACAAAACTCATATCCATTTGGTTATGTCATGCACTCTCAATGCACACATACATTTACAGTATTTCTGAGCTACCTCCATAATGGGTATTTGTTTAGATTGAAAGCATGATTCTGGCAATCGCAGACTGAAATTCTCCTACCTCAAACAAAAATCACTACCAGACATACCTTCTGCTGTTTTTCCTTTCAAGACATGCTAATTCAGCACCGTAGCACTATGAGACATTTTCATATGGAGTTTTTAACTCATGTTTTTATTTTTTATTAAGTATTACTTTTCCTTGCAGTCACTCATCATTGTGGTACCAGCTTTGACTTTGATGCCAATACATTTATTTAAAAGAAAAAAATAAATAAAAAAGATAGTCACATTATTTTCTCATCCCTACTCACTACTACTAATGGACACCACCCCAAAACTATAAATTCAATTGATTTTGGAAACAGAAGCAGGCTAAAAAATAAAACAAATTAAAATAATTTAAATTCATGCTTTAACACAGATCATTTACTTTTTAAATACAATATCAATTCCTGTAAGTAAGAGACAAGCAAATGTAGCTACAAAACAAGAATAAAAGTTTTACAATTTGATTTTCAAATACAATTTGGGAGTATATGTTACAGAGTACTTGAAAATCTCAGGGATGCTTGCTAATGAACCTTTAAACAGAAAACAGTTGACTGGATCAATCAAAAATTAAAATTAGTGTTAAGTGCGATGGACATTCAAGACTAAACATATTATTGAGCCTATTTATAAAATCCAAAATCCCAGACTCTGTCATAAACTGAAAATGAAATGTGTTTAAAATGTAAAAAATATATATGTAAGCTCTCACTCACTACTTCTCCTAATCAACTTTCTATAAATTACTTACTGAATTAAAATTGCAAAAGTCCTTGAAATAAGCACAGAAAGAAACAAAAGGTAATATAATTCCTAGAAGAGAGACATAGATGCAAACAGCATATGCCAAGCCTTGTCTGCTTTCATTTTTCACCTGCCTAAAACAGATTTTACTTTGCACTTGTCAGTCATTCCTACTGCACTATTAATTATCACATAAAATCGTAAATGTCATCTCTGTTAATGTGTCTAACTTCAGGTCCTTACTTGCTGCTGTAGCCTCCTTCTGTAACTGGAACAGCTGAGCTTCCAGTTTATTGACCTGTTGCTGCAGTGTCTCAACAGTTTTCCTGTGCTCTTCCTGAAGATGGCGCATCTGATCCCGGAAGGTATTCCTCTGAGATTCATTCTGGGCTGTTAGTTGACTCAGCATTTGGCTATGTTCCGTTTTCAGTGCTGCATTCTCCGACTGAACTGTGCAAACCCTTGTGAAAACAAGATGACAAAATAAACTTTGTGAAACTAACATAAAACCTTAAGATACCTTACAGTAAACCTTTATGACAAAAATGGAGCAAATGGTCATAAATTACGAAGTATGCAGCTAAAGTTATTGGGGCTGATGTAGATGATTTTACTAGTGTATGGCAGAGGGCAATGTTAAAGAAACTGGAAATCATCTCAACTGATGACAGACATCCATTACATGTAGAACTAAAGTTCAGTAAATCAGGAAGGATAGTCGCTTTGAAAACCCACACAAATCGCTCCACAAACTCCTTGCTTCCTAGTGCAATACGACTTTTCAATAAGAAATATCGGAGATAATGATTAAGGTTTTGATATATATCCTGTAACCTTTTTTTTTGTGTGTAATTATGTATTATCTAACTGCCTTACCTTAACCTGTCTTGTTTCTATTTGTCTGTTTTATCTCATTCTGTCTGTTATTAGATGCAACTGAGAAGGCAAATTTCAGGTTTTCTTGTGTAAACATGACTAAATATAGTAACCTTAAGCCCCCCTACATTTCATTTAAAAAATAAGGAAAAAAATACAAAACAAAATTTGCATTTTGATTCAGTCTCTAATGTTCTTACTGGATTGGTTCCACAAATATATGATGTTTACCCTATTAAAAGAAAATGAACATTTATTATTTGTTTTCTAATTACACTCAAGAAAATTATACACACACACATCTGAACAAACAGGCAAAAGGTTTGTATGACCCGAATCTGCAGTGTGCGAGGAGCCCATGAATCTTAGGCCAATGTCACAATATTTATCAAAATTTACTGTGAATTTTTTTTTTTAAATTTATTTAAAGATTTATCATCTGAAAAAATCATTTGCTTAAAAGGGAAATTAAACATCTAGGTTTATAATTTAATATTCATTTTAAATATTAAAATGGATTCCAACACAATTATAGTGCTAGTCTACAGACCACCAGGGCCATATTCATTGTTCATGACTGAATTTAGCAACCTTCTATCTGATTTGGCTTTAAATTATGATCATGTAGTTCTGATGGGGGATTTTAATGTACACATTGATGTGGAAACTGACACTTTTAGCAAATGTTTTACTTATTTGTTAAATTCAATAGAATTTTGTCAGATTGTCAAAGGTCCAACTCATAATCATAACCACATATTAGATTTAATTATAACTTACAAAGTTGAAATTCAAAATTTAAATATTACTCCATTAAATGAAGTTATTTCCGTTCACTTCTTAATTACATTTGATTTAGTTCTGCCCATGCCAACGCACTCACAGATTAAAACAAAGACAGTGCGACATCTAGATTGTAATTCTGCTTCAAAATTTATAGATACCTTGAGTAAGTCGAGTGTAATTGTGGAAAACCATTTAGATCAGTTAACATCAAATGTAAACGTGGAAAACAATTTAGATCAGCTAACATCACATTATAATGTGACCTTGAGAGATGCTCTGGACACAGTGGCTCCCCTTAAAACAAAAGTGATCAAAGCACATAGAAACTCTCCCTGGTTTAATGAAAATACTCGAGCTCTTAAATTAGAGTGTCGAAAACTGGAGCGCAGATGGAGAACAACAAAACTACATGTCTTTTAAATTGCATGGACAGAGAGTGTTAATAAATATAAAAAATCCCTCTTTAAAGCTCGCTCAGAATACTATTCTACATTAATAGATAGCAATAATAAAAATCCTCAGGTACTGTTTAGTACAGTGGCTAAATTAACAAATGGGAATTCAGATCAACAGTGCAAAATACCAACAGATATTAGCAGTACAGACTTTATGCACTTCTTCAATGAGAAAATTAAAAATATAAGATCCCAGATCTCAGCATCACAGTACAAACCAAATACTAGCTTAGCAGACCCTACCGCACATTGCATTCAGCACTTTAGTAATTTTAATCCTGTAACTGAGCAGGAAGTCTTAACTTTAATTACTAAAATGAAGCCCACTACTTGTTCCCTAGATCCAGTGCCAACAAAACTAGTAAAAAGTGCCATGGATATTCTTGCAGCGCCTATTTTAACCATTATCAAATAGTTCATTATTGCATGGCACAGTACCTGATGCACTAAAAGTGTCAGTCATTAAACCTTTACTTAAAAAGTCGGACCTAGACCCACACATACTAAATAATTATAGGCCTATTTCAAATTTACCATTTCTCTCTAAAATACTAGAAAAAGTAGTCGCCAGTCAGCTTCAGTCACACCTTATGAATTACAATATATTTGAGAAATTCCAGTCTGGTTTTCGCACTGGTCATAGTACAGAAACTGCACTAACACGGGTTGTAAATGACATTCTGATATCTTCTGATGAAGGAAACTCCACTGTAATTATGTTGTTAGACTTAAGTGCAGCGTTTGACACCATTGACCATTCAAAGGCTAGAAAACGATGTTGGGCTTACAGGCCCCGTGCTCGCTTGGTTTAGTTCTTATTTATCAAATCGATTCCAATACGTACAGAAATGTGCTGACAGTACTCCATCATTATACACAGAAGTTCAATATGGTGTCCCGCAGGGCTCAATACTGGGACCTTTACTGTTTTCACTTTACATGCTTCCACTGGGATCTCTCATTAGGAAACATAATGTTAATTTTCACTCGTATGCAGATGACACCCAGTTATACCTTTCATTTAAATCAAATGAAGTTTCTCCGATGTTGTCTTTAATTAGTTGTATTAGTGAATTAAAGGAGTGGATGAATGAGAACTACTTGCCTTTAAATACAGATAAAACAGAGATGTTAATTGTTGGAGGGAATGACGCTGATCACAGCAATATTTTGTCATCATTTAACTCAGTTGGAATCCCAATTAATTTTACTGAATCAGCCCGCAATCTAGGACTTATCTTTGTTTCTAGCATGTCATTTAAAGCACATATTACAAAGTTGTCCAAAACATGTTTCTTCCATCTTAAAAATGTTAGGAAATTAAGGCGCTTTCTAAATAAACAGGATTCTGAGAAATTAATTCATGCATTTATCTCTAGTAGGATTGACTACTGCAATGCGGTGTTCACTGGATGTTCAAACTGTTCTCTATACAGCCTCCAGTTAATCCAAAATGCGGCTGCAAGAATTATTACAAGAACAAGAAAATACGAACACATAACTCCAGTTCTTAAATCCTTATACTGGCTCCTGGTTAAGTTTAGGGCAGATTTCAAAATCCTCCTTTTAACATATAAAGCATTAAATGGCCGAGGTCCAGCTTACTTGTCTGAACTTATCATGACTTACAAACCTGAGCGCACATTAAGATCTCAAGATGCCGGTCTGCTTATGATTCCAAGGATTAATAAAATAACAGTGGGAGGTCGCGCTTTTAGTTACAGGGCCCCTAAACTGTGGAATGGTCTTCCTGCTTCTATAAGAGATGCCCCTTTGGTCCCAGCCTTTAAATCTCGGCTGAAGACTCACTACTTCAGTTTAGCATATTCTGACTAGAGCTGCTGATTAACTGTACATACTGCATCTCTGTTGTTAGTCATTAGCACTAAAACATAAGTAACATGATTGTTATAATTTGTTACTAACCCTCACCTATTCTGTTTCTGTTCTCGGTACTCAAATGTGGCAATTGGTGCCATGGCCCACCTGCCAAGTTGTTTGCCTGCCTGTGGTAAAGTCATCCCTGATGGAGGATCACAGGAATCATGGGAAAAAGGGGTCCTTTCATCGGATTGGCTGGCCGAGCAACGTTTCAGCCGTGGAATGGCCAAATGGGGAGACAGCTTGATGGATGAGGTCTCCAGGACTCTAAAAATATCCAAATCTTATTATGTGATATCATCTACTGTTAAATTCTGCTCCGTACTTCTAAAACTTTTATTATCATGCTGTATTAAGGATTTGTTCTGTTCTGTGTATTGTATTGTATTGACCCCCTTCTTTTGACACCCACTGCACGCCCAACCTACCTGGAAAGGGGTCTCTCTTTGAACTGCCTTTCCCAAGGTTTCTTCCATTTTTCCCTACAAGGTTTTTTTTGGGAGTTTTTCCTTGTCTTCTCAGAGAGTCAAGGCTGGGGGGCTGTCAAGAGGCAGGGCCTGTTAAAGCCCATTGCGGCACTTCCTGTGTGATTTTGGGCTATACAAAAATAAAATGTGTAATAAACTCTATAATTTAAGTTTGTTTCCTTCACTCCTAAATCAGCTTATTCAAATTCTGGGTCATCAAGGACCACAGTTAGGGCACATATCCATCACAGGACAGACACTCATTCAGACACCCACACTCAAGGGCACCATCCCATCTTACGAGTCATCATATAAGCTAACCGGTACATCTTTGAAAGTATAATACAGGAAAAAAGCACAAGTCAGATTATGAATGTGTCTTACACTACCTAATTATGAACAAAATTCTAGCATTCATAGCTAAGTAAATCAGAAATTGTTAATTACGCATAAAATGGTATATTAAAATACTATACAGTGTAGATGATGAGCTTTTTTAATAATAATAATTTTATTTATACAGCACCCTTCCCATAAAGTATGTTTTTTTTTTTTTTTAATCTAAAAATATTTTTTCGGGATCTGCATTTCACGGAAAAAATTAACTTTGGGCTTTAACTCACTCATTTAATTCACTATGCCAATATGAACACAAAAGTGTTGTAATTTGGCTCATTCTGTTCATATTTTGACTTGTGCTGTCTACAATTATTTACATAGAAAGTTTACAACAGTGCTTGTAAATACCAGATGAACCGTCTCTTTTAACATTTGGTGAATGTGCACCATTAAATTGTATCTTGCTCATTATGTACGGCTTTAATTGGTCAGAGTTTATTTAGTCATAATAATACAAAGACTGTTTTAGTAAAAACAGGCGCTGGCAACCCATGACTGTGAACTGTATTAACTGGGTTAGAAAATGGATGGATGGATGAATGAATGAATGAATGAATGAATGAATGAATGAATGATGGGAAATATAAGAAGAAATGTGCTTGGACATGATTTAAATATGCAAACTCTGAATTGTCATAACACTAATCTTCTTGAGGTTTGACCGGTAAGCCACATTTACCTACACAAGCTACTAAAGGCATGGACAGGGATGGTGAGAACTGAAAATTCATTACATTACATCTCTCTTATTTCACCACTTCCAACCAGAGGCCATGCTGGTTCAGGGGTCTGATCAGCTTACCATGCAGAGCCACTTGGCAATCTAAGCATAATGGGTGCCTAGACTCCTAGCAAGAAGAAGTGTTTTATTTGGTCTAATTAGTCATACGCATTTTACCTTGCTTCTGTTTTAGGCACATTTTGAACCTCAAGTCAGAGGATGCTATGCATAAATGTGAACATTTTCTCCTGCTTGTTTTGGTGCTCTATCTTGTCACTTGAGCTCACAGATATAAGAAAAAAGGGTGATATGTGACAGGCTGTTGAGTGTAAACATACAAGGGCTGTGATTTGTGGTGATTTGAGACACGATGTTCAGGTCAGTGTATTAAACAGTTGGAAAGTAACAATACAATCACACTAGGACACTTGGTGAATGTCCAGACATTAAATGCCTTGAGATATTTTGGCATGATTTTTTTTTTGTTCTTTATTTCACCTTATACAATTTCTTGTATTAGGAATTTGTTAGTTTTCGCATACCCCTTCGGGTCAGAGCGCAGGGTCAGCCATTTTACAGCGCCCCTGGAGCAATTGAAGGTTAAGGGCCTTGCTAAAGGGCTCAGCAGAGTAGGATCTCTTTTGGCAGTGACGGGGATTCGAACAGGCAACCTTCGGGATACCAGAACAGATCCTTAGCCTCAGAGCCACCACTCCGCCCTTAAGATCTGAAATGAGCAATAAATTCTTAAAAGCTATTAACATCACACATATGAAGCTGCAGTTGCAAAGATGCATAAGCCATAATTGATCTGAATAGACAATACTTCTGAAACAGTGTTAAGTTTTTTTCACATGACCAAATCTTGCCCTTCTCAGCATTGCCGAGACCTGGCCCATGATGACTGTCAGATCGAGGGGAAGGGCGATATGTTCTCCTTGAAGAATCACTGCCAAATAGTCATTGCGAGGGTTTCTTTCTTTGGTGGGGTCCCACTTGGAGAATCACTGCTGACGGTCAAAGCCGGTCCCCTCTGAACAATCACAACTGACAGTCATTGCAGAGCAATGTTGATTGCTAAAGCTGCCTGTGGCACTTCACAAACCATACACAACTCTTTCCTTTTGAATAAAACAGGAAGTCAGGACCCTGCATGACCTAAAATGAGGCAGCCTGCAGCCCATAGCTTGGGAAGCTATGCTCTAAAATGTTAATAACTACAGAAAAATATGACTGCAATATGCTGCAAAGATGGTATATCTAGCTGTAAAATCAACAAGGACAAATGTACTATTTTATTCAATGCAATGACAGCTGCATAACTTGAATCCATAAATTTATAGTGTCCAAAGTGTGTAGCAGCAGTTTATTTTAGATTACTTTTAAAAATTATTTTGCTCAGAGCGAAGATCTGACAATAATCTTTAGGAAAAATATTCAGTAATGGAGAAATAAATCTCCATAACACAGCACAAGAAACTAACAGGACTACTAAATGCTATTGCAAATCCTGAAGGCTACAGCAGGATAATTTAAGACAGTTTCTAATGAAAAGAAACAAAATTAGAAGGTTAATGCTGAACATATAATTTGTAAAAGGGCATGATTATACCTCTCCCGCAGTTCAGCCTCTTTGGCTACAGTCTCCTGCAGCATCTTATTGTGACGCTCCAACAAAGTGTCGTGTTCCATCTGCAATGTCTGGAGATCATCTGTGTTCACTTTTAGGCTCTTCTGGGTTTCCTGCAACTTGGATTTGAGCTGTTCCATCACCTTTTCTAAATATTCTCTAATGGTTATAGATAAAAGAAGAACATGAATGAAGCATTATAAAAATTAAAATTGACAACAAAGCCCAGCTGATTTGTTACACCTTGATATATTTATGTATTATACTTTTTATATATATATATATATATATATATATATTTTTTTTTTTTTTTTTGAGGAACTCACTGGAAAATACCAATTAATATCTATCCAATATAGCATCTTATACAACACAACCTTACAAGACGCTTTACAAACCGCAATCAAATTAAAAATAATGTCCACGATAGTTCAATATACTGTATATGATAAAGATATAAGAATCAAAAACATATTAATACGCCAGCTAATTGAGCACGTTTTTATGTCACTGTATTATGGTTTAGTGGTTAAAGCAAGACTGTAAAGCAGTTTGTTGTTCATCAATGCTGGTGGAAACGTATTAAAAGTAAGATGAGATGCGTAGTCAGATTACTTTTTAAAGTAATGAGTAACCTAACATAATGCTTATTTTACTGAAATAAACCTGTGTTACTTAAAATGTTTCAGTGTTACTAAAGACACTCATTGTAAATACAGCATTCATTTTGCAGAAGTATTGCCTTTTATCCCCAAAGACGCTGCCTGCTGCTGTATCATCATGCATGTGCGTGCTCTGACTGTCTGGTGATAACTAGTTAGGAAGAGGTTAAGCACATGCACAGCGAATAATCAAGAGAAATGAAGTGAACCAAAGTTATAAGTATACATCTAAAGTCTAGTGGCTTTGTCATACCATCCATACACAGTATTGCAGCATACAATGGCACGAAACATTCCCCAGGATCACAGTACAAAATATACATAAACACGGCGCAAGTGCAAGACTGGTACAGTACACCACTATAACAGATAAATAAATAATAAAAAATAAATAGTAGTAATTTGAAATAGATGGCGATAAACACGCATGTTCTGAGGGTTAAATTTAATTAGTCCAGTTTAGAGTCACAGGAAGCTAGTGATCGTCACAGGAAGTCTGGGTGTAAAAGGAAAGAAACAAACATGGTGGAAATACGATAATCCTTTGCAGGGTTCAATTACACACCAATTCAAAAAACAGTGTGCTGTGCGCAACCCAGTAACAGAAATCTATTAATTGTCAGTTTAGTTTTCACTAAGTTTTTTGATACAGATATGTGGAAACATATGTGATTGAGTGGCACAGCGGCTAGTGTTCATACCTCAATTCTTTGTGGGTTTGCATCGGAGATGAAAAAGAGGATAGATATTATTTACATGGAGGGCTAAATGTATTTATAAAACATATTAAAATGATGAAGTTCAGCTCTGTTTCATTACAATTTTTATAATGACTTTGGATTTAAAACAAATGCAGGCCAATGAAATGTGCAGTTTTTCCAACAAAAGGAGAAAAAGTATCGGAAAACAAATGCACCATTTGCAACACATTACATTTTACAATAAGTAACTATATAACATATTTAGTTACATCTTTTGTAGGTATGAGTAATGTAACTAATTCAATAATATTGCCTCCCCATCCACCCTAATGTGACCCTTATTTCCTCATTTTATGTTACTTAAAAATGTCTGGTTCTCTGTCACTTATTCTATTCTTCCCTTGTTTTTGATCTCTCATGAGCTTTTGATGACAGACTTTAATCCACTTCTGATTAAGGTACTTAACTGTTTGTGATGAAAATGTTTCTGGTTCAGTTTTAAACACAGAATGACTATGTGACCCTGACTAAGTCACTTCATGTGCCTTGGCTACACATATTAACATGTGAAGTACAGTATAATACTGTAAAAAATAATGGAAATACTTTTAGGTTAGATTTTGGCAAATGTCAGAAAAAAAGGTGTTCACTTGATTGCCCATTTTATATAACTGGCTTATCTTGTGGGGTTTGCAAACGACACTTTGAGATTACACTACTACAAATACAACACCATCCAACCTCTGCTCCTTAGGGACAAGCTGATAGAGATGGGAGTAGATTCATACCTAGTGGCATGGATCGTGGACTATCTTACAGACAGACCTCAGTATGTGCGCCTCGGGAACTGCAGGTCTGACATTATGGTCAGCAACACAGGAGCGCCGCAGGGGACTGTATTTTCTCCGGTCCTGTTCAGCCTATATACATCAGACTTCCAATATGACTCGGAGTCCTGCCACGTGCAAAGGTTCGCTGATGACACTGCTATCGTGGGCTGCATCAGGAGTGGGCAGGAGGAGGAGTACAGGAAGCTAATCAAAGACTTTGTTAAATGGTGTGACTCAAACAACTTACACCTGAACGCCAGCAAGACTAAAGAACTGGTGGTGGATTTTAGGAGGACCAGGCCCCTCATGGACCCTGTGATCATCAGAGGAGACTGTGTGCAGAGGGTACAGACCTATAAATACCTGGGAGTGCAGCTGGATGACAAATTGGACTGGACTGCCAATACTGATGCTCTGTGTAAGAAAGGTCAGAGCCGACTATACTTCCTTAGAAGACTGGCGTCCTTCAACATCTGCAATAAGATGCTGCAGATGTTCTACCAGACAGTTGTGGCGAGTGCCCTCTTCTACGCGGTGGTGTGCTGGGGAGGTAGCATACAGAAGAAAGATGTCTCACGCCTGGACAAACTTGTTAAGAAGGCAGGCTCTATTGTAGGAATAAAGCTGGACAGTTTAACATCTGTGGCAGAGCGACAGGCACTAAGCAAACTTCTGTCAATCATGAAGAATCCACTGCATCCACTAAACAGTGTCATCTCCAGGCAGAGGAGTAGCTTCAGCGACAGACTGCTGTCACCGTCCTGCTCCACTGACAGACTGAGGAGATCGTTCCTCCCCACACTATGCGACTCTTCAATTCCACCCGGGGGAGTAAATGCTAACATTATTCAAAGTTGTCTGTTTTTAAATGCATTTTTATTACTCTTTAATTTAATATTGTTTTTTTTTTTTTTGTATCAGTATGATGCTGCTGGATTATATGAATTTCCCCTTGGGATTAATAAAGTATCTATCTATCTATCTAATATGCAAAAAAAATAAATAAATTTTTTATAAAAATCACTTTTTTATCCTCACTACCATTAAAGTGACTATTGATGCACACATTTAGTTTTATGGTGGTATCCATACTGCATGTTAAGTTACATGAGCGATCCTGCAGAAACTGTAGACTGTGAAACATTTTTGTTTTATAGATTTCATTTTGAATGCAAGGATGAGAATTTCAAATAATGTAGTATTTCTTTACTACATTACTTTATTACTTTACTTTCTTTTAAATATACTTATTATTATTATTTAAACATATACTATAATTTTTAAAAGAGAAAAAAAAGGCTTAAGTGAGAGAGTGCTGATGTGTTGCATGATGGTTGGATACTGATGTCAGAATTTCACCATTCTCTGTGCTCCTGACAATAATCCTCCCCAACTCAGATAAAAAGCCCAGTGATACGGTTAGAGCATACATATTTTAATTCTTTGATTTGGGCATGCAGTCTGCAACATTTCCACACATAGTTCATTTAAAGCGTTTATTTTTTTTTTGTTTTGCCCCCCTCAATACTGCAGTGCGATTTCCCCCATAGTCTGGTTTGTTTGCTGACCACACTCTGGTGTGAACAAAAGCAGCTGTACCTGACCTTGAAATGGTGGTCTCAATGCAGTAACAATCAAACCCGAACCCAAATATGAAACAACTTTAACTACAGGAAATACTGTGGATTAAGGGAAACATTTCTAATAGTAATCTGGCAATCTCAGTATAAAAATCTACAAGTGCATACAAGTTTGCAAGAAACCACTCACAAAAGTATCTGTGAATCTGATCAGTCCTAGCAGCTGATTCTGCCTCAGAGTTTCTTTCTCAAAATTTGAGATCAGGTAGCAGTTGATCACATTAAAAAAAGGTGGTGTTTTTGGGTGGTGCAGATTCACTTGTGGTTGGGAAGATCAAGGCAAACACATACAGAGTTGGAGAGAAATAAATGCTCTTTGCGACCGACAATCAAACCCTCTAATCCAGACCACCATACACAGGGGAGGTGTCCTCTCTGTGCAGTTGCACTTCTGGTAAGCTGCATACACTGGAGGCGCATTAACTTTCATGATCTGTGGTAAATATGATTCAAATATTTTCAAGTAAGAGTGTGAGCGCCGCTCTTGTAGAATCTTTATGATGCTTTTTCCCCCATTATTACTTCAGGTTTAATGTATGAAACGCAACAGAAATAACTGAAGATGGAAACAAAGTAACTCATTATCTCCTGATCTGGTACAAAGCAAATGAAGTCAGAAGTGTGAAAATCCCTTTAAAACGTAATCTGTTTACACAACAGGCACAAGAAAAGCCACTGCTCACTTCAAAGTGGCACTCAGATTGTTGGCATGAGCACAGGTATATCATTACCACTGAATAAATATATATATTTTATTTTCCATGCAGGCAATCTGACTTAAACGGTATTTTTACTTTATGGTCAGATTTTATGAATTATATTTTAAGCAAAAACAATTATTATTTTTTTTAATAGTAAAATTTCTCCATACTTCATGCAAACATTTGTTTTAGTTTGATCAAACTAAGATAAATGCTTATGAAAAATATTTCTTTGGCATCATTTTTTTACTCACCTTTCCTGTTTGGATACATCATTTTCACTTTGTGATGAGGACTTATTCTTTTGCTGTTTCAACACATTGTGAACACGGACTTTGTAACTTTCAAACTCTGCTGCTGTTGAAGCCTGTTCTTCCTGAAATTAAATAGAATAAATATAATTGCTGCGTTGGCTCAGACATTTAGGTGCCAGAAACAAAAATTAATTTTGTTTTATGGTGGTTTATTGTTGGCTATAATCTATCATGACAATATTTTGAATAGGAAAGCAAAACACAGCATGTGATAACCTAAAGATACTTTTTGCCTGCTTCATTTTCATAAGAAAATAAATCTAAGCAAAATATAGGTTCAAAAGTGTTAACTTGAAATAACTTTCGGTTTGACACAAGAAAAGAGAAACTGGGAAGCAACAGCTTGCTTAATTAATGGAGAATTCCAATTAAAACAAGAAACTGGAAAGGACAAAAACCAGTAGCCATAGTGCTGAACTTGAAGTTCCCTGAAGTACAGTCATGTCAAAAACGTAAGCACGTCACATGAAATTATGTTTCTTTTTTAAGATTTGTGGTCTTATGTACATTTGGCCTTCATTTAAATGTTATCAATAAATAAAAGTAATTTAATATAACAAACATTTCCATTTTGTAGTTCAATTTATAACTTAAACAGACATAAATGCAAATTTCATACGTGGAAAGGTATGCACACCTCTACATTCATCACTACTTGAAATACCTCAAATAGAAATCAAATTCCCAAGATCAGGTGCAATTTACTAGAACATTACTAGAGAGGATCTTCTCTGAACTTGTCTTATTTAAACCACATTTAGTTTGTTTTGCTCCTTGTTGTTGCAGTGTGTGTTACCACCATGTCCAGACAGCTGTCTGAGACCTTTTGAATGAAGGTTCCAGATACTTCGGAGTCTGGGGAGGGATTTAAAAAAACCTTGAAACAATAGGAAATCAACCATTCCTCTGTCCAAAAGACCATCTACAAGTGGAGAAGATTTCAAACAACTGCCAACCTGTCCAGGCCAGGCCGCCCTAGCATGTTCAGTCTGAGAACAGAATGAAGGATGCTGAAAAAAGTCTCTATAAACCTCAGAATTTCTTCAAAAGGATCAACAGATAGCTCTTGCCACTGCTAATGTCAAAGTACACAAGTCTACCATTAAAAAGAGGCTGGCATAATTAGATCTACGTAGGAGTTGCTCCAGGTGGAAATTTTTGCTGTCTAGGAAGAACATCAGGGCAAGACTAAAGTTTACCCTTAAACACCTAGGTAAAGACCAGGACTTTTGGAACAATATGCTCTGGACAGACGAGGTAAAGACAATATTTGAGTTATTTGGCAACAGTATCAAAAGACATGTTTGGTAAGAACCAAATACAGCATTTGAACAAACGAACCAAGTATTAACTGTAAAACATGGTGATTGAAAATAGTTATGATCTGGGGATGCTGTGCTGCAAGACCAGCTATTAGAGGTAAAAGTAGGGGCACCTACTTTTTTCAAGGAAGGAAAGGGCATATCTGTTCATTTTTAGTTGAATAAATTACTGCAAAGGTAACTTTTCATTTTTCTGCCAAATACATCACCTTGATCTAAAGATATTGTTTGAATGAAAATCAAATCTTGATATGTACACATACAGTACATTAAAAAAGAAAGAACATTTCATGGGGTGTACTTTGCTCTTCACATTGTACAAAATGCCTTGCCACTGTGTTATAAATTCAGAAGTTGAGGTATCAATCAGTGCTACTTCACATTTGTGGTTTTAAATACAATCTAGCTCCTCATGTTTCTAGAGTAGGCAACCAGCTAATCTATTATCGTATACTGCTTCAGATGAAAAAGATTACAGTAAACAAAAAGTCAGAAATTTATTTTTTATGATAAACTTTAATTTCTTCCCAGATTTTTTGTTTCTTAAATGTCACATAGAAGCCAAGATAAACACATAAACAACTTTAGTAGTATCATCTCTTAAAAGATTCTCTTCCCTATAGAATTTTGCTCTGGACTGCCCTGATAGCGCACTGGCTTATGCTGAGAGAGCAAGGAGGAGTACGACATAAAAAGGAAAAGAAAGATCATCCTTAAATAGGATATCATCGGTTCAGTGCAGAGTACACCTAAGCTTGGAATCCTACTCATAAAAAAAAAAAAAAAAAAAAAAAGTGGAAGTTGATTAATAAGAAAAATCAAGTAACTCCACAAGTGGGATTTAGTTTACTTTAAAATAGAAATGCACCTATAGTACCATCATTATGGCCATAATAGCTCATTTATCTAAAGGTCAACACATTCACAAAAAATTAAGTAATGGCAAAAAAAGTAATTAGCGGATGTATAAACACTGACTATGAAATGATTCCGCCTCAACCATCTAAAAAATACCCTTGCTTGTTATTCTGGAAAAAGCTGGAAGTGGAAAGTACTGCTTCCAACAGCTTAAAAACTACAAATGAGTATGTATGAAATCAAAATCTCTCTTATTAGCCGAACTAAAATTTTACATTAATTTTAATTGACTTCGCCTTGAACCAACTTTAATGATCATTACTGCATAATAACATTTTTTCTTAAATAAATTACAGCTTTACTGATTTACTTTGCACAATAAATTATTACAAATGATATGCACTGAAGAAAAGAGCAGAAATACAATCTAAAAAGTCTTCCCTTCTATTAAGGAAAAAGGCATGCAATTCATCATCTGCTATTAAGCCTTATGGGAATATTAGTCACAATGTCATTTTTGTAATTAAGTTTTATTTTATGTCCCTAAGCTTGTGCATATCAACCCCCTATAAAATGGTAAATCAATATATACTGGCTCTTTAAAACCTTAACCTTCCAAGCTGCACATGGGAAGGGCAAAGCAAACATGATTACACTTGGGATACAGTAATTGAATATTTGCCATCTGTGTACCTTCTTTGGTAACTTCCTTATATTCTTTGCTTTAAAAGTCATACTACTTTGATTACAACATATTAACTGGCTACATAGCTACAATATGGACTCAGTATCATCAGCTGCCTTACCATACTAACATATCTGGTTGCTACTGAACCAGGCAGTAGGATTGCTACAGTGCTGAGATAACGATGTCTTTCATTTCATCATTGATATCAAAGGCAAATACAGCCATGTTATATGGAAAATATTTTAGGAGTCAATGCTACTCATGAATTGTCACCTTATGTCTGGAAAAACAGTATTGTGACTGAAAAGGTAGCAATGAAACATCTGCACTGAGTGTTTTGATGACAGAGCTGCAAAGTTAATGTACCATGCCGTTTGATAAAAAAATTGGGGCTAAAAATCAACATAATGTCAGGGATGATCTCCCTCTTTTTCCTAGATTTGGACAGCCATTACTCTGACCAGTTCAGAATCAGCAAAGGCCTCAGAAGGCTTATGTGCACCCTTAAAAATGATGAATCTTTAGTGGCACTTGACTGGATTTGTATAGTCCCTCATAGAAGTATTGCTTGACTGTGAGGAGAAAAGTACTTGAAACTGTCTTTCTGTTATGCTAGGACATCCTCACTTCAATTGAACCAACACACTTTGGATGGCAAATTGAGATCATATGCAACATTCAACTTTGTGCTTGTTGTGCGAGAACACTTTTACATCTGAGAAGTCTTATTTCTTATACCTACGACTTTTAGTATGTTTAACTAGTTTGGGACTTTACAAAATGCTTAATTCAGAGGTGTGTTTATAGAGTATTCTATATAAAGCAGATTAATGAAAATCAATATAATTAATAAAAATTAATAATAATAAAATATATTAGAATGTGTTATATAAGTATGACTAACTGATAAAGGAAACTTTTCTGTTAAGAATTTTTTTAGTCTGCCATGATGCTCTGAAGAAGGCACATGTGGACACCACTTAAAAGTGCAAAGAAAGGATGGTCGTATTGGAATTTCACATATAACAATGGCTCAATATTCTGTTTTCTTCAGTATTTTCGGCAACACTAATAAAGAAATATTTCATTTTACCTTTTAAAATCATGAATTCACTGGTATTTCTCAAATCCGTTATAATCTATTCATGCATATTAATGAAACCTGTTACAGAGCGACATAAACAAAGGTTTTTTTTTTACTGGAGCCTTCACATGGATGGTTGTTTTGGAAACCAAATGGTTCCCCTATGGCACTGCTCTGAACAGCCACTTTGGCAGCTTTATTTTTAAAAGAGTTGGCAAGATATACAAGCATGCAGTGACACTAAAGATTCAGCAAGCACACTTTATAAGACCATAAGAATTTTCACTAATCAGAGGATACCACTGACTATACAATATGCTTATACTTTTAACCATAAAAGTAGACAATTAAAAGCAGAATGTTGTATTTTTTTCTCCTCACAATATTACTGATGTTACTATTATTTACTAACGCCACCTTGAACCTAAACTTAGTATTTATTTTGTTTTTACTAATGGAAAATTTTCATTAAAATATTTGTTAAAAAAAAAAAAACAGACCATGCTAAAAGTATTAATTTATAGTACCAGTAAAGACAGGGCCAAAATTATTTTGAAAGCACCCATTAAATTTTTAAAGACTATTTTATCACCTCTTTACAAAATAGCAAAGAACTATCAAGTATGTCTGTCTGGTCTTCCTATCCTGTACCTTAGCAGTATTGCACTCTTCCTGCAGAGCTGTGATTTTCTGTTGAAACGCATTGGTTGAACGATGATGTTGCTCTGCCATTGTCCTCAACTGTTCTTGTAATTTGTGTTTATCTGCGGTAAGATCGGCACACTGAAGCTGGAAGAGGGGAAAAAAAATACATAAATTAATCTCCAGTTTGGTAGAACTAAACAAAAATGCTGAGCATTAAAATGTATTACAAACAGATTGTTGTTTTTTTTTTTTTTTACTGGTCCTGTGATACACAATGTAGAACTAAAAACAAACATACAATTCAATTTATAAAATATAAAAAAAACAAAAAAAAAAACATGCAGACTCCTATTTCCAAAAAGCATGTTACTGATCAGTACTTTGTATTGGACTGACATCCCATGAACTCTTTGCTGTACTTTGCAGACTGGCTCAGACTCCATGTGGATGTACAACTTAACTAATGGATGATACTTATTACTGAAATACCAAACCAGTCCCTACACATTTTTTTCCCTGTTCTTCTTTCTTCCTTAGACAGACATAGTAGTTATATTGAAAACTATGTTACATGCTAAAAGTTATGCCTTCAATTAAAGTACTTCCTAAATCTTTAAATATAATTTCTGCATTACATCTTTAGATATACTGTACAATTTCTTCTTCTTTAAATTAAGGAGCAGAGATTCTTGTTCTTCTTTCAGCTGATTAATACATAATAAAATCTCAACAGCAGGCAAAAACACAACAGGATTTAAATGATTTGCTAAAGACTTCCATGTGCACAGAAACATACAGAGCCAGGAAACTACAGCACAATAGTGTGAGACTAAAAAAATGTGGCAAAGGCAAAAAATAAGGAAGATGAAGAAGGAGAAGCTGATTCACAACCTGCTAAGAATATGGTTTGTTAAGTAAATACACAAACTACAGAAGAGGTTAAGGGAGTGGGCAAATCTATATTAATGAGAGTGTTTTAAATAACATGCACTATTATTAATATTATAAACAGTCTAATTATCAATTTTATACAATGCCTTGACCCTGCTACAAATTATAAAATGCATGCATTATCATTGCTACAACTTAATTATCTGCAGTCTTTTTTGGAAATACATGCTTTAACATATGTATGTGAACATCAGCAGCAACCTGGTATCTCTCCACACCCATAATATAAAGGCACAGACATTAAATTGGAGTGTTTATGATATAAAATAAAAGCACTTGAGAGAGGTAAACAAAATGAGAACTCAATATACAGAAAATTATGCCCTCCAAGCCTTACTAAATAGGCCTGGACCCCTGTTTATCTAATGGGCTGAATTCCCTTCCTGCCACATCTCCACTACCACACCCAAATCACTTCCTTTATAATAATAATAATAATAATAAACATTTTATTTATATAGCACCTTTCCCATTTATATCTGCCCTCTCACTCACACTGCTCTAGACTCTTACTGTGGCCAATGAGCTGTTGTACCTACAGTTTACCCGACAAGTATCACATCTTTCACTGCAGAGGCAACAGGTTAATGCAAAGGCAGCTCTCCCTCTAAGCCAGTTTCTATGATGAATATTCTCTAACACTTACAGTAGAGTCATTGTCTACTGCTAGATTCTGGCGTGGAGATATGGTGCTAGTGCAGGTGCTTTATGTCCAGTATCCCATTCTAAGCAGAAGGTCAGACAACACTAGCATTTGATGGGTTATCATTACCCATGGAATCCTACAGTATATGAATATGCACAGACATCTTAACAAGGTGCTATTCACTCCATTTTGCATTGGTAAACCTATCCAGTATACTTTTGATTCTCCTAGTCCATTAACATTTCCCATCCACAAAATATCTGTCTCTTCACACTGGCATGCAAAATGCACACTCCCTGTTAGTGTGGAGGTGTCTTGGAGAACTTTAAGTTGCCCTGTAGCAACCTCATGGCACTCATCTCCCTCAGAAACCATTTGGTAGTTTCATATACATCTTTGCTATTATGTTCTTAAATGTCCAAGTGTTTAAAAACCAAAGCAAAGTAATATAATACATCTTATACTTCGTAAAATTTGGAAAATGGAAGGCAGTGTTACACAGAAGTGACTAGTAAATTATTACAGAATGAGTCACAGCATAACATTATTCACACAACCAAAATATATACAGAGAATATAAATGTCTATCAAAACCTATACAAAAGGGAACAATAAAGATTTGTGAACTTTAATGCAAAAAAGTGAAATTATCAGGATTCGTGGAGTTTGTAACCAGGCTAGAACAAGAAAGACACAGTAATGAAGTCACAAGACTCCTTGAAATCAGCATACCTTAAAGTCTTCTAGCTGCTGCTGACATGCCTCCAGCTCCCCTTTCAAACCTGCATGGACAATCAACTGATCAGATTCCTGGAGGAAAAATCATAAAATATGTTATTACATATAAAAACTCATGTCTCAGTTAGCAGACTAAAAAGAGACTACAGGGTGGGCCATAAGCTTCCATACATATGGTTTTTAACATTTTATTTTTTATATTTCGGATATCCTAAAAAATGCGTTTTAAATAAAGGGCAACGAATTGAAATCATACTGAAGGCCAGGTCAGGAAGCAGTTGCATGGTTGCAATCGAATTTAACAGAAAACATGGAACGAACATCACACACGACACTGTGGCAAAACTTACTAGAAAGTTTCAAAACACTGGAAGTGTTACAGATCAACCGAGATGTGGTCGAAGACGTACAGCCACCGATGAATGCACAACAGCTATGATACTCTCAGTGCTTACATGGAGTCCCACAAAAATTACACAACAGTTGTCTGCAGAAAGTGGTGTCAGCAGATCAAGTATCAGGCGCATTTTTAAAGCAAATAAATGGGATCCATACAAATTGCATATGGCACAGCATATGAGTGAAGATGACCCGGATAGACGGATGGAATTCTGTAAATGGCCATTAAACAACTGAACGAGGATGCAAACATTTTAACCAAGATCTGGTTTACTGATGAAGCACATTTTTACATCAATGGAGAGGTTAATCTGCAAAACGTACGTTATTGCAGTAATGCTAACCCTCACTGGACGAGTCCGACGAAGATGCAAGGTGCCAGTAAATTGATGGTGCGGGCCGGGATATGGGGTGACAGAATTACTGGACCAATTTTTGCCAGTGGAAATCTTAATGCCGAAAAGTATCTTAATATGTTGCAAGAATAGATTTTTTCCATCCCTGCTAAACGAGGATGGTAACTTCCCAGTTTACGTCCAGCAAGATGGAGCCCTTCCGTGAGAACCCTAAAAACCCTAAATCCAAAGAGGACTGTTTCATTTATGTTAGGTAGAATGCCCAGAGGGGACTGGGCGGTCTCATGGTCTGGAATCCCTACAGATTTTATTTTTTCTCCAGCCGTCTGGAGTTTTTTTGTTTTTTCTGTCCCCCCTGGCCATTGGACCTTACTCTTATTCGATGTTAATTAATGTTGATTTATTTTGTTTTCTTATTGTGTCTTTTATTTTTCTATTCCTTATTATGTAAAGCACTTTGAGCTACTGTTTGTATGAAAATGTGCTATATAAATAAATGTTGTTGTTGTAGCTCCAACTCATTATGGTGTTCACGTAAATCAATAGTTAGCTCAGCAATTTCCAGATGCTTGGATTGGTCGCTCTGGTCCTGTGGAGTGGCTTCCCAGATCCCCAGATCTCATCCCACTTGATTTTTATCTTTGGGGGCATTTGAAGACCATGGTGTATCAGGAAAAGATAAAAAACATACATCATCTTAGGGAATGTATCACCAACGCCATTACAAGCATAGCTCCAGCTGTGCTAATACGTGTCCATCAGCAGTGGCGGACACGTATTGAAATATGCTTTCAAAACAATGGCAGTCATGTACAGCATATTATATAAATAAAAATGGTTTTTCAAAAAAAAAAAAAAATTATTATTTTTCCTATGTATTGAAACTTATGGCCCACCCTGTAGAAAGTAGTCAACCCCCAATATTTGCTTCCACACTTCACTGTGTTAACACCAAAATAAGCTCCACTCAACGAAGCTTAAAATGCAGCTCTTCAAAGCGCCTTTGACCCTGGCAATAAATATGTTTCTTTTGCCTTCTAAGCCTTGGACATTATGTTTTATTTCTTGAAACAGGAAAAAAGCTTGTAATCAAGTCAGACAAGCTTCGTTTTTATTTGTGAGGTTCAAAACATGCATGTTTCTTATTCATCATCACTACATTCTATGCATTGTGCTTCTGGGTGAGCACTGATTGTTTGGCAGATCTCCTGCACACAGAGCCCGCTCCCCTGACTACAGACGAAATCAAAACAGTTTGATTGTACCCTAGCGAGTCACAAACTAATTGGAGTGAGACACTGGGTATGTCGCATTGACTGCCTCCGACTCGCTAAGATTACATAAGGTGAAGAAAGAAAATCAAAAAACATCACAATACTAAAACTCTAATGAATGAATCATTCTGTCCGTAGAATGCTGGTGTCTTTAACCAGGGAAACATCAGAATGAGCAAACTTCTACCAGCATGTTCCATCTGTGGACACAACAAACTGGACCTGCTCTATTTTAATGTCAACCCCATTAAATGTACAACTTTGCAGGTATACCATCTTACTGCCAGTTACAGGCATGTTATTGCCAGCATCTCTTATTTTTCTTATTATCCAAGTCAGAATTTCTTATGTGTGTTTGGGCAGGTTTGTTGCATTTTAAAATGTCTGTATTTTTCTTGATTTTCTGTAACTAACTATTTTACTACAATTTGCAATGTGTGTATGTAATTGTACGTGACAAACCTTGACTTGTTTCTGAGTTAAAAGCCATTTAAATCTGTAACACCCATCTAGCTGGTTAATTTGCAGCATCGACAACACTGTTTGAATACCAACCTTTTGGGAAGAGCACACAATAAATTGGCCATTCACTGAGGAAGACACAGGTAAGCCAAAAGAAAAACCTGAACCCACAGGTATGAATGCTCACCATGGAAAGTGCACAAATGTTTAGATGTACATGGTTGTTTGGAATTCCACTAGTGGTTCACACAGCAGTCTTGACATATAATACTTCAATGATAGATGAAAAGGGCTGCATCATGATAGTTCCAGATATTTGTACAGTAACAACATACCAAGACATGCCATGGCAAAGCATTTGAAAGTGATACAAACAACTGAGTTTGACAAATGTCATATTGTTTATTTTTGTGAGCTCAGGTGGTGTCAGACTGCTATTCTGTGTGCCATATTAAGGTGACAGTCAGACAGAGCTGGCGGCAACGATTGTAGTACCGAGTTTAACTTCTACCTAGGTGCTGACAGCCATCAGTTTTCCAGAATACTTAAACAAAACAATGTAAACACTTACACATTTTTTTGAATCTGAGAGGTCCTTCTTCGTCTTGACTAAAAGCTGCTTAATCTTAGTGTTTTTATCTTCAGCTTGTTCTAGAAGAGACTTCAAAGATGCTGAAAAAATTGAGAGGAGAAAAAGAAGTCGTTGAGGGTGACCATGGTGAACAATGAACAATGAACAATGATGCACACCATCTGTCTCATATATTAACATCAAGTAATTCCAGACAAATAATCATTCAACGAAGAGTGTCAGGAAATGCTACTGGGGCTCCTATATACCAACGGCAATATGCTTGAATGATAATTCACTGTGACTGCCAAATCAAAAAGCTCTCTTTCTTTTTAATTCTCTTCCATTTCAGTGATTTTGCTGTGTGTGTGTATATACATACACTCACTCAGCAGAGTATTTAGCACTTCTGCCTCACTGTGACATAAGTTTCATGTTTTCCATATATCTATATGGATTTTCCTTGCATTATGTTGGCATTCCTCCCAAATGCGAAAGTCTGTTTCAGATTAAATGGTATTTCTGGGTGCTCCATTCAGGCATCCTTCTTCCATCTTGAGCCCAGTGTTTATGGGAAAGGCTTAGACATCCAGAGACACTGAACTGGATAAATTGCTTAAAAAAATGATTGAATTGCCTATTGCTGTCAGGTCAAAGTACAGACCTCTACAAGTCCCAAAATGATTACACAGTTAATGGGCTTATAATTATAATTTATGCAATTATGAAAATGCTTTAAGTATATCACATGCATCAATACAGTTCTCAGTGTTGATTAAAATAAAACAGAAAGAAGAAGAAATAGTTAATGTTCTTAAGTTTTTACAATGGCTTCCAATTAGATCAAGAGCTGCCTTCAACCTTATTCTTCTCATATGTATTTGAAATGGCTTTGCCTCTATTTATTCATCTTATCAGTGCATATAGTTTAATTATGTTTGTTATTGTTTTACAGCATGAACCTTGTGCAAGCATTCTAACTAATATACACAGCAGCAATCAATATTTTGCTTTGTCTACTTTCTTTTTAGTTTTATACTTCTAGCTTGTATATATTTCACCCATCATTTTAGCTGAAACAATGAAGGCTACCATTTAATATATAAATATATATATATATAAATATATATACTTACTTATTTCCTCATGCAGATTCTCTTGTTTTTGCTTATACATATTTATTTCCTCCTTGTCCTCCTCAATCTGTTTTTCTTTCACTGAAATCTTCTGATTCAGTTCTTTAACAAGACGGTCATAATTTGCAATTTCAATGTCCATTAACGTGCTTTGCTGTGCACCCTGAACATGAAAGAATTTCAAACAACAGTTAACAAATGTTTGTTTTTTGGCTAAATTCATGAGTTTACCAGGGAATGGAAAGTAATACAGAGGTTTCGTTAACCATACTCAGTGAAACCTAGCCACAGGGGATGCACAAACCAGTGTGTTTTTCGTGACAGAATTATAAATGGGGAGGGTTACATTAGGAAGGGCATCCGGTGTAAAATTTTGCCAAATCAATATGTGGACAACAATACAAATTTCCATACCAGATCGGTCAAGGCCCGGGTTAACAACGACCACCACCAGTACTGTTAGCCAACAGGGTACTGGCAGAAATTGGGCTACTGCTGGCCAAAGAAGAGGGGGGAGACATGTCCGGATGCAGGAGGAGAGGAGGAAGGTAAAGAGAGTGGAACTGAGGGTAGGAACTTTGAATGTTGGCAGTATGACTGGTAAGGGAAAAGAGTTAGCATATACAGTATGATGGAGAGAAGGAAGGTTGATATATTGTGCATACAAGAGACTAAATGAAAGGGGAGTAAGGCCAGGTGGATTGGAGGTGGATTCAAATTGTTCTATCATGGTGTGGATTGGAGGAGAAATGGAGTAGAGGTTATTCTTAAGGAACAGTATGTCAAGAGTGTTTTCGAGATGAAAACAGTGTCAGACAGAGTAATGATTATGAAACTGGAGATGTGATGATGAATGTTGTTAGTGCATATGCCCCGCAAGTTGGGTGTGCAATGGATAAGAAGGAAGATTTTTGGAGTGAGTTGGATGAAGTGATGAACAGTGTACCCAAGGGACAGGAAGTGGTGATTGGAGCGGATTTCAATGGACATGTTGGTGAAGGGAACAGTGGAGACGAGGAGGTGATGGTTAGGTATGGTGTCAAAGAGAGGAATGAAGAAGGTCAGAGGATAGTGGATTTTACCAAAAGGATGGACATGGCTGTGGTGAATACATATTTTAAGATGAGGGAGGAACATAGGGTGATGTACAACAGTGGAGGAAGATGCACACAGGTAGATTACATCCTATGCAGAACAGTCAATCTGAAGGAGATTGAAGACTGCAAAGTGGTGGCAGAGGAAAGTGTAGTTAGGCAGCATGGTCTGTAGGATGACGTTGGAGATCAAGAAGAGGAAGACAGTTAGGGCAGAGCCAAGGATCAAATGGTGGAAGCTGAAAAAGGAAGACTGCAAGGTTGAGTTTAGGGAGAAGGTGAGACAGGCACTGGGTGGCAGTGAAGAGTTACCAGACAGTTGGGATACTACAGCAGATGTATTTAGGGTGACAGCAAGAAGGGTAATTTGCGTGACATCTGGACAGAGAAAGGTGGAAAGGGAAACCTGGTGGTGGAATGGGGAAGTACAGGAGAGTATACAGAGGAAGAGGATGGCGAAGAAGAAGTGGGATAGTCAGAGAGATGCAGAAAGTAGACAAGAGTACAAGGAGATAAGGAGCAAGTTGAAGGGAGAGGTGACGAAGGTTAAAGTAAAGGTGTATGATGAGTTGTATGAGAGACACTAAGGCGGGAGTAAAGGACCTGTACCGATTGGCTAGACAGAGGGACCGAGCAGGGAAAAATGTGCAACAGGTTAGGGTGATAAAGGATAAAGATGGAAACGTACTCACAAGCGAGGAGAGTGTGTTGAGCAGATGGAAAGAGTACTTTGTGAGGCTGATAAATGAAGAGAATTAGAGAGAATGATGGTTAAATGATGTGGAGATAATGAATCAGGAAGTGCAATGGATTAGCAAGGACGTAAAGAAGTAAGGACAGCTATGAAGAGGATGAAAAATGGAAAGGCCCTTGGTTCAGATGACATACCTGTTGAAACATGGAGGTGTTTAAGAGAGATGGCAGTGGAGTTTTTAACCAGATTGTTTAACTGAATCTTGGAAAGTGAGAGGATGCCTGAAGAGTGGAGAAGAAGTGTACTAGTGCCGATATTTATGAATAAGGGGGATGTGCAGGACTGTAGTAACGACGGGGGATAAAATTGATGAGCCACAACATGAAGTTACGGGAAAGAGTAGTGGAAGCTGGGTTAAGAAGTGAGGTGATGATTAGTGAGCAGCAGTATGGTTTCACGCCAAGAATGAGTACCACAGATGCAATGTTTGCTCTGAGGATGTTGATGGAGAAGAATAGAGAAGGCCAGAAGGAGCTGCACTGCATCTTTGTGGGCCTGGAGAAAGCATATGACGGGGTGCCTCGAGAGGAGCTGTGGTATGGTATGAAGAAGTCGGGAGTGGCAGAGAAGTACGTAAGAGTTGTACAGGATATGTATGAGGGAAGTGTGACAGCGATGAGGTCTGCAGTAGGGGTGACGGATGCATTCAAGGTGGAGGTGGGATTACATCAGGGATCTGCTCTGAGCTCTTTCTGATTTGCAATGGTGATGGACAGGTTGACAGACGAGATTAGACAGGATTCCCCCGTGGACTATGATGTTTGCTGATGACACTGTGATCTGCAGCAAGAGTAGGGAGCAGGTTGAGGAGACCCATGAGAGGCGGAGATATGTTCTGGAGAGGAATAAAGGTCAGTAGAAACAAGACAGAATACATGTGGGTGAATGAGAGGGAGGTCAGTGGAATGGCGAGGATGCAAGGAATAAAGTTAGCGAAGGTGGATGAAGAAGTTAACCATACTCAGTGAAGGCTTTGGTTAAACAGCGTTTAGAAGTATAGCCTCACAGGGTTTGTTTTTTAGCCATTCCATTGTGTGGGACTTTTTTTTTTCTTTTTCACTTTTCCCTTCAGTTACTATCATTGATTCCCACATTTTAATGATGTGGATGTTAGGTTAATTGGTCACTGTAAACTAGACTGGTATGGGTAAGCGTGGATGTATGCACAAATGTGCCTTGAAATAAACTAAAATCCCATGCACAGTTGGTCCCTGTTTGCACCCTGAATGGCTGGACTAGGCTCAACCTTGCTTTAACAAATAAAAGTCGAGTTATTATAAGGAAGGATGGAGGATTTACCTATGATCTAAAAGTATATTGATAATACAGTACTTAAAGCAGTGCAACAGAAATGTAAACTCTAACTTGAAAAATGACAAACAAAAGTACTCTTCATCATATTACATACCTTAAATAAATCAAATATAGTAAACATACATTTTTAGGCACAGAATTCTAGTAGAACAAATAATTACTTCACCACTTCATTAGCTAAAATTATTTCAACATTTTTACACAAAAATTTGGATTTAATCACGATTTAATTTTTGGTGTTGTTTTAATTCAACTTGTGGGGCACTGTATGCAAACTTTAAGAGCCTCATCAGTGATTATCAGTTAAGTTCACAATCACCACTAATCTCCTTAAATATAAACATTGTATACCTTCCTCAGTTGTTCCAGCTCCTGGGTTGTTTGAGAAAACTGTTGCTTCTGCTTCTGAAGTTGACTTTGCAGGTCTTCAACTTCTTTTAATGCTGTACTGTGATCCTAAAAATAAAACTAAATATTTGGTTAACTATCACTGCTTGGTGACAGCACTGCTTTAATGCAGAAGGTGAGCTAATCCTAGGACTCTGTCCTTACCATTCCTTTACAACCTTGAACTATTGATTTATTTTTTGTTCGTATAGATACACACACATTTAATGATAAATAATATTAATGCACACAGAGAGATTAGCAGTTTCTGAAGAATTTCACCTTCTTATTTAGAAACACGTTTCAACCAGCTGTGCCCAATCTGACCCCTTAACTCCTTCAAAATTCTGTATTTTACTTGATGCCAAAGTGTTGAACACTTTAGTTGCCACTACTAATTCTAACTTTTTCGAAACATAATTGGGCTGGTCATGCAACTCCATGAATTCCATTAAGAAAGTATTCATTAACACATGAAATTGATGTCAAAATGACAAAAAGACCATGTGTAACTGGAACTGTCCTGTATGTTTCATCTCTTAAATAACCTTCTTCGGCAAAGCAGCTTTTGAGAGCAATGTATTGAACTCTCACTAAACTTCAAATTGCAACCTGATGAGCCAAACATCAGGCTCCGCATTTTGCTCTCCAACATGATCTACCTAGTACTTAGGCGCCATCTTGACTTCAAGTGCACAGTGACATGCATACACTGTTGCATTGTTTTAACATACAGTATCAAAGGCTGAAAAGCAAAGATCTCAGACTCAATTGCTAGAGGGTCACAGTAAGTTGTTTCTCTCCAGTTTCTAAATTAGCAGCCAATGCTTGCTCTTAATCAAAAACAGTATTAAATTATATGGCTTGGTATGGTTCTCTGTCATATCATGCATTCCTCATAATAAGAGAACATTAGCAAAATATTTTAGTGACCAAATCAGATAAGAATCTCTTAGGCCTTTACCTTTTCTCTCCTATCTTTTTATTAAATTTTATCAAAACAAGTACCATGTTTTTCATTCCATAAGATGCACTTTTTTCCCCAAAAGTGGGTGGAAATGTCTGTGCGACTTATGGAGCAAATATTGCATCACAGCCCGTGATATGTATTACCTGACCTGACTCAGATGACGAGGGTTCTACACCGGAGAAAGAATGCATGTCACACTTATGCAGTCGCTGTACTTTGTATACGTACATTTTATTTCCAGTTATTTAATTTATCCAATTACTTTTGACCCCCTGAAATAAAGGGATTGTGTTAAAAAAATGCTTTAATTGCCTCAAATGTTTATGCAATCGTTTTGTTCACTCCACTGAATTAAAGCTGAAAGTCTGCACTTCAACTGCATCTGAGTTGTTTCATTTAAAATTCATTGTGGTAATGTACAGAACCAAAATTAGAAAAAAGTTGTCTCTGTCCAAATATTTATGGACCTAACTGTATGTTCAGCAAGTGCTCTGTGATGTATCATGTGAAGAGATGCAAATTATGTGGATAGAAGAAAAATACTTGACCACTACAATACAGAATTTTATGAATAAAAATATTCATTCCTCTCTTTTAAGACTGATATTAAATGAATGCAAATTATACATTTACAGCAGCACCAGTGTACACTGGAAAAAATTATTTAGACTTCTGTTATAAAATAAATCCTTGTTTAAATATACAAATAATGTACATATAAACGAAAGCTCTTTTGAATTGTGTTTCTGAAATTCTTCCTTTTAATGCATTTTTGACACATAGATATCTGTGTGAAAAAGGTGATTTTCTACTTATTAAGAATCCAGCAATAACTTCAAGTGGGTCTTCTTTAAAAGTATTTTTAAATATACTAAGTTGTGTTCTGTGGTTGTTGGAAAATATCCTGTAATATCAATAAAATGGAAGTTGAACAAGATGTTTTTTTTAATTTACTCAAAAGACTGCACATATGACTATATAAACAATGTGTATATTCATATTTGAGAACCATTTAAAATTTTCTAAATGACTATTAAAAAGTGATGTGGTCATCAAGACAGTCGTGTTATTTTTACTGAATATATCGTTTATATAATCAAGGTCAAGGCTAAATTAATGACAAGGTGTTCAAAGCAAAAGAAACCCAAATTTTAAGAACGACAAGGTTGAGGTAATGATCTCTTCCCTACTGAAATGATGTGGACGCTCAAAATTTATTCGTGCAAGACATACCAGAAAAAGAAATACAGAAAAACGGTTCTCCAAAAAGGAATGTGTTAAATTACCTACAGGAAGTATTGAGTTAAAGCTGCTAAAGTTACAAAACCCAAGTGTTCACGTTATAGGACAAACAAAACCCAAGTTATAGGACAAGGTGGGAACTGCTCATTTTGCTAGACTTTACTGGCACTCAAGACCTGCCTTAATGAGTGAACACTACAGTGAATGGATGAACTACAGATCTACCAATGCTTTAGTCAGCCTTGTACTACTTCTAAAAACATAACCATTTGTCTTTAATCTAGTACAAGGAACCGAAAGATCATCTAACTGAGCAGATCTTAGAGCACAGCCTGAGGTGTAGTGCTGAATGAGATTTGTGATATATTCAGAAGCTTGACCATGCAGATCTCTGTACACGAGTACCAGAATTTTGAACTGGGATCAAATGTAGAGATTTTAAAATTGAGGAGATGTGGGTCCATTTGTATGGATGTCTTAAAAGCCTGGCAACTGTATTTTGAACAGTCTGAAGACAGGATAAACCAGTACTATTTTCCAATCACCAGAGGTTACACGTTCAAAACTAGCTGAATTCATCTCTTCAGTCTGTTTGTGCAGCTGAACGCCCTCTCTTAGAGGTGATAAACATCTCTCTCTCTGTGAAATAAGCAGCTCTATAGAATCTTGGAATTGGACACTCTAAATTAGCTCTAAGAACCACTCTGTCAAGCCAAGCTCTGTGCCAGTGACTGAGCCCTAATGGAAAAGCAATATTATTTCAAAAAGCTTTTCTCTGTGAAGTTGCAGAGGACACAGTAAAAAGCCTAACAGCAAGCTGAGGAAGGCAACATCACACCACACCATGTAGCAAATACCAAGAGTATACTCCAACGCAAAAAGTGGCCTCCACTTGAAAAAGGAGCAGACACATGCAACTTTACACAACATTGGAAATCTTCATAATGTCTTGGTATGGTAAAAATGTTTCTGTGCTAAGATAAATTAGAACTCTATTTGGCCAGTAAACAGACAACCTCTTCTGTTTTTATGTTTGTTTGTGTGTTCTAATGTTGAAGTGGGCAAATTTGTTGGTGCTCCTCCATGAAAAAAAAAGCCCACAATTGTCTCTGAAATAACTTGTGACTTACAAAAGTAATTACCACATATCATTGCTTATTTAGCAAAAAAAAAAAAAAAAAAAAAACTTTGCTTTGGAGTTTTGATTCAATAGAATATTTCAAATAATGAAACAAACGAAAATGGCATGAACAAACTTGATGGGACCCACATCACCTAATATTTTGTTGCACAACCTTTCTAGGTAATCACTACAAACAAGAAATTCCAGTAGCTGTAATGCTCACAAGTGCTTTATTTTCCCCATCAAAGTTGTCACATGTTGAATTTCAGCACTTTGCTTGAACTTAGATGTTCATTTTTGCACCTTGTAGTCTGAAGGTGCCTTGGGAAAGATGTCAGTTCAACTCTCATTATACCTTTGTTTTCAGATGAAGTAAGATCTGCAGCTAAACTATTTTTCTCAAGAATGCAGGTTGGGGGTGAAGCTGAATTTCTGCACCCTTGTTAAGAATGGGCAATGTCCACTTTGTTGTACATTAGTCATACTAGTAAAAACATGGATTGTTAGGTAAAGAACTTGTGACAGGGATTAACACTTTTCCAAAAAACAGACAGTACCTTAATTGTTTGCTCCTTTAGAAGTCTTTCCCCTTCCAGTTCTTTTTCCAAAAACAATTTTGCCTTCTGAATATCCATGATTTGCACTTCTAATTGCTTGACATTGTGTTGCAGTGTTTCAGATCGGGCAGCCAAATCCTCATTTTCTGATCTCAACTGGTCTTCCTGTTTATAACAAAAACATATATTAATATTTATTAATACTTGAGAATATACTATTTGTGAAGAAACACTAAAACAAAATGAAGTTTTTGGACAAAGTGTAATGTTTTGAAAAACGAAAAAAGGCAATGGACAGAGGTAATAAGGTAGTAGTAGTTCACAAGCTGAATAAATGAAACCTGAGTTTCTTGAACCCAATTTAAATTGTTGAAGTTACCTTGTATAGTAAAAGCTACTGTGCTGTGTTAAGGCTTAGAGCTGATTTTAAAATGTTCCATCTGACATGCAAAATTTAAATGGCTTTAATTTTTTTGTAATTCTAGAAAATATCAAACATAGACCTGCTCGGTCCCGTGGCTTGGAACCCCTGCAGATTTAATTTTTTTTTCTCCAGCCATCTGGAGTTTTTTTGTTTTTTCTGTCCACCCTGGCCATCGGACCTTACTCCTTTTCTATGTTAACTAATGTTATTTTACTTTCTTATTTTGTCTTTTATTTTTCTTTTCTTCATTATGCAAAGCACTTTGAGCTACTTTTTGTATGAAAATGTGCTATATAAATAAATGTTGTTGTTGTTGTGTTTAACTGAAATTGGACCTCCACTAGGATTTGTCTTTCCTTGGCTCCATCCATGTTGCCCTTTATAGCAGCAAACTTTCCAGTTGCCCCTGCTGAAGAGCAACAGCAGAGTCTCATGCTGCCTCCACCATGCTTGACAATAGGAATGGTGTTTCCAAGGTGTTGGGTTGTAGCTGATTTGAGGGAAACACAGCACTTTACATTCTGACCTAAGAGCTCAACATTAGCCTCATCAGACTGCAAATGCTTATTCCAAAAGATTTCAAATTTTGTTGCATGGTTTCTAGTACACTCCAGGTATTACTTAGTGTTTGGCTTTCTAGCTACCCACACAAACAGGCAGAATCTGTGAAATGCTAGAGGTGGTTTACGTCTGGACAGTTTCGAACATTACCAGTAAATGGTTGTGCAACTCTGTCAGTGTGACAGCTTGACCCCTTGGACACTTCTCTGACAATTGCCTTTCCTGTAGTACTGCTCAGTTTGGTAAAACAAAATGACCTTGGGAGTGTCTTTTCCATTTTGTTACAATGGACTTCAAGGCACTTCCAGAAAGGATTAAAGCTTTTCTAATATTTTTATAACCTTCTTCAACTTTTCTAATGTTTTCATTAAGGCAGGATTGATCTGCTCTGTTCTTTTAGATGTGAGACCTCATAAAGTCAGAGATATTTATTGAGCAATATTTATTGAACAACTGAACCCAGAAGGATCTGAAATGTAAGTAGGTACACCTTGTTAACATATTTAGAGGGATCTCTCACAACTGACAAACTCACCAAATTTTGTGTTTTTATATTCAGCATAATTCTGAAGAAATCTAAATACTTAATTTAATTTTGACATTATAAAGAACTACACATGCATTACCTAGCTTTGCCTGGGAAAATAAGACAACTGGCCTCAGTTATAGTTCCATCAGTTAATCGGTTTTATCAGAAGAACTATGTAAGTAAATTATTTTCTTTTTCTCAGTGGCTAAAATTATTAGTTCACTACAGCTGCTTACTCTTGAACATGCTACATACAATTGCACATGCGTAAAACATTCCTGCCATATGTCAAATCCTGTTTTTACTCGTGACCTTTTGCTTTGTTGATGTTGTTTTTAATTTAAACAGGTAATTAGCAGGAATAATGGGGATTTTGGGTATAAATTTAATTTCATTCCATAGCACATCCTGTAAAAATTGTAGCTTCAATTAGATTTGAATGTAACACTTTGAACTGTAATCTTGTACTGTTAGAAAGTTTTGCAGGGTTTAGATCAAAAGCAATGAATAAGCTGAAATAGACCATATGTAAGGAAACAACAATTTACCTCAGTGAATGTGGGGAACTGAAAAAATACAACTAAAATAAATCCAAAATAAACTTAAACTAGGAAATGATGGACAGTGAAATGAGAAGTAGAGCAAACCACAAATCCTAATCTTGTACTACGTACGTTTCATACACTTAACCACAGAAGTGAATAAAAAAAGGGCAAAAAATACATAAATGAATAATAAGTAAAAAAAAAAAGCTGACTTTCCTTTTGAATATGTTAAGTTTTCATGTGATTTTGAAATAGATTAATTTAGTAAAAACAGGAATTTGGGTTTGGGAGTTTTAAAAGTTTTTATTTATTACTTTGCAGAAACAGAGGAAGACTGCTCTCTAAGGATGTGGCAACAATGCATAAACTGCTGTACCGTTAAGTTGATGCTGTCAACCCCCAGCTTTTCTTGGTTTCATCTTTATGCCACATGTTTATATTATTTATATGTATTTCTCGCTGCTATTTTAATCTACCGTTACCCACTGCTACAAATGTAACAGAGTTTCGGTGGGTTTGCATGAATGTTGCTCAATAATAAAATTACAAAGAGGAGAAGACTGTTATGCAGAAATTTTAGAGTTACTCCAAAAGCAAACACCATTTTCCTTGCATACGTCTTTCTTCAAGTGCACACTCCAAAAAAAAAAAAAACCAGAGAGACACATCCCCTTTAAACCATGGGGCAAATCCTAAGGGGACAAAACAATTACAATGCTTAGTCTTGCAAGGAAAACTAAAGGAAAGTACAATGCAGGCAGGTCGGTTACAGCTTTACTCCAAAACCCACAGAGATTAGAGCCACGTCTTGGGCAGTGGTATTCTAGCGCTACAAGCATTCATTGGCAGGAACTGCAAGCCCCATTTTCCCTTGTTATCACTTCTCAGGACATGCTGCCAAAGAAAACCCTATTCATTACAACATTATTACCAAAAAATAACTACAAAAATAAATAAATAAACAAAAAACAAAAAAAAAATACTGTTCAACAAACTGCAATCAGATCACTCTTGAGATGTTGAGTATTTACTTTTTCTGTTGGGGGTGGTTTACCATTAAATATTGACATATCAACATGTCCTGGACTAACCACTCCACCAAATTTCTGCTTTTACCAAAATGGGAAATTGTGTTTCTGTTAATAAGTGAGTGAGTAAACTTGGCATATTATATACACACACAGAAAAAAAAAAATTATGCAGTAATTTGACTTTGCAACATAGCAATATGAAAATTAATTAATTACAATTGTTTTCTTTCATACAATCTCTTAATCCTTTTTGTTTTCTCTAATAGTTTACTCCCTTTACTTCAAAACTCTGTATATTAAGATCAATGTGTTGTAAACTTTGTTCTTACTACCAACAATCACCTGAGGCATTTCTACCTATTTCAGATATATGTTGACCCAATACTAAACTTCATGACTCTTTGACTACCAATACACTGAATTTCATGTTCTGTATTCAGTTATTTCCTGTTCATGCACTAGGTTTGTATTATACAGTTTAATATTTGATTAACTTTAAGTTACAGTTACATGTATGTTATTCTGTTTAGACAATATTTAATAACTCATAGGCTTAAAAAGCTACAAAAACAGTACATGGGTGAATGAAGGTTCTTAATATGTTAAATTCTTCTACTCTATATATTAGTATTTTACTGAAATGCCCGTTTTCTTTCCTTGTTTAGCAAAACTGTTAACATTTTATACACATGATAGTTATCTTAGTCATTAAAACAACACCACTCACTCAATTATCTTCTGATATAAGTATTATGTGAATAGTCAGCAACTCTCATTAGTCTGACTGATTTATTCAATGCATTATTGCCTATTTTGAATAAATTAATATTATTATAGTATACAGTACAGGTGCACAAATAACACTGAATCAATAACAATATACAAAATATAAAATAAAAATAAAAATTAAAGAGATAAACATTTTTAAACTGTCATTTTTTTAAATTAAGTACTATGTTATGAATCAAAGGTGCAATATTGAATGCATGAAAGGAAAGGTGTCAAGAATAAGTAGAGCATTTTAAATGACATGAAACACACTGTGCAAAACTGGAAAAAAATAATAAAACTGCTCCAGCAATTTGAATGAAGTCATTCTGTTGCAACATCACTTGCAAAAACAATTGGGACACTGCAATGAGTTCACTTACCACCAATTCCACCCCCACTCTCTGTGGCAGATTGATGGATATGCATGCATCAGATCTTACAGTCTCAGTTGGTTGGCGAGGCCCCAGTGAATTTCTTGTACAGCAATCTTGCATATATCAGCACATGGGACAGAGTTGCATAGAGTCACCTGAACCCACAAATGTAATGTGGCAGTAGATCCGTAGCATTACAGACAAACAGAAAGGATTATAACATATGCACTGGCAAAAAAGTGCACTTAGACAATAAATAGTAATGACATTTCATTCTCTGTTTGTGGCTCGTCCCTGTTGCACAGTGCAAATCAAAGTTATAAGTCTACTATGGACAGCAACAAGCTTTCAAAAGACCTCCAAGCTGATAAAAGTCACAATTAGGAAATGAATAAATCTCAGGATCATGACTATCTAGTGGAAGATATATATAGATAGTGGCAGACGGCGAGGGATCTTGGCCCATCGGGACACCTGGAAGGACCAGGAGAGGGGAAATATCTTCCCCTGGACGTAAGAGAGCAGGGTCCCCCGCCCCCCCACCCCCCCGGAAGGGCCCAGCCCTGTGGGGGTCCGTGGTTGCCACCAGGGGGCGCCTGGCTGGTTCCTGAGCCAAAGACAACAGAATTTCTGCCACACCAGGAAGTGATGCCGAAACAGGAACAATGTACGCCCAGAGTGCTTCCGGGTGCAAGAGCAGCACTTCCGCCACACAAGGAAGTGCTGCCGGAAGACCATCACAGAACACCTGGAGTACATCCGGGGCGGGATAAAAGGGGCCACCTCACTCCATTCGAACAGCCAAAGTCAGGAGAGAGAAGACGGAGCTTACAAGAGAGGAGTGGAGGCAGCTGAAGAAAAGTAAAATGGACTGAGACTTGTGGTTTGTGCACGGTATTGTGTGTGTGCAGTATTTCCACTAAACAATGCATGTTTTTGGGACATCTGGAGTCCGTGTCTGTCTGTTGCTGGGCGTATCTTTCTCAATATACTGTATAAGTATACATACAGTATATGCAAGTCTTTGCATAGATAAGGTCAGAAAGTGAACTTTGATCCAAATATGCCAAAATTTCTGCAATTTTAAATGGGAGCTGGTAAAGAGGAAAACCAATCCCCAAAAATGACACATTTATTCTAGAATTGTGTAGAAAAGTTTTGTGGTTTCATGAAGCCAAGGTTACTCATCTGGATAATATGAGCTAACTATTCAGACATACCATATAAACTGGATGATCCTGGAATGATGTGCAAAAGCAAGTCTTCAAAATACTAATGGTATATCATGTCTGCGGTAATAAATTGTTGAAATTAGTGTGAGGCAAAACAAACCATTCCTTTGAGGAATGATTTTTAAAACATGTTAACATTTATTTGAATAACGACATTCAATCAGATGACCCTAGTATAGATTATGCAAAATAAGCAGCAGATTAATCAAGTTTATCTTCTTGAGGACAAAAACCCAAACCACACTACCAAAACAATAGAAAAGTGGCAATAGATCAAAATGTTGAACATATTTAATTGACTTAGTCAGAGGTCAGGTCAGGTAAGGTAAGGTTGGGGAGCATTCACTGGTACAGTGCGTTGCCGTACCCACCACACAGCAAAACTGCTCAGGATCCTGGTTGGCAACCCCGCCAGGCAGTCCAGTCCAGTCCCACCCCCTCCAGAAATGACCCTTTATCTGCCACAGCCAGGTGTTACATGGGCATCCCCTTGGCCTTGGTCCATCCACTCTGGTCCTTAACAATGAGGATCCTGTGAGCCGGATAACCCTCAGGGAATCGCGCCACATGGCCATAGTGCCATAACTGACGCACCCTCACAATGCAGCTAATGTGCCTTATTCAGGACTCCATGAGCAAATGCTCATTCAACACAAAGTCAAACCAGTGGTACCCAAGGATTCTCCGAAGAGACACAGTACCAAAGGAGTCCAGTCTTTGTCTCAGGTCACTGGACAGCATCCATGTCTCGCAACCATATATAGCATAACATGAAGCATCAGGACTCTAAAGAGTTGGACCTTCGTCTTTTTGCAATAAATATCGGGAGTGCCACACACCCCTTCCAGCGACCTCATGACCCCCCCCTTGCTCTCCCAATCCATCTACTGACTTCATAGGAAGAGTCCCCAGAGATCAGAATGTCACT
Source organism: Polypterus bichir lapradei (assembly GCA_026402145.1). Taxonomy (NCBI): domain Eukaryota; kingdom Metazoa; phylum Chordata; class Cladistia; order Polypteriformes; family Polypteridae; genus Polypterus; species Polypterus bichir. The sequence continues at coordinate 39,566,594 of JANRMT010028174.1, read as the reverse complement.
GCTAAGGTAAGTAAACCTCCCAACAAGGTTGACACTCTCTCCGCAGACAGACTAAGAGGCCTAAGAGGTCATTAAAGGCCTGAATCTTGGTTTTTATCCAGGACACTCGCAAGCCCAGACACTCAGACGCCTCGCTCAGTCTCTCAAGAGCCACGATCAGAGGCTCCATTGACTCTGCGAAGATCACAGCATTGTCGGCAAAGTCAAGATCAGTGAATCTTTCTTCACCAACAGATGCCCCACAGCCGCTGGACCCCACGACCTTCCCCAACATCCAGTCCATGCAAATACTGAACAGAGTATGAGCAGAACACAACCCTGATGAACCCCAGAATCAACTGGGAAAAACACAGAGGTTCTGCCTACACAGCACTCGCAGTACCAGTGTACAGGCTAGCCATGATATCTAGCAACCTTGAGGGAATCCCATGAAGTATCAGGATGTCCCACAGGTTTTATTCAGAGCTCTGGCATAAATCCAACTAGATAATCGGCTAACAAACCTGCAAATTTCAGTTCCTTAGACACTCCCTTATAATTCAAATTACTTTATGTTAGGAAAAACATAGATAAATTCAGATGTGAGCGTCAGTAGGTTTTGTGTGAGCATCAGTAGGCTCTGATGCTGATCTTTCTAATCATAAAATAGGTCATTATGACAGCAACTGACAAGACAAACTCATGATTAATTGCAGTATTACAGTATTTGAGGGTTCTTCTAGAATGTCTCTTTCTCTTGCACGACTTGGCTCAAAAACTAATCAGCACATTGCCATCTCATAACTGACTTAAATTTAGAGTTTGGTATTATTCCATCCAGCCATTTTTGCTCTAGACTGTCATCAAGAAATTGTGACACACAGACACCCACATGCATGCACACACACACACACACACACAAACACATATTAATCTTAGAGTTGCTTTTGGTATCAGAGGAACCTAAAACATCAAGATCTGTTGAAAACCAGAGATTGATATTTTTGACGAATCTAAAGCTTTCACTCCTCCCCCATATATGATAGGTTATGGTGGGGGAGGACACAGAACAAATAATGCCAAATCTGTCTTGATACTGACTTATGAAAACAGAAGTATAGATGAAATTCAAGCAGAAAGATTACCTTCCCATGAAGTACTGCTGACTCAAGAGTTTGGACAAATATGTAACTTACTTTTATAGTTTTTTGTTTCATTACATCCATATATGGTGATATGTCCAATGATAACTGCCATGCGAAGTATCTAATTTAACAATGATTTTTGCAGTCTGTTTTATTTAGTCATAGGACCAGGCCTACTGATTTGCAGACTTTTTGCATAAGTAGTTTTTGGGTACACAATTTTTTTATATATACAATTAGAACAAACAGAGGCACATACAAACAGACACTCCCATACTCAAAGAAATTTATATGTGAAGACAGCTGACAGCTCGTTTGCCTTACCACAGCACATGCTGAATGATCAAGAAAGAGAAATGAACACACAAACACATACCACAATAAATCTGTAAAGGCTGATAAGCACAGAGGCATTAAGCCATCTTGTATCTACTGTATCTATTCAGCTGGTTTGATTCATATGACCCAATGTCTTTAGCTTCAAATTAAATATTATGCAAGTTGTCCATTTAAATTCTTGTTCATTTTACTCTATATTTACATGTGTACATAATGAGAAGTCAAACAAAATTTCACCTTTTATTGCCTAACTAAAAAGATTACAATATGTAAGCTTTCGAAGCAGCTCAGGCCCATTCTTCAGACAAGATGTAATAAAGAAACTGGAATTTGTTATGTTTATTTAGACACCAGGACAGATACAGCATTGGAAAAACTTTAAGTGGGTCAAATTAAATGTAAAAAATTAATAGACCTCTCCAGGCTAAGATTCATTTAGTAGGAGAGGATAACAACGTATAGTCAAGATCTTTTTATATGATAAATGTCAAGTCTTTTGAAGATTTTGATGAGTTTTCCATGCAATGTGGAACAGTAATACGGTTGTCTGGGTCAGTCAAAGAGATGTAAACAACCCTCATATCTGGTCATAAACCTCCTGTCTCTATTTAAACCATTTTGTAATGTGTTAAATTTAAGCATCAGTTTAACTTCCCATTCCTTTCTCCCTTGCTGTGTTTTGAAGTTGCCCATAAGCACTGTGACTTTAAAGTCCTTCTTCACAGTGTCCATGGCTGCAGTTCCATATTTGTTAAATTTTAAAATTAGCATACAAGACAATGACATGTGAAAATGTCCTGTAGGAAATGCAGGTGATGTACATCCTAGCAAAAATCTGAGCCACTGCTTTTTAAGCTAACTAGTTAACAGTAATATTTTTGAAAATATTCTGCTTTGCTTAGCATAAATGTGAAGTCACACAGAAAAGTGGATACAAAATCAGAAGTCAAAGAAAGCAAACATGGATAATCCATCGGATAGTAAACATAAAAAAAAATTGTGAAGGTATATTTGACGTAAATACCATCTGCACAGAAGGAACACCTTTAACTTGGAAGCTGCAAAACTGAAACAAAAAACTTTGAAATATTCTGATAGGGAAACCTCCAGCAGATGGCAACATTAAGGATGTTTTTCTAATAGCGTATTGCCACTCTGTTAACAAACTCTGACAACTTACATTTTTTAGCTAAATGTAAAAATAATGTACATAAAATCAATCAACTGAATTTTTTCTTTCTTATGTAGTGAGACCTGCAGGCTAGTGAATTAGACACTGACTGGCTAAACCCCACAACACTGTGTTACACTGTTGATTCATCTACCAGTGTTCACAGATCAGGATGATGGCAACAGTAACACTGAGTACAAAGCAGGAAACAACACTGGGCAGGGTGCCAGTCCATGACAGAGCATATATATATACACACACACACACACACACACAGTATATACAACCCAATGATCAATCACACTGTAATTTGCTAATTAATCTAAACTACACATTTCTGGAGATGAAGGAGAAATACTGATGCACACACTAGTCATTTAGACTCCAGTAGCTGCATCACTAACCACTAGTCTTCATAATTTACAAATTTGGAAGTAACTGTATTATGTACTGCACTTAAGATAACCAAATTGCTTTAAAGAGTGCATCAACTCAAAATCTTAAGAAGGTGAAGGTAAGAATGATTGGTTTAGCCTACATATGCAAAAGAAAAAGTAAGTAGAGAAAATTAATTCCACACTACAAAAAAGATACAAAGGTAAAAGGAAGGAAGTAGAAGGGGAAGGTGGGAGGAGCACAATGGGTGTACAACGTGTAACTGAAGATAAAGAATCACTTAAGTTAGTGGGGAATTTTACAAACAGCAGATATTTTAGGCAGTCATTATTGTTTTATTAAATAATATCCAAGTTACACCAATATAACATTAAAACAAAGTTAAAAGTCACTATTAAAAAGCATGACTTTATTTTCAAATTTAGTTGAATTCAGATGAATGCATACAACTGTGGCTGACTTAGTTGTCTAATGGAAGAGGATATGAGGACCAAATTCACGAATCAGTTTATTTTGTGCTAGAATTGTTTGTGGGTGACCAGCTGGAAAAGAAGGTAGGGTTGTTATCTAAAGGATCCCCAGTCCTGGGTTTGAATTTTATGCCTGGTAGTCTATATGGAATGTCCATATTTTCCCATATCTCTAAGTAATGTCTTAGGATATTGTTCCTTTGTAACAACCTCCCAAAGATGTACAGGTGAAGCAAGTCCAAGTTGGCCCTGGGTAAATGAGGGTGCACCCTGAATTAGATTAAACAGGTTTTGGAAAATTATGTTATGTTCTTTCATAGATGTCCTATAATTCTTGTAATAGGACACAGGCAAATCAATGTGACTATTATCAAGTTAAAAGTCTCAACAAATTCTTGGAGGGATTCTAGATCTCCTTAACTTCTACATAGATCACGACATGACATTGAAAATTGTGTTCTGCTTTTGCATAAATAAACGAATGACTATTTTCTTTACATAGCACAGTTGAGAAAAAAAGGTATTGCATGCAAATGAGCATAGCCTACTACAAGACAGACAAATGGACAAGACTGCTAGAGACAGGGAAAACTGGTGCAGCAGTCCCAGAATGCAATGATACATAATGTTCATCATCCATTAAGTGTACAGGCATAGGTAAATTAATGAAAAATAAACCATCTTACATTATAACAAGGAGGACGTATTAATGACAGGTTTAGTAACTCAGTGCAACAGATGATTAGGAATTTTACTTTATATGTGTCACTATTGGATAAAACCTTTGATTGTATATGAAGCTGAAAATCAGAAGAATTATGGCAATTATGTGTTAGTATACAATGAGTATGATTTTATAATGTTCTTGCAAACTGAAAAGTGAAAAAAAAAACCACACTACGATCATAGGAGACCAAGAATATAGGCAGTGGACCCATTCTTTATATTCCAATACAAAAAGGGGATGGAAGCAGAGATCATACCCAGAGGGTTTGATCTAACAAAACCAATCAAATCTGTACTTCAGTAAGTTAAAAGAAAATAGAAATTACAGAAACACAGCTTTAAGAACCTTTAAAGCAGAATACTAATTCAGTTTGTTAAATCAAAAAGCCTCTTATCATTCAGAAATCTTTCTGTTCCCCTTATCTAACAAAACCTCCTCATGAATACAGGAGCTGACAGTTATCTCATTAATTAGGTCAACTGCCAATATGCAATTACTGACACATATTGCAATAAATAGTACAATTTTTAGCTCTGAAGTACAAAATAGTGACTTTGCCAACCCCTCCTGACAAAACATTTTGAAATAATCTGAATCCCACTTAAATCTATTCAGGATCATGGTAGCACTAGGCACAGGACCTGATGCAGCCAACGATCAGGTGCCTGTCTATATCAGCGCCCCTTACCCTTACAGTGCCAGTTTCCAATCACCAATCAACCTTATCTTAATGTTTTTTGGATATAATTGAAAGAAAAAAGTAGGTAGACGTGGGAAGAATAGACAATAAACGGTCACAAGTTTCAAATCGAAGGCTCTGGATACACAATGCATAACAAAATAAAGGTTCACAGGCTTTTGGAGCCTCTTCTGTAACGATGCAATACTGAGTCATACTTAAAGATGCACTCACATTCTATATCTTAAGTTGTACAATGACATTCCATCCTCAAGAATGCAATCTCACTCCCTCTTCTCACACTGAGCCTTGATTGCATCGGCTTTTACTATTGTAATGTAGTTTAATTCCAGCTGTCTATACTGACCTTTCAGAAAGAATTGCTTGAAAGTAATATGACAGCATTATTATCATTAATGTTTGAAGCTTATTATAATGTATATATGTCATTGTGAACATTTTTTTGCATTAAAGTAGCACAGCCTATGTTAGGTGGTCCTGCATGGTGGAAATGGTTGAAAAAACATATGTGATTGACTCCTCTTTTTTAATCCATTTTGATATATTTTAATTCATCTGTAGTGATTGTGCTTCTTTTGCAACATTACTTCAAGATCATATGATTTTATGTATGCTTTCACAGTTTCACAATATTGGTGATTTTAATATGGAGCAAGACATTCAAATAAAGTTTGCTTCAGAGCTTGACTCCATTTGTCACCTAGTGTACCTATCTGTTGAGCTTTGCAAGCTACACAGTGAAAGGGCAGAATATATTTAATTCATGACTTTGCTAAATCCATGCTAAACTGGTTGCTAAAAATCATCAATTTTAAAGAACATTTTCATAAGCTAGGTATTTATGCATTCATACTGTGCCCTAGAAAGAATAACTTGGGCCTCTAGGTAATATTAGGATGGCTGCCAGTGCTTAAAATATGAAAAGCAGCTTCTTTTAAAGTGTTGATACAATGCTCTACAGTACTATGGAATGCACCTTACCATAAAAGTACTATAAAAATGTAACAACTAATAGATCTGGAATAAAAATTACTTTAAACGACAAACAAGAATGATGTACTGTACAGTATATACAGTATCTCAATGAAAGGCATCAAGAATATGGTTGTATAAAGCAGCAAAAAATGAAAATGCACACAAAAGGCCCATCATCATGTAATGGAGACTAAACTGAAAATGCTCACCAAAACCAGGTCCAATTAACATATGATATGATTACCTACAAAGATACAAGATTCACTTTTAGCCTGATAAATGGGTGATATACAGTAAATATAGAAAATCAAAATAAATTTGGTACTTTGTATTTAACTAGAACTGAGGAAATAAGTGGCTACAGACTACAGAAAACACAACTTGAACAGAAACAATGGAATTAGCAAGTGTCATCTAATGTTGTGCACAGTGGAAAAGCAAAGTTTGACTCAACTATACCTGTAGGACAGCAGCTTGCAGGAGACTTTTAACTTCTCCAACCTGACGCTCACAATTATTTGCTCTCTGCTTTTCTAGCTCTAGTTGTTCAGTCAGCTTGTCATATTCAGCTACAAGATTCTAGAAAAGAAAAAAAAATAAACAATAGATACAAAAAGCCAATCCCTATGGAAGAAAATCCAAATAGCACTTGTAGTTAACTGTAAAAATCATAAGAATCACAGCAACGGAAACTTAACATTCCAAAAATCTAATCTGCTATTTTCTTAAAGATAAAGTAATGAATGACTGTCAAATGAATTTCAAAAAACATTATTCGTGACCTTTTGAAATATATACATTGTGATGGTGTGGCTCTGTGGGTCACCTTAACCTTAAATATAGTCACTAAAACAATGCCATTATTAAAATGGCATTGTTTTAACTGTCAAAGGAAAGGACAAACAGTGGGGAATATAATGTATCAAGTTATTAAGCAAACACCATATCTGCCATCCTGGATGGTTTACAGCAAGGGTTCCCAAAGTGGTCGATATCGACCCTCTGGGGTCGATTTGAACTTTCTAGGGGTCGATAGTTTCAATAAAAAAATTGGGGGGTCAACGACAGCAAAAATAGACCCCCTTACTACTGCTATTTGTTTGTTACTTCAAAATATCTATGATTCCAATAGGTACCTAATTAAGAAGTAAAATGATTCAAAATAACACTTTTTTGATAAAAACACATTACATACCAAACTTGCGAACAAAAAGGTTAAATGTGTCATTAAAAGAGTCACACGTAAGAATGCATGAAAATACATGTAACACAAACATACAGTATCTGTGCATTGTCTTATCGAACGTATCAAAGCAAGTGCGGACATGAAAAACCGTTGCATGTCCGCTCTTGCTTGCGGTGGGACGAGACGACGGATATTCTATATTAGCAGAATCTATCAGTCTTGTACGGTCATGCTTTCATAAAACACTATAAATTGGTTCGTTTGATGTGACATGTACTTATTTGTGATTTGAACTTTGAATATAATTATTTATTGAGGAGCAGTACTACGAAAAAGAAAATTGGAGGACACAGTTTATTTATTCGAGTAAGAACAAAAATCTTCTGTTTCAAGTAAGTACATACTTTATTGTTTTTTTTTTTTTTAATCACAGGGGCTGTCGAAATTGTTTGTTAATAAAAGTTTGTATTTCTTCAGATAATAATATGACTGAACCAAAAAAGAAATGCAGACAGTACAGCTTGGACTATTTGTACTTATTTTGAATTTACATATTTATTTCATAAATGTCAAAAATGTAAAAAAAAAAAAAAAAACTCGTATATTTTTGCTTAAATTTTCATTAGTGCAGGTTTCTATATTAAATGTTGCACAAGATAATGCCATATTCCGTAGTCATTTTATCTTTTTAAATCATAATTACAAGTGATTAAAATCTGATATCTAGTGAAATATTTAATATTGAGTACTGTACAAATGTATTAATTTGAGTAAGTAAAGTAAATGACTAGGGGGTCGACGGTTTTAAAAGTTTTTGGTAAAGGGGTCGGCGGCCGAAAAAAGTTTGGGAACTCTTGGTTTACAGGTTGGAATGCTTTGTCCATCTTGCCCACCATCCATGACACAGTGCCACAGACCACAAACTACACAGCTAGTCACCTCCCAAAATCCCAGAATGGTCCTCTCTCTGTATCTACCTCCACCGTCATCTATGCTCTTGTCACAACTCACCCCCTCACTCTAATCTCAAATTCATACCTGAAGACTAAGAGGATGATTTTTATCTAATTCTAAGACTGTTTCCAGTGTAATCAGCAGAACCAGATTCTCAGATAGGAATAGATAGGAAAAAGATATGTGGCTGTATCTCTGGAGTGCACAACGGTGGCTCCAGATACTCTTGCACACTTAACCTTTTATTTTCTGGCTCTACCTGCTCTATGTAACAGGAAACAGAATTCTACCCATACCTCATATTACCTCTACTGGTTAGTGTACCTAGTAGTAAATTTAAAAATTGCATTTTTCAATATGATTAAACTAACAAGAAATATTCAACCAAGTGAGGTGTAACTCAAGAAAATTTCAATACCTTGTAACTTTCTGCACTTTGGATTACATCCTTCATGGAGCAGGAGAGTCGATCACGGTTAGATTTTACAGACTCCAGGTCTTCTTTCAAGGCTTGAACCTATGTCACAAAGTGCTTTTTGAAATATGTTTTCAATAAATATGGATTGATGAAGCTATTTACTGGTTTTACCAGACAATTTCTCAATAATTTCTAATCATTCAGAAACTGAAATGCACAGTTACAGATTTAATAATTCTGAGTTAATAAACAGATGTTGCCTTCTGCTTTCATAAAAGTACTAGTGCTCTATGACTCACATAAAGTGCAAAAAACACCACAATGTATGACTGGTGCAACCTTAAAGACTAAATTTTACAAAAGCACATTTAATCTCAATAATTCCGCTGTTTTATAGCAATAAACATTCAAAAGAAACAAAATTATGAACAGCAGAAAAAAATTTCTTACTTCTTTCCGACTGGCATCTAGTTCCTTTTTTGCCTTTACAGCCACAGCTTTTATCTTATTCATCTTTTCATCTTTATCAAGCAGTTCTTTTTCTAAAGAAAAAAAAAGCTGTAGTGGTTGTCTAGCAGTTCAAAAAATGCTATTTTCTTATGACAAATGTGAAGTATACTGCTTAATAATAGGTTAGTTTAATTTTAAATACTACACAAATACAACAACCAAGTACAAACAAGGAACCTTTTCTGAATGTCCTGAAAATGAAGTCATGCATGCTTAAAGTGGGATTTGCCAAACATACCAAATTAATTTATAACATATTTATAAAATTGCTTATTTTCAGAATGTTTAATATGTGCATGACTGATCATGCAGTGTTCCATACTTGAATTAATAAGAAAAAAATAATCTCTGAATAAACATTCATAACTTCTGAGAATAAGCACAGCAAGGAAGAATAGGGCAGGAAGAAAAAGAACCTATTCTGTGCTGAATAAAGGAGAAATGCTTTCCCAAGGGGCCAAAATATTTACATATATTGGCCAAACACAGCACAACAGGAAATAGGGGCCATTGCTGTGGTCACTCAAGCCAAGAAGATTCACTTTTAGCCTGATAAATGTGTAATATAAATATAGAAAAACAAAATAATTAGGTACTTTGTACTTAACTAAAACTGAGAAAATATGTGGGTACAGACTAACATTTAAGAGGACAGTGATGGAACACTGATGGCACTTAACGTGGCAGACTTCTACAGTATGACAGAATATTTTACAACAAGATAGTTTATGTAATTAGAAGGTTTAAATTTTGATGCAATTTAAGTTTTTAAACATTATAGCCTCACTGTCATTTGTATCTATGTTTGTCCACTAACAAATATAAAATATTAAATTGCTACTTATTTTGTTTAAATGTTGCTTTCCTATACCATGTTAAATTAATAACTGAATGAAACAAAATGTATAGACCATAGGATAATAATGGTTACTTTCACTCCTTTTTTTAAGTTGTAGTTCACAAAAAGTAACTCTCTGTTGGCTGCTGATAATCACCAATTTTTAGTTACACTTACTAGACCCCATTTTTTGTACGAAAATGGAGTACCGTAGATCCCCGAATACAAGCCGAGAATTTCGTCCTAGATTTTTGGCTTGGAGTTTGGGGTTCGGTTTATACAACGAGTATCATTTCAGATTCAAGATTTCCAGCGCAATGCCGGTTTTGCCGATGAATACGGAAGTAAATAATGACGAAGCCACAGAGCCATCTTTCAGATGAAGAAGTAACTTTGCATGCCGGTACTTTAAATTAAATAAAGAATTTATTCAAAAAAGTGTTTTAGTTGTTGATTTTATTAATAAAATTTATAATAAATTATCGGGAAGTTTAAAATAAAATTTTTTATTTTGATTTACAATCCACATCTTGCGTTACGAAACGGATGCGGTCACGTGTATCCGCTTGCGCGATTGTAAACAAACAACCGAGAGTGTTAGTAAGCGTAAGTCGGAGCCCAGATACATGTGTTTGTGGATGTAATTTCGAAACGAAGATGGACATTGTGTGGAAATATCTCCTCCTCCTCCCTTCCTGTAGCCCAAAGATGTCAAATTAAATGGTGAGTACAGTATGAAATTGTTTCTAGAATAGAATGCCTTTTACTGTCACTATACGCATCTACAATGAGATTAAAAGCAGCTCCTTCAGTGCAGAAAAAAGTTCTGTATAGGGCTTGTATGGTTGTTTTTTAGCCTTAGCATAACGCCGTATCTGCGGCCCCGTTTCTGCTTTCTTTCCCTCCTCCGTCTGTGTCGTCTTCTAGACCCGACAACAAACCACGGAGAGCCCGCTGGTCTCGCTATGTTGTCTGGGATGTTGTGCGTGTGATGAAAAACACTCAAAACAGATGTCTGGCTCTGGACACCGATGTCTATAAGGTTCTGAATGGTGTAGCGGATGTTCGCCGAACCGATCGTGCACAAACAAGGACAAAAAAAAAAGTACAAAAACAACAAAAAAGTGCACTGAAAAGGACAGCCCTGAGCCGCTGCGCGCCGCCATGCTCCTAGCCTAATCGAAGTAGGCTAGGCACTTTTTATAACTTTTTGGTTAGTACATTAGAAAAAATATTGGTGTTTTTTATTATGAAAAGGTTAAGTAAGTGTTGTAGTGGGAGGTTTGGAACGCATTATGGGTTAGCCTTTGTGAAGGAATTAAGTTCGTAAGTCAAGGGTCTACTGTGTTGCGTATTTAAGTTAATCAAATTTATAACAAGTCTCCGGAAATCCACCCGCCGATGTACCGTATTTGCGTATATAGTTTCAACACAAAGGTTCCAATTTACCAAACTTCTCCGCAATCACTTCCTAGTTTCCATCAAAAATGCTGACAGTCTCAAATTCTCACCGATAAACATTATAAATATACCCGAAGAGACACTTTTAAGGAAATTTAGAAAATTTTGCTTGGAGAATGGGGTCGGCTTAAATACCGGTCATCGGCAAATACATGTAATTTAGTCAGTAGAGAAGGGGATCGGCTAATATACCGGGTCGGCTTGTATTCCGGGATCTACGGTAACTGTACAAAGAAATTTCCAAAGACATGGAGTTGTTATGAACATTTAGGTGCATCACTTGTTACATGTCTTTGGACTTTAGAGAAAACCCGGTACAACCCAGGGAGAAAAACTAAATCTAATGCAAGAGACAATCGAATCAAAATTAAAATGTCACCCAGCAGATGTCAAGCCACAGTTAGGTAAAAGGATGTGAATGAAACAAAAATGCAATAGGATTTTCTGAAAATGAAGGTATAATGTCTTTAATTAAAGACAAATGTTAGAGCCAAAACAGGAAACACGTGTGTATTACATCTAATATATATTTTAGGGCTGTATTACAGTAGCTCTTACCTAACTTTTCTTTTAACTCTTTGTCACTGGAGTCTTGTGTTGCTAAATAGTTCTGTTCAGCTTCCTAAGTGGAACAAAAAAAAAAAAATCAGAAGTTAAGCAAATTGAAAACACGTCATGCATTCATTAATCGGAAGAATTGTTCATTTAGAGGACTATCTATCTACTGTATCTTCCAAACCTGCTTGTCCATAGCAGTGCTGCAGGGAAGCTGAAGCCTATCCCTGCAATCATAGGGCGCACGGCGGTAAGAATACCTGAACAGGACGAAAGACCATCATGCATTATATACATACAGTGCATCCTGAAAGTATTCACAGCGAATCACTTTTTCCACATTTTGTTATGTTACAGCCTTATTCCAAAATGGATTAAATTCATTTTTTTCCTCAGAATTCTACACACAACACCCCGTAATGACAACGTGAAAGCAGTTTACTTGAGGTTTTTGCAAATTTATTAAAAATAAAAAAACTGAGAAAGCACATGTACATAAGTATTCACAGCTTTTGCCCTGAAGCTCAAAATTGAGCTCTGGTGCATCCTGTTTCCCCTGATCATCCTTGAGATGTTTCTGCAGCTTAATTGGAGTCCACCTGTGGTAAATTTAGTTGATTGGATGTGATTTGGAAAGGCACACACCTGTCTATATAAGGTCCAACAGTTGACAGCTCATGTCAGAGCACAAACCAAGCATGAAGTCAAAGGAATTGTCTGTAGACCTCCGAGATAGGATTGTCTCGAGGCACAAATCTGGGGAAGGTTACATAAAAATTTCTGCTGCTTTGAAGGTCCCAATGAGCACAGTGGCCTCCATCATCCGTAAGTGAAAGAAGTTCGAAACCACCAGGACTCTTCCTAGAGCTGGCCAGCCATCTAAACTGAGCGATCGGGGAAGAAGGGCCTTAGTCAGGGAGGTCACCAAGAACCCGATGGTCACTTTGTGAGAGCTCCAGAGGTCCTCTGTGGAGAGAGGAGAACCTTGCAAAAGGACAACCATCTCTGCAGCAATCCACCAATCAGGCCTGTATGGTAGAGTGGCCAGACGGAAGCCACTCCTTAGTAAAAGGCACATGGCAGCCCGCATGGAGTTTGCCAAAAGGCACCTGAAGGACTCTCAGACCATGAGAAACAAAATTCTCTGGTCTGATGAGACAAAGATTGAACTCTTTAGTGTGAATGCCAGGCGTCATGTTTGGAAGAAACCAGGCACCGCTCATCACCAGGCCAATACCATCCCTACAGTGAAGCATGGTGGTGGCAGCATCATGCTGTGGGGATGTTTTTCAGCAGCAGGAACTGGGAGACTAGTCAGGATAAAGGGAAAGATGACTGCAGCAATGTACAGAGACATCCTGGATGAAAACCTGCTCCAGAGTGCTCTTGACCTCAGACTGGGGCGACGGTTCATCTTTCAGCAGGACAACGACCCTAAGCACACAGCCAGGATATCAAAGGAGTGGCTTCAGGACAACTCTGTGAACATCCTTGAGTGGCCCAGCCAGAGCCCAGACTTGAATCCGATTGAACATCTCTGGAGAGATCTTAAAATGGCTGTGCACCAACGCTTCCCATCCAACCTGATGGAGCTTGAGAGATGCTGCAAAGAGGTATGGGCGAAACTGGCCAAGGATAGGTGTGCCAAGCTTGTGGTATCATATTCAAAAAGACTTGAGGCTGTAATTGCTGCCAAAGGTGCACTGACAAAGTATTGAGCAAAGGCTGTGAATACTTATGTACATGCGATTTCTCAGTTTTTTTATTTTTAATAAATTTGCAAAAAACTCAAGTAAACTTTTTTCACGTTGTCATTATGGAGTGTTGTGTGTAGAACTCTGAGGAAAAAAATGAATTTAATCAATTTTGGAATAAGGCTGTAACATAACAAAATGTGGAAAAAGTGATGCGCTATGAATACTTTCCGGATGCACTGTATACTGTATATACATATACAGGCAGTCCCCGGGTTACGTACGAGATAGGTTTGTACTTAAGTTGAATTTGTATGTAAGTCGGAACAGGTACATTATTTTAATAAATGCTATTCTTGACCAACTGTAACCAAGTGCTCTGCCAACGAATGATGGAGTTTCACCTCTCTCTGACCTTTTTATTATTTCTACTTTATTTTCAATGATGATGGTTTTTCTCTTCTTTACTGTATCACTAACACTTGCATCAGATTTGTGTTTCAGAGACATTCTTGAAGGGTGAAGACAAAAGGTTAAGATGAGCTCTTCTGCACAGCACTGTACACACTATCACAGAAGGAAGGCACCCGTCGTCAACACGTCTGATGTACTGATAAGATACAACTTCCTGCTATGTGCGTAACAGTACAAGTATGCTTGCTATTGAGAATGAATGGGGGCGGCAAGGGGCGGTTCACCACCCGCCCACCACACAGTCACCTCCACTACAGTATGCTGCCTGCAGCGTCTGCCCACCGAGAACGAACATGGTGTGGCCAAAGGCAGGTAGTGAATCGCCCACCACTGTCCCCATTCAACAGGCAGCCACCCGCGGCACACTACAATGCTACCCCCCGCCGCCCATTCACCCTCAATGGCCTCTGTTTGGCCACAACCGGGCCACTGCTTGCAGCATCACCAGCCGGCCACTGAGAACGAACGGGGCAGTCGTGTGTGGTGGGCGGGCAGTGAAACGCCCTCCTCCACTCCATCTAGCCTGCGTCAAGTCAGGAGCAGTAGCTGCGGCGGTGTGGTGGGTGGGCAGTGAACCGCCCCATCAAGCCTCCACCCTGCACATGAGCGATAGCTGTGGCCCCGGTGACTATGGACCACGGGTCACCACTTGCAGCCGGGAGCTGCCCCAGGGACATTACACTGCGTGAGCAGCGAAATCACCCCCCTCCAGCCACCGCTTGCAGCGTCTCCAGGCCGAAAATGACGGAGTGGCAGTTACTGAGGCGCATGTGTCGCACCTGCGGCCCCGTTCGTAAGTTGAATCATGTATCATAAAGTAGTTTTTATTCCTGAGCTTTCAGCTCCTGCCAGGAGCCGTCATCAGAGGATAATGATTAGACATACATGCATATAGTGCATTTGTTCTTTTCCTGTTTTATCAATTTATGTCATCTAAACATTTTCATGATTTTTATGCCCATTCAGAGCATTTGTTTTTTAAGTAACGTCAAATGCAGAGCTGAATGCACTACCATCTACTGACTCTGTAGTCTTACTAGTAGACCTCAGTATTTTCATTGAGAAACAAAAGATATACCTGGAGAGATGTGTTTGGGTGAAAACAGCCTAACTAAGCTAACTCGGAGTGTTGAATTGCAACTGGATTTCTGTGCTAGTCATGGGTTGTCCATAACAAACATCATGCTTAAACACAAGTATGCTTAACATTGCACCTAGTAGCAGAGTATTATGGGCAAAAAGTCAGTGATCAGCTCGTATTTGTGTCATCTGATGTTGGTTAAGAAGGACGCAGTTCCTACTGGATAGGAATAAATAAATGTTGTGGGTTTGCTGGAAATGATTAGCAGATGGTTCTATTCTGAACAAGGCCAGTGACAGAGTCAGAATGGACCGTGTTTAAGATCTCAGCAGTATAGGCAGATGCAAGGAGCTGTGACTCTTTACTGAGAACCGTAAAGGAAATATAATGTGAAGAAAGAGGCATTCAGTATTATGTAAGCAGGGGTGTCTTCAGATTTGCTATTTTCTGTTTCTGCAGTAGGTTAATCAAGACCTTGCACCGAGTAATTCCAGTAAAAAAATCCTGAGGTCAACAACTTTTATATTCAGGAGCTCTACAATTCAATTCAGTTCAATTATGCTTAAAGGTCAAATATTATATAATTCTAATAAAATATGCAAAGTACTGGTAAAATTCAAAGAATAAACCTTAAAACACCACTTTCATAAGAAAGATAATATATGATCTTCCATTAATTGTCTGAAGAGTATAGATTTTACCTGCTATTGTAATAAGTATAATAAGTAATAGTGTAGTAACGAGTAATTTACATTTAAGAAATACTTAAAAATGCACACCTTTAAAGCTGAAATTTCCTGCTGCAGACTTAAAATTTCCTTCTCCTTTTCTGCCAGAGTATTCTGCAAGTCTTTTTCCACACAAGCACTGGTCACTCCCTGTTCTTTTTCAATGGTGCATTCAGTCACCTTCATCTTTTCAGAGAGTTCCCCAATTTGCACAAGCAGAGCTTCATTTTCAGCCCTAGTTTTTTCATTTCTATTCTGCATCTCTAACAAGTCCCTCTGCAGGCCCTCTTTATCTGCAATAACTTCTTCAAGGTTTTCCTTTAAAAGAGTTCTTTCTTTACTCAAGTCCTCGATAAAACTCTGATGCTCCGAAAACTGTAGTCGATTTTCTTCTTTTTGTCTTTCAATAGCATTTTGTAGCTGTGCTATTTGCTCATCTGTTTGCAAAATAACTCTGTGCCTTTCATCAGAAATCTTTGATAAGAGACTTTGAATCAAAAGGGATGCATCCTCTTTTATGTCTTCATTACATTCAATCTTTTGTAGGCAAGGATCTTGCTGCCAGAACTTCAAGGCTTGAACTCTAACTTCCGATAGCTGGTGCAGCTTTTCCTCTACATTTTTCTTCAGTGCGTCTTTCTCTTGCAACACCAACTGCAAAGACCTCTCCTGATCTTCACTTTTTTCTTTACATTGTATAAGGTTTAAATTTTCTTCTTGACTGACTCTTAGCTCTTCTTGCAAATGTATTATTTCTTCTTTAAACACCAAAAGATATTTTTCTTTCTCCGTGGAACTGTCCTGCAATTTGCTCTCCATACATTCCAGCTGCCTACAAAGACTATCATTTTCTGCAGTAACATGTTTTAGTTGGTTCTCTTTATCTTCCATGCCTAGCTTTAATTTTTCCAAGTCCTCTTTAAGATCTTCTATCTTCTGCTGAACTTCACCGCTTTGTAGCTGCTCTTTATGCAAAAGCTCCTTAAGCCTTTCAACTTCCATCTCCGAATCCTTTAATGTGACAGTAAAATTCTCCTTTTCCAAATGTAATGCTTCCATCTCTACCTTAATCTCCTGGATGATTATGTCTTTATGCTGAAGCTGAGAAGTTAACTCTGTATTTGCCTCTTTACACTTGCTTAAAGAAAGCTTATACTCTTCCTTTGCATTCTGACAAGCTGCTTCTACCTGACACTCCAACTTCTTAATTGTCTCAAGAAGGCTATCCTTTTCATTATAGGCAACCCTTAGCTTCTGTTGAAGTTCATGGATTTCAGATGCTCCACGTTCCTTCAAAGCATTGAACTGCTTTGCCACATTTTCAGTGGTAACACCCAATTCAAGCTGAAGGTTTTGTAGGATTTCTTGGGATTTTTCATAACTGCTGACTGCTTCCCTTTTTTCATATGACAGAGCTTCACACTGAGTCTTGAGCTCCTTTATTTCAGCTAAAAGTTGAGCCTTTTCCTTTTCATTAGAAGTAAGCAAAGTTTGCTCCAGAGATGCAATCTCCTTCTGATACTGCTCCTGAAGAGCCTGTAGTTCAACCTGATGCTGACTTAGTGCCACTTCCCAGGAATCATGAGTGGCTTGAAGCTCTGCTTTACATTTGGCTACATTACCTTCTGCATCTTCCTTGTAGAGTTGCAATTCATTAACCTTAAACTCCAGTTCCTCCCTCTCGTGAAGGAACTCATCCTTTGTATGCTGCAGTTCCATCTCCAGGCTTAACTTCAGATTGCTCAAGTACGTTAATTCATCCTGAAGGATGCTTACTTGTGACTGTAAACTATTTAATGACGTCTTTAGCTTTGACATTTCATCATCTTGCTTCTCGCAGACAAACCCTTCTGACTGGCACTTTTCTAAGTCTCTTTTAGCTTCTTCCTCTTCTTCTTCTTCTTCTTCCTTCACATCATGAAGATTTTTTTCTTTCTCAATTAACTGTTGTTGTTGGTCCTCTATAAGACGTAAGAGCCTCTCTCTCTCTTCTTCATACTCAGTAGCTGCAATATCTAGTTGATCCCTTAGCTCTTTTACTTCATTACCATGAACAACCCTCATATTCAACAGCTCTCCATGAAGAACCTCGACCTCTTTTTTCAATTCTTCCATCACTGTTCTTTGACTTTCTTTGAGTACTGCCTCTTCCTCCTTTTCCTTCTCAAAGTGACTTACTTGCTGCTTTAAGTTGTTAATTTGTTCCAAGAAATCTTCCTGATCCATCTTGACCTGTTTTTCCAGTACAGATATTTCACTTTCATGGCTATTGCGGAGTTCTAACTCATTAGTAAGTTTTTCTTGTTTTTCACAAGATTCACGTAAAAGTCTTTGAAAATCAGCCACCTCCTCAGTATGTTTCAATTTAAGGGATTCTAAATCATTTTTTAAAACTTCAATCTGCTTTTGCTGGTCTTCTCTGGATAGGTCAAGTTGTTGCTGCATCTCAGATAGTTTCTCCTGGGCTTCCTGACAACACAAACAAATGAGTTAACACATTTATATAAATGTAGTCTTTGAAACCTACTGTACAGAGCTGTGAAAAGGTTTTTACCAATTCCTAATATTCTCCATTTCTGTATATTTGTTGCAATGAAAGGCCAAAATGTAATATTAGATACAGGGAACCAGAGTAGACATATAATAACATTTCTATATTGCTACTTAGTATATTTAAGCAATAAAGTTATTCATCATCTTTATTGCCTGTGTGAAAAGGTAACTGTCCCCTTACTGACTGAAAAACCTGAACAAAATTATCTGATAATTAGACTAAACTGAACTGTTGAATCTAATCCTCACCAAATATCAACCCTTGCCATGATAACGAAATTGTCAATACAAGGTTTTTAGAAAAACACGTTTAAACATGTCTTGATTAAAGGAAAATGCAGAAGAGGTGAGGAAAAAGCAGTGGAAACCTACCAATCAGGAAAGGGTTACAAAGCCATTTGTAAGTCTTTGGGACTCAATCATACCATAGTGATAGTCATTATTTTCTAATGGAGAACATTTGAAATTTCTCAGGAAAAGCCAGCCTGCCAACATTACCCCAAGGCCAGAGCAATGCTCAAGAAGTCACAGAGGATCCCATAAAAACACTGAAAGAACTACAGGCCAGATAGCACTTTATTTGTCCGGTGGGGGAATGTAGCTTTTATAGAAGTTCAATAAATGAAAAATGATCCATCCATCCATTATCAAAATGATAATATTTATAATATAATAAACAACAACCCCTCTCAAATAAATACCAGAATGACTAAAGGGAAAAGGGAAAGGAGCAGTCACATTCTCAATGAGGCATTATAAAGGTATATTGCCATTGGTATAAGGGAACCCCAACAATGTTTTTTGACACACATCTGCTGAATAATTTAAAAGTCCTCAATGCTTGTGTGTCAGGAAGAGGATGTGCAGCATTGTTCTTAACACTCAGTTCTTAACCCACCTCCAGTGGATTGCATCCAATAATGGAGCCTGACTTTTATTAGTTAATTAATGAATTAGCAAGCCTCTCTTGAAGTAACATTACAGGCCCAGTACAGAAAACTGCAGTGGCCTTCAGTAAGTTGTAGAACATGTAAAGGAAGTCACTTCCCTCATTAAAGGAGTACAGGCTTCTATTAAAAAGAGTCCTCTCTGCCTTTTCTTTTAAAGATCATCTGTATTACAAGACCAGTCCAGTTTAACACTAGTGACCAGACAAAAAGGATCAAAAGTCAATAACTAATTTGTTGGTTTTACGGATGTTAAGTTGCAGACAATTCTTTCTGCACCAGAAAACAAATATCTGCTCATGTCTACAATACTGCTTCTCATGCATCCCTTTGGTCACTACATCCCATTAGCACAAAATCAACTGTGAATTTCTGTAAGTGACATGACTGGGATTCATGGGAGAGTAGCAAGGCAGAAACCTCTGCTACCCAAGAATAAGATCACTACTCGTCTTTAATTTGCAAAAAACACCTGGATGACCTCCAAGTCTTTTGAAATAATGTTCAATGAAAAGACAAGCAAAAAATAGAACTCTTTGGACAACACAGGTCCTGCCTGCCAATCAACAGAATGACCATCAGACCTACAATAAAACATGGGAGTGGCAGCAAGATGATGTGGAATTGATTTTTCTGCCTCCAGATCTGTAAGACTTGGTATGTTCCTGTAGTTTCAGTCACTGTAATGTGTAAAAGTAATTTTTCAAGTTAATTAACAACATTTACATGATTAATATTTAATGCTTTCTTAGAAGCAATCTTTGTACTTTCACATCTGGACAAAGCAAAACTCTACAAATTTTAATAACCTATTTTGTGAAAAATGCGCAAATATCTTTCAAAATAAGTTAAATGAAAGAAAAGGTACTTAACAATTGTAAATAACTGCACAGAAGCATACAGAATTTAGCTAAATCAAAATAACAAATATATTACCTGTGCTTCTTTTTTCGCTTTTTCATTTTCTTTTCGTAGCACTACTAATCTTTGCTGACTTTCAGCCTTTTCCAGAAGAACAGCATCCATCCTCTCTGTCAACTCCTATTGGCAAATACACGTGACAAATAAGTCAATGGCCTAGAAACTGCTAGAACATGACACAATAAACCAAAAACTCAGGAACATGAAATAATCCTGAGTGGCTAGTAATGTGTTAGGTGTGATAAAATTAAAGCTCTTCAGAATTGGAGTACAATGCATGGCACTCAACCTCAAAGATTTTCATGACGTGACCTAATTTTTCACAAAACAGCAATCTCTTTTGAAACTAAAATTGCCTTCAGGCTTTTTTTAAACTCTACAACATGAGAAGTTTAAATTAAATTACAAAATGCAGTCTGCCTTCATTGTTATTTTACATATAAACATTGTCTTGAAAAATATACTATTACTGAAATTTCCTTTTTGGGGGGTGTGGGCATAATTCATATGCTCAAGAAATTTTACAGACAAATTACTAAAAAGGGTTTGCTCAAACCCTCACGTTCTTCTGCAGCCATGCAGCACACACACCACAGCACACCAGTAAAATCAATTACATTCTAAAGTTCCACATCTTTATGGAGGAGAACAGTACATTTTCAAAAAAATGTGTCATGCTACATAGTTTCATGAAACAGAACATTGTAAATATTAATGTGCTTTTTCTGCAGGAAAACATACAACATGTAAAATCCACCATTAACGATTTCCTAGCAATTGCCTTTTCCTGTTTCCTGCCAATGAGACTGACCACATGCATACTCCAATCACAATGTAGGAAAGTACAGTGCTGTCTGCTGAAAGGTCTTTCCTTTTGAACCAGTAAGCAAGGCAATGATTTTTCAAAAAATAAACAATAGAAAATTAATGCACGAGACCATGTGTGCTGTCATTTACAATGTTCTATGAAACTTTATTTAAAAACAATGATAAACACATATGTATACCTGTGTGTGTTAACTCTGCACACAAAAAAAAAATAGAAAACACATCGGTGCAAGTACACCATTGTGAATGAGGCTTCAGTCAGTAAATATGACATAAAATGATAAAACAATTAGACTACTTCCACATGTCTTTAGTGATCTCACAGAAGGTACGTTTAGCTGCAACAACAATTTTATCATTTTGCACATGTTTTGTGTAACTTTAAAAAAATGTTTATTGCTAATTAAGTAAATAGATATAATTCTTCGGTAATCAAAGGTTGGGCAGTACACCACATATGTTAATATTATAAATAATACTTTAAGTGAACAAATGCTAAACTCTTAAATGCTGGAAATTATGCAATACAGTGGAACCTCGGTTTGCAAGCATAATTCGTTCCGGAAACGTGCTCGCAGTCCAAAGCACTTGTATATCAAAGTGAATTTCCCCATAAAAAATAATGGAAACTCAGAAGATTCGTTCCACAACCCAAAACTATTCATATAAAAATGATTAATACAAAATATAAAGTAAAAATACATAAAACAAATTAACCTGCACTTTACCTTTGAAAAGAATCATGGCTGGTGTGAGTGAGTTTTTAAATTCTTGTGAAATTTCACCCAACGGGACGATATGCGGAAGAACGTTCCAAAGCAATCCCAGTCTCCCAGCGCTGTAGCAGTTCGCTGTAAAAAGCGAATCCAGAAATGCTATAATCGCAGACATGCTATAAGCGCCTGCCGTCAGTGGGTGATACAAGGAATAAGGAACATTATAAATGTGCAGGGCACAGTACTACTGCCTGACTGCTGTGTCTGTGTATAGGACAGTGGCAGATCCTGCTACAATAAATAACCGCGCTGTTGCTGTTTCAAGCTGAATAAAGCTGGTGGTGCAAGATGGGGAGTCGCACGTCTCAGCGCGCGCATACGTACACACACGCAGTCACAATGCTGTATTAAACAGTATACACTCATACGGATGTTGACTATATGAGTGAGGCACGCCGACTCAGACGGAGACTCAGACGGAGAATAGGAGACGATTGCCCACAATCCCGCAGCGAGAGAGAGAGAGAGAAGAACCATAAGCTCAGGTGTGATTACATGACGCTCAGAAGACAAAGCGTATACATACTACTCGTATTGCAAGACGTCGCTCGTTTATCAAGTCAAAATTTATTAAAAATTTTAGCTCGTCTTGCAAAACACTCGTAAACCAAGTTACCCGCAAACCGAGGTTCCACTGTATACTGTATTCACTCAATGAACAATTCTTTTGTCTTTGCATGGTGTTCAGTTTAAAATGCTGCAAAGTTTATTCCTAAATAATGCTAAATGATCAACAATTATTAAAAAAGCATACAAATCTGGACTTAACTTTTTATTTATTTTAAGTTTAAGTAACAAAAAACAGAAAGAAAACTGATGCTGGAAAAACTGCAAGGACAAAGGAGGGCTGGAGCTGCCTTATCAGCAGAGCACATGTGTTTTGGGGATCTGCTGAATATGTAACCACAACCAATGTGGAATACAAAACACACAACTGTTGACAATTACATGATTTGGTTTAATGGAAAATAGAACTCTGCTGTTTGTAAATGTTATTTTAAAAATGTGTTTGACTCCAGTGAATACACTAAGTTAAACCCTTTATTATCAAAGCACGTAGTTAAGAGCTGGAAGTATAAAGAAAATAAAGCTATTTATTAAAACTAGAGTAAGATGATACTGGAATAAATAGAACAGATTTAAATCCTTTCCATCTTGCAGATTTGTGAGTGTCTGTATATAAATATATAAAATATATTTTATTTTCAGTAATAATATTTAAGTACCTGAATTATTGCTTCTTCCGCTCCAGTTTGTGTTTTGTCTTTAAGCTCCTGGACCTCTTTCTCCAGCTCTAAATAGAAAAGTAACAACAAATTAAAACACTGCTTGAACACTACACAAGTCTTGAGAGAACGTCTTGTGACAATAAAGAAAATTATTTTGATTATAAAAAGCTTGAGAAAAGTACTTCAACTTCAGTCATAATGAATTTTCTTAATAATTCTTCATTAAAATGATATACAGTATACATAAAGTGTTGTGTATAATGATGCATATTTTTCATAGATTAATGTTATCATTATAAATGTTATTGAACCATAGCTAGTATACACAATATCAAAATTAATGATATGTGATTAATCAAACTGGACTGATTTTAATTGAGCATATTTTGTAATATAAAAAATATATAAAAGTAAACTGCTTATAATCAGAACAAAGCTACACAATAAAAAATGTTTTTCAGAAACTAAATATTTTCTTAAATTATATGAAATAAGACAAACACATTAAGTATTAATGTACTCTTTCAAAACTATTATTTACATGATATCTACACAGCCTGCTGTTTATCATGTCTACCATTAAATTCCCATGTTAGTGATCATAACTGGCTATTTCTAACAAGTGCTACTGAAAATCATTGTCTTTGATGTATTTTTTACACCATTTGTTTGCTCACACTGTTTGGAGAATTTATATAGAACTTCATAGCACTCACCTTGATTACTTCAAATCTAATTGTTAAATTTTAATTGTAAATTACCAACTTATTTTGGTATTGTACTGGTTAGGACACTTACTATGTGAACATGTATTTATCTTGATACTTCAAATAATACTGTGCATGAATAGTCCAAATCTGAAATTGTTTCATGTCAGTCAAATTATTTTGGCAGTATTCATAATTTCTGATTAAAAATCTACGAAGACCCTTGTGCTATCATTAATACAGGAGTTAGACAGAATGCGCTATGGAGGCATTAATCAGTTAAGTAGATGGCATGACAAAAGCCTGCAGGACAGCGGATGAGACTTGTGGATTTGGTCACTCAGGGAGGTTAGGATTGGTAGATTGGTCACTGGGATTTGTGGGATTTGATTGGTCACTCGGATGCAGTTCTGGTAGTTTTAATCTGGTACAGAGGCTCCAAATACCTTTAGCAGCTGCTTTTAACAACTCGGCAGTTGCAATTAGCGACTACTTTCATATTCAAAGGATGCTTCCATTATAGCTAGGTGTATTTGTATAACCTATCCTGTAACAGCAATGCTGTAATTTAGGTCTATGAGATTTATTTTTATGTTCACACTGTTAACTTAAAAATAATTAAGTAATAAGTAGCTGAACAATGTTTAAAAAGTTTTAAAAATTGCCTTTATAATATTGATTATAATTTCGTTTAACTGCAGTTAGTTTCAATTAATTGTTTCATGGATTATTAGGCAGTACACACTTGTCATTCCTTTAAGCAGAAGAAGCTCCTATGCATGACAAGCTGTTTTAGAATTTAATTCCTCACTACTACTTACTGTAATTACATTACTGTATTAGATCATAATTACATTCCGATCTAATCATCGTTACTATCATTATCACCAGCTATTTGTAATTAAACAAGGCGCGGTGAAAAAGTATTTGCTCCCTTCTTGACACACTGTAAGTAGTAGTAGAGCATAGAAGGAAAACAAAACATGAAGAGTGCTACACATTCTCTCTCTGACACACTATTATTAAGTACTTTACCTTGAAGAATTATTCAGCAGATACTGCTGGGCCTCCTTTATATCTACAACAATACACCTTTATAATCCCTCACTTTGACTGCGACTTTAGCATTAAGCAACTCAGCAGGTTGTTTTCTTTCTTCCTTTATGCAAGCCTTGTATTTTCTGAGAGTGGTTACTGTTGAGATTTTGTAGAAAGCTACATTTCACCTTAGGACAAATAAAGTACTCTCTCTATATAAACCTACCTATCATTTTTTGTTTTTGCATATTTTACACAATGCATTGCTTCAGATCTTAAGACAACCTGCAATTTCAGAAAATTGGAATTAGAGATTTTTTTTAAATTTAAAACAAAGTTATCCAAACACCCCTGTCACAAATTTGAAAAAGTATTTGCCTCCATGGTTTCAATATTATTTGTAGCACCTTTAGCAGCAATAATTGCACCTGAACACTTCCAAGCTTCCAACACTTGATATCAATCTGTCAAGTGGCTGTTGAAGAATTGTGGCCCACTCTTCTTTAACTCTTTCAGGGTGGATGTCGACTTTTGTCGAAATTCTGGGGTCCAGGATGGTAATCCGCTTGTAAACGGCCACAAAACTTGTCGTTACATTTTAGAATGATTCTCTTTGCTAGAAGTAAAGTTAGCTTTGCTGATTTGACCTCGATTCCTTGTGCGTGTATGAGTAGTGAAGAGCAAACAACCTCTAAAACGGTATCAACGTCCGGCAGAAGACCAAAGCAAAAGACTCTGTGGACAATGTTTTGTGGTTTATCGCTGAATCGGACTGTTGACTTGCCAGACTTCGATTTTAATGCAAGTGATCTGGAGATCAAAAACGAAGGTGAGGGACCGGCACCAGCTGATCGGTCCCCAGCTGATCGTGATACTGAACAAATTCTTGTAGCTGAAGCAACATTCACCACTTACGATGAAAAGAGGAACAAATGTGATTGTGGCGCATTGCGACTGTCATCACCACCCAACCGCCAATGGCCAGGCAGCCGGACCGCCACTCATTCCTGCTGGCACTTGAGCCGTCCCTGCGTCAGAGATGGCAAACATGCAGTTGATATATGTGTGAAATCATTGTTTTGTGTGCTTTTCAGAAAGCAGAGTTTTTCGGAAAAAATATTTAGCCCTCACAGAGTTAAAGAACTTCTTTAATTCAGACACACTGGTGGGTTTGTAAATGCAAACTGCTCATTTTGAGTCCTGCCACAGCATCTCTGGAGAGTTCAATCAGGACTTTGACATAACTAGTTCAAATTTTGAATTGTGTTTCCTACAAGTTGGTCAGTTATAGTCTTGCTTTTGATCCTGCCGCATATCCCAGACACACTTGAGCTTCAGGTACAGTGGAGGGCACAATATATTTATATTTATTATTGGCACCCCTTTTAAAAATTAGTTAGAAGGATTTAAAAAAATGTGTTTTTGTTAAAAAAAACTTATTTCTTGATGAGGGCTTTGTTTTTCTTTGATTGAACTTGTTTCAATGAAAAGTGAGATGTTTCTCATTTTTTCACTGCAAGATGATGGTTCTTCAGTAAACAGTAAGTTTTTTTCTAATCCTTCTTACTAATTTTTACAAGGGGTGCCAATAATCGTGGAGGGCACTGTATGTACATATGTATGTAGGTGTATATATATTATATATAAAATATATAAACCCTAAGTATTAACCACAGCATCAAAGAAAGCAACGAAACCTAAAAGGAAGTTTGTAATATCAATGATTGAGGTGAAAATTGAAATTATCACGAAGCATGACAGTGGTACACGGGACATCACCACTCCTCACTAAGGTACAGTAAATATGCAATTTTATTCTACAGTATTTACATATTTAATTTATTGTTTTCATGTTTTAATTTATTGTTTAGGGCATTTAATTGTATTATTTTTATCTTAAATTGTGCATTTGTGGTTTAGGTTTATTGAAATGGGTATTGTTTAATATCTGTGAATGGATTAATTCATATACACATACACACACACATTTTTTTTGTTGAACCTTACTATTGTTTGGAAATATAGAATCCTTCTGTAGCATTGCACTTTGTAGTCTCTCTAAAAGAGTAATAATGTGAATTTACTTCCCAAGTATATATACAGTAGTATAATGCATAAGACTGAGTGATCATGCCAAATACAGACTAATTATGCAAAAGATTAAAACCACACCAAAAAAAAAATAAATCAATAATAATTAAGCAGAAAATTATGCCATTCCAAGAGTAGGAATTTTCTTCTTATCTAACTTTAAATTTGAGATCCTGACAGAATTGGAGCATATTAAAGCTTTCTTAACACAATGCAGTTAATAAAATCAAAAATGTTTTTATAAGCATCAGTACCTGCACATTTCGATTTGACTTTCTGTAACACTGCCATCTGTTTTTTTGTAAACTTTACAAGATCTTCTTTTGACAGCGCATCCAACTGAGAGAAACAAAAAGTGTAAGATTAGTTTTGATCATGAACAGCAGCTACACTGCATAAAACCAAGATATGTAAAGCAAAAAGAAAACTTGATATTTGAATAAAAATGAATAAGGAACTGTGGATTTGTAAATTAAGCAATGCACTGGAGATATTTAGGCTACTCATGATTTACACAAGACCTGTCCATTTTCATTATTTTTCCAGTATCACTATTCTGATAATATACACTTCTCATTCACATGATCATTTTTTACATCCACTGAATTTTCCATGGATAGCAGCTCTGTTTTCATCTTAAGGGGGAAACTGGCTACAAATTTTTATGTCAATCAACAGCTAAACCAGTGGCCACTGACTAATATTATTTAAGCAGATTTTTCTTCTGTGGCAACAGTTAAAATTGTGCTTCACTAATCGAACTGATTAACTGATTGAAAAAAATATGTAAAATTCTGGTCATTGAACACTCTAGCAGATCAATTACATAAACTCTACAATTCACATTTTGGAGAATGAATCTAGGTATGATATTTAAATAGATGATATTATATTGTTAACATTATAGTAAGAAAAATACAGCATGATGGGTTTGCCTGGCCACATGTTTATTCTACTGATTTAAAAGGTAAAGCTTTGGACAGCACAGCATAAAGATAAGGAAATAAGATTCCTTTAAATTGTTGACTCCACAAAAGCAGAACAAGCACATTAAACAAGGAGGGTACCTGAAGGAAGGAAGGAATAGCTCTCTAATTAAAAAGTTGGCTGGAATAAAAAACCAACTGCCACAAGGTAACACAGGTCCTATTTGGGCATTCATTGCAAGGTCAATAACTGAAGGAAACAAATTGTGTGACCAAGCCCAAGACCCCTCAAAAACAGAATGTAACCTGACTTTTAATCAGGTCACTGTGCTCAATTATGCTTTTATTTTTCAGCTGACTCTGGCAGCTTTCATTAATTTACAAGCAATTTGTATTTTCAAATTTGGCAGAATGTATCAGATTTTTTTTTTTGTCGCATTTGACACTCCATGCAATTTTAACATAAACAATCTACTATAATGCAAATGCTTTTGCACAGATGCTGAAATATTTATTGAAAACATTTGCTCATTTGTATTCCTAGTAAGACATATGTAAAGTATATACATCTCTTGCTACAAGACAACAGAATGAGATTCTCTCTTCTTATGCCTGTAAAATTAATGCAGTCTCACACCAAAGATTTAAATGATTCTTAGCCTCTCTGAGATCCGCAATTATTGCTTATTTAGATATATGATGATCATACAAAAAAATATGTTTATCACAATAAACATAGCTATATATGATGCAAATATTTTACTAAACAAACAGAGTGGTACTTAAATGATA
This sequence comes from Polypterus bichir lapradei, assembly GCA_026402145.1. NCBI lineage: Eukaryota > Metazoa > Chordata > Cladistia > Polypteriformes > Polypteridae > Polypterus > Polypterus bichir. The sequence continues at coordinate 39,537,985 of JANRMT010028174.1, read as the reverse complement.
CTCTGACAGCTAAGGTAACCATTAGTAGCCTCACAATAAATAGTTAACCCTTAAAATGCAACGAGTAAGATTAATGTTAAAAGCAAGGAGCATATAGTATACATGCATTTGACACATACATCATTGCTCTAAATTGCAATCATTTTGCTAGCATACTGTATAATTTGAGTTGGTTGCACTTTGTGAACATCAGTTTTTGTCTTAGTTTAACTAAGTTATGAGTTAACAGGATCGGCTTTTATTTTTTTATGCTCGTCATACTACAGGTTTATGAGTAACAACAAAAATAAGACTTCAGCTGAATTAAGCTGTCCAATAAAATAGCATATTTCAAATCTAATAAGTAAGTACTTTATTACCTTAACAATGTCATTTGTATGGAACTTGATTTGGTGAAGCTCATACATATAAAACATCAACACAAACACTTAATATAACATAAGGACAACAGTAACCATTACTTGACAACAGCCCCCAAACAGCCAATTTCAGCACAAACACATGTCAACATATTAATCAAAATACAGAAGGTAATTCTTAAGGACAAAATGTTAAACATGCTGATCTTACAGCTGTTGAATAAGTACTTTTAGAAAAATCTTGCAATCCTGCTCTTGAAAAGCCATTTACTAGACAGAAGGAAACTGAATGTGGGTGGACGGTGTAATGTAATTGCTGGTGTAGGATTTGTTGGAAGAATATTCAGTGTAACTTACTTGATTGAAAAGAACTAGCAACTAGATAATAATCCCTTTAGGCCTACTTTGAATTCATGTAGCTAGTCTATTGACGGAAAAAAAATTGAGAGATTTGCATTTTTTTTGCAGCAACAAAGCAATGAAACTATTTAATAAAGAATTACAATGCTCTGATTGTTAACCTAACAGAAGTATTCTACCTTGGCGATTTTCAAGGTGGCCAGAGATATGAACCAAAATATGTAAATTTCAAATTTATAGCATTTGTCATTTACCGTGTGTGCTTCTTGTTTCAGAACTAAGTCAACACGAAGGCCAAAAAACACAAAATCAAGTATTATGCATGCATTTTTAATACACATGAACAACACAAGTGCCTTCATATACCACAGTCAGGAAACCAATGGAGGAAAAAAAGTTCATAAAGATGACTTAAGTTCTGGAAAGCTTGTGACTGAAGAAAATATTTCCACCTTGGAGCAAATGGTAATGAATTGTTAAAGAGAGGTAGTGCAAGAGATAAGAAATGCTATTTTTACTATTTATGGGTCAGTTGAATCCATTCTTCAAGAACAATTATACATAACCAAGGTCAGTGAATGTTGACTGCCCAGAAGTTTAATTCCTGAAATGCATCTAATATTCAGTTAATTTTAGACCTCATAACATCCACTCAAAGAGGAACCACAATAATGAAACCCACATCTCATTGTTTCTTCTATTCCCCCCATACTCTCTCTCTAAGAGGTCATCAAAGAAAATTTCACAATTTTGCAGATCTATTTTTCCGCAGGAGCCTTTTTTATTCCTAACCTTATTTTTAACTCCATCCATCTACAACATAACCTGCACAAACTTCTTGTCTGCAGCTAACTTCAAAAAGGAGAACTAAATTCTTCAACGGCCAGTTTGAGCTGTAACAGATGCTGCTGTGTCACCAACAGTACCATTGTATCTGGTTCCACTGGTAAATTTAATATTAAACAAAGGGTCTCTAGCCAGTCTAAGAATCTTATTTACTGCATTTCTTGTAGGACATGTCCAGCCATCTACATAAGTACAACAGGGAGACTGGCAGAAGATCATTTCAAGAATAATGTTAATTTGGTGCAAGCCCAGAACATGTGACCCAGTGAGGCTGGGACTTGGTTGCAGCGTTCGCAGGTTGGATCATTCCCTGGAAACATTTTGGAGAGTTTTAGACGAGACAGATGTGCTCGATATATAATTTTGAGTTGTATAATTGTATGCTTTGCGCATATGGAGCTCGAGTGAATTCTCTGCATTGCTACTTTCTACTCCTTTTCTGATATATTAATTGAGAGATCTTTTTCCCAGTGTCCTCTTGGATCTTTGAAAGGGAGGGACTGTAAAATAATTTTATATATTGCAGAGATGGTGTCTAAATCCTTGAAATTGAACAATATTTTTTCCAGCATGGACAAAGGTGCAAGATGAGGAAAATCGGGCAGGTTCTCTAATGGCAGCTACTTCTCACCGGCTCTCATCTTTTCTCATTTCATTTGCATTGGCTATCCTTACCCTCCTATAAATGTTACCTGCTCTTTCCTCTTCAGTTGAACACTTGATGACGACTATACAGTCATAACACTGTGTCTTGAACATTCTTTTCACAGTAGAAATAACTTTGAACCTAAAATTGTGTTTGCACACCTACAAGTGACAGACTTCTTTGACAAAGGAAAATGACATATTTATTTTGAGTTAAAAAGACTCAATATAATTTTCATGTTTTTATCCATTCTATGCCATCAAAAGAGATTAGTGCCCTAACAGCTGTATTTCATTTCAACCATGCAAAGACACTCCGACCCATACATGTTCTTTTGACTGAAGTTAATAAAAAAAATTAAAGTGCTTTCATTTGAAGAGTATGTTAAATGTGCTATTTCTGGACTTGTACCATATTTAACAATAATCCACAAAAAGCAAATGTAGGGAAAAAAATACTCTTGTGCATTTTCCACTTAGTTACATCAAACAATCACTTTCACTTACGACCCACTTCTTTGAACAAAATGTGTTATAAACAGAAAAAGAATGACACCTGAAGCTCTGGCTAAATGCAGATTCAAGCAATTCGAGTTCTTCCTGTTCATCTGCATTTGCATTATATACACAAAAACAGGGCATCCGGAAAGTATTCACAGCGCATCACTTTTTCCACATTTTGTTATGTTACAGCCTTATTCCAAAATTGATTAAATTCATTTTTTTCCTCAGAATTCTACACACAACACCCCATAATGACAACGTGAAACAAGTTTACTTGAGGTTTTTGCAAATTTATTAAAAATAAAAAAACTGAGAAAGCACATGTACATAAGTATTCACAACCTTTGCCATGAAGCTGAAAATTGAGCTCAGGTGCATCCTGTTTCCCCTGATCATCCTTGAGATGTTTCTGCAGCTTAATGGGAGTCTACCTGTGGTAAATTCAGTTGATTGGGCATGATTTGGAAAGGCACACACCTGTCTATATAAGGTCCCATAGTTGACAGTTCATGTCAGAGCACAAACCAAGCATGAAGTCAAAGGAATTGTCTGTAGACCTCCGAGACAGGATTGCCTCAAGGCACAAATCTGGGGAAGGTTACAGAAAAATTTCTGCTGCTTTGAAGGTCCCAATGAGCACAGTGGCCTCCATCATTCGTAAGTGGAAGAAGTTCGAAACCACCAGGAATCCGATTGAACATCTCTGGAGAGATCTTAAAATGGCTGTGCACCGACGCTTCCCATCCAACTTGATGGAGCTTGAGAGGTGCTGCAAAGAGGAATGGGCGAAACTGGCCAAGGATAGGTGTGCCAAGCTTGTGGCATCATATTCAAAAAAACTTGAGGGTGTAATTGCTGCCAAAGGTGCATCGACAAAGTATTGAGCAAAGGCTGTGAATACTTTTGTATATGTGATTTCTCAGTTTTTTTTATTTTTAATAAATTTGCAAAAACCTCAAGTAAACTTTTTTCACATTGTCATTATGGGGTGTCGTGTGTAGAATTCTGAGGAAAAAAATGAATTTAATCCATTTTGGAATAAGGCTGTAACATAACAAAATGTGGAAAAACTGATGAGCTGTGAATACTTTCCGGATGCACTGTACAACAATAACAGGCTATTCACCAAACCTCTCTTATCATTTGCAATTCACATATTATTTTAAATAATAATGGTAGGATTTGAAGGAACCATAGTGCTTCTTACAACTGCACCACTAAATGGCTATTATCTACGTAAAGTTTTCTATGGAGAGATAATTTGAACAATTTCAGAAAAATTAACCCTTCATCACATTCTTCTATGACATTTTGGAGAGAGTGAGCTGAACTGAATAACAGATATAGATTATGCAACAAGAATAACTTACTGTATTTTTCATGAATGTTTTAATATCATTTGCAGTTATGCAGTATTGGCCCCATGTGGACCAAAATTCAAGTTCACTGAATCATAAATTTTGTGATCTCCATTCTCCATTAAAAAATTGAGATTAAAATGTATTTCTTGCCCATCACCACAAATAAAAATGGGTGAGGAATAAAGTAAAAATATACGTATAACATTTTTTAAGGAGAGCATCTCTTTAACACAAGACATTTTTAACATTAAAGAGAATTACAAAAAAAAAATAAAATAATTTGAAACCACTAACTAGTAATTTTGAAGGAAACCTTGGGAAGTTTAAAAGTGCAAGTTATATACTGGGTGACTGTAATATAGAAAACTAAGCAATGATTTCAGCCAATCCTGTGGGTACACAGTAAAAAAAATAAATAAATAATAAAATTCAGTGTGCCTGCCAAAGACTGATGAGATATTGCAACAGATAATCCAAGCATATTTAATTGCACAAAAGGTTACACAACAGTGAGAGACGTTTACTTAATGCAGCAGAGTACTGTAATAATACTAAGCTTCTTGTGAAACGCTTTGTTTTCTTCTGTAATATTTGTTAACTCTGTAATGTATTATATGTATAATGTTTGCTTCTCTAAGTCAGCTTGAACAAAGAGTAAATAATGAATAAGGCTTGAAATGTCCTAATGACAGTCCATTTGGGTTTCTATGGGATTCCTCCTTTGCACATTATTTTGCTTAATTTACAAGTGCTAGTGTTACTTTTAACATCAAATATTTTTAAGGTATGAGCACAAAATCATAAATACAGCAGCATATCTTTTTATGAGGGTATCCAGTTTTCTACAACCAATGTTATGAAGAACAATGACATAAAAAACTGGCAAGAGATTACTCAAGGAAACTAATGCAGCTGCAATAATGAAAAAGGGTTATAGATATACAGCATTGCTCATTTTATATGTACCTTTGATTTTACAGTACCAGGAGTTGAAAAACCTGGAGAGTCTTGATTTTGGTCCTGCAGAAAAAAAAATAGAAAGTTAAAACATTACTATGTTTAAATAAACCATTTCAAAAAGTCACTACTTAGAAAAATCTGAATACTTGTAGTGGCCAGTTGTCAAACTGACAATTCTGCTGTAACAGATATCAATCCGTCACAGGGGCCAGCAAAGGTCTTGTAAATTAATATGATTGCAACAGTAACAAATGGTAAGCTCTTCTAAAAGCTAATATAAGTACACAGGAGACAAGGGAGAGTATGCCCTGGTGGTATAATGTATAGAGTATTCATAATCAGAAATCTCAAAAGATGCCAGATTTACAGAGAAGTGGTAAGGAAACTCAGCATGAAAAATGGCATCACATAAGTCGAGTATGAGAGAGATAGGATTCAGTTCAGCTGCCTGTAACAAAATTGGCTTTGGTTTGCTTTGCACTCAGTAAGCTGGTCAATGCCCACATCTATCAAGAGTCTCAAAGTAGAAAAACAGCCCATAACAGGCTCCAAAATCTCACACTGATGCAAAGTTGGTCCTACTCTTTGAAGCAGGAGTAAAAGCACTTTATCAATTATCCTACTTTAGGAAACTACTCTTAACTTCAACACTTTAGTACAGCACCTGAGCTGTCCTAACTTGCTAGATGCTGCCAGAAGATGGCAGTCAGGCAGACAGTGGTATGCAAATCCTGGGAAAGGCTGAATGTTTTGGAAACACTGGACAACAATGAACTCATAAAAAGATATTGATTTGATATGGATGGAAATATATTTGTAATAAATCTTGTGTGTTACACTAATGATCTATCTACTTTGAGAAGCCATGCACTGTCAGCCAAAATGAAAGCATTGGTAACATTTTACTTTTTGGCTAAAGGGAAAAGAAAGCTTTGCAGTATCGATGATTCAGACATATCACAACTAAGCTTTCCTCAAATTCTGCACCAAACTTTCTACGCCCTTGCAACATATGAGGTAATACACAGATTTATACAACTCCACATGTGGTAATGTTAAAGCAAGCTGAATTCATGGAAATTGGCACACACATAAATATCACTGCCCCAAGGGTGGATGAGAATACGTGCATATGTCAATCGCAAGTGATATCACAGGTGGTCATAGGTGCAAACTGTGCTGCAGTAGCCAGTACATCGCTCTGAAGATAAGCAAGGCTGGATGGGTGATTGACAGAAAAATGTCATGCAGGAACACGAAGTTCTGCATTTCACAAACCCTTGGAACATTTACATTACACTTTACAAGCCCATGAAGAAGATTCAAAAAAGCAGGAAGAGACTAACAGATCATTGGATTATTAGACCCTCGCAGAAGATGTGTGGGATTAAATCACATTTAGGGACAGAGCAAGCAATTCTTGAAAGAAAATTTGGAAAACTTGAAGAGTAAAAACAACTTCAGTAACAGTGCAGGAATAGCCATAGACTAGTTTCAGTAACAGTTCCTTCATGAGGCGTTTCCTGTGACCATACCAGCGGGAACGTGATTCTTCTGAAAGCATTGCAGTGGATCATTCATTGTTAAATAGGCATGTTCGTTATCTGCCTTTACTCTCATTCGGTGGTTATATCTCAGTCTTATAATCCTGGTGTTCATTAAAATATTATTCATGATGCTGTTGCGAAGTAGAAACAATTATATGCAACGTAGCACACTATCTTACTTTATTATGTTTTCCTTATCGTTTGAACATTATTGTTTATTATCTTTGTGGCGAGCCTCAGCGTTAGTATCAGAAAACTACAAAACACCATCATGATTGTTAATTTGCAGCACGGGGTGCTGGCCTCCTACTCATCGCTTGGAGTGAGACCAGAACCTTTCATACAGGTAACTACCTCTCGTCCTACTCTGGGGTAGGAGAAATTATTGCACTAAAAGTCTGATTAAGCTAATTCATAGAAGTAATTCTGATTCACTTAATAAATATGAACACGTCTTGAAACTCAACTCCCAGGACCTGTTAGACTGCCGTTTTGGCACTGGGTCACCATTCTCCCCAATTCTTTACCAGTGTCAAATAATTCAGGTCTATGAATACAGTCCTCAGGCAATTAGATTTCCTGTTCCAATTATTCTGCATTCAAGACTATCCAGCAGTGCCAGTTTTCCTCTTTAAAGGTATAATTTCGTCATACACTACTGATTTTCAGCATTTTAAAATCTGTAAGGTGTTTCTTTTTTTAGCACTAGATACTTCTGTATAAGCATTACCTACTACATGATGCACGGTGTGTAGGGTGAGATATGGAGTTTAGGAGGTAACAACACTACCTGCCTGCTTCAGAGTCCTGGGATTGAAGTCCAGGCTGAGGTATTGGACAAGCCGATTTCACATTCTCCCTAAATTGTCTGGGATTTGCTTCTGGGCAAACCAGTTTTCCCAGTAGACTTGTGTGTTAAGTCAACTGGCGGTTCTAACTTGGCTTTGCATGAGTGTGTACGTAATTAGGTTGGTACACACCTTGTACAGTCTTTGGTCTCTATGTTTTCAGATAGATCCGGCCCCAGAACCCTGAACTGGATAAGCAGGATATAAGGTGATGAGTGAAGGGTGTAGATTCTAATGTATTCTGTGTCTAAATACACTGGAGACACATTAAACAATGGCTTAAATTTTTCAAAATTAAAAGTTAAGTAAGAGAACCGGATTCAGACTTTGGCCAAAATTATGTACCCTATACCATATGCTCTTTTTTATGTACTGGTCATTTAAGCTTTTTCTTATAAATTAGCTCACAAGTAAACTGAATACTGAAGGAGTTGCTTCCCTTTAATATTCTGTATAATTTATGCCTGTGTCTGTACTGTACTGTACTGCTCATCTCTAATATTCAGTGTTTGGATGTAATACCTACAAAAAAGTGATTTAAAAGAAGGTGGTAAAAGAAAGTTAAATATTTAAAGATATGGCAAAATTACATTTCTAAATTTTGCTTACATGTATTTAGCATATATTTTTGAATGCAAAATAGGAAACTAAAAAGACTAATTATAAAATCGGATCAATTAGAAGTAAGACTGAACCAATTATTTGTAAAACTGTCTGGAATAAAAACCCACCGTCACATTGGTACCCCGGGACTGAACTTGCGAACCCCTACCATACACCACCGTGGCTTTCCAAGGAAAACTTGCACAACTCTGCTTTACCGATTGCCTACTACATAATATACGACGAGCAGCCTTGACTTGTAAATCTGTTTTGCAATTTTGTTTGACTTGTCTTGTATGACTTACAACATTATGCTCTTAATTATATTATTGGGAAAGAATGATGGCAAGTAAAGGCCGTTTTCCACTCGTCAGTACTATTTTCAGAATTAAAATGTACAGAAATTAAATGTACAGCTTCCAACAAGGAACAAACCAAATGTCTCAAAACAAAGAAATACCACCAATCTAGCCTCGTTTACCTTTCTGCATCCGCACTCTCAATTGCAAGCATGAGATGCTCTAACACTGACAGTATTCTACAGTTTAGAGACTTTCGTTTTTCATATCGCGCTCCCCCATTAAAAAACGCAACACTTAGCGTGAGACTTACCTCCATGGTTGTACACGAGAGCGACTACGTATCTAAAATTTTACACTTCCAAGAACTAAAATAAAAAAATAAATAAATCCCAGTTTGCGGAAGTAGCAGCACGTATTTCAGGTACAAAAGCAAACAACCATAATCTCTTCCGCCTTCGTTGAAAGACGTCACGTGTGGGTGTGTGTAAAGGTTAGCGTGGCCGCCGGAAGTCAATGTCACCATAGAAATGGTGACGCCAGCCTTGCCGAGACAAGCGCATGCGCATCATGCAATATATACGTTTATTGCAAGGAACCAGGAAGGGATAGCTTTTGCTTTGTTCGTGTTTTTTCTCTCATTTAGTTAGTTCTATCTATCTATCTATCTATCTATCTATCTATCTATCTATCTAAGTAATACAGTTTGTAATATGTTAAGTCACAGCGTAAATGGACAGTGTTTCTATTCTTTGCTTGGTAAATGGCATGCGCCCCGCGCTCATAAAAGTCTACATCAATACTGTAGCTCTAAATAGATACCAAGGAAAGGCACTGAATGTACATACAAAGCAAGGGTAATCAAGTATTTTTAAATGTATTCAGTTATAACGTGGCAAGTATTGGTTTTAACATGCAGTCACTGTAGTTTTCAGTCAGTGCTTATTCACTCAGCCATTCAAGCTTTTTTGAAAATCTGTTATTATTAGACTTAAACACAATACCATACTACCTGCCTCTGATAGCACCTACAACTGCATATTATAAAATACTAAGGTCTTTGTGTGGGTCCAGTGGCTATGAGCAATCTGATGGATCAGTTTAGCTTTGCTGACACTATTGAAAAAGGAAGTGTTAGACACACAAAGAGGGGTAATGGCATAAGAGGCATGCTGAGAGTCACCTTCAATAACAGAAGGTATAAAAAGCAGAAAAGAGACAAGCAAGATGTCTCAAAATGATACAGTCTAAGAAGCAGACTTTACAGGAACACAAGAACCCACTTGAATGGGGGAGTGCCAGGCAAGAGAGGTTCAGACACATGAGAATACCAAGGAAAGGCACTGAATGTACATATAGGCCAAGGGGAATCAAATATTTTTTTATTTATTCTGTTACCTGCAACATTTTGAAATTTGATTACAACATTGGCTTGCAACATTTTAAGATTTGATGTACAATTGGTTACATTTCTTGTATTTTTCCCAGTCCCAGTGACCAGTCACACAGTGTGGAAAGCAGGATTTGACCTACCTGCCTGCCTATCTGGGAAAACATTTCTGGTTTGTCTTTATCACTTTCTGTCATGATTTGACTCTTCTTTCTTAATTTTTATAAATGGTTCCTAGGGCTCAAACTATATTTTACACATTGTTTTGGATGGCCAGGAATCAAATGAACATGTTTATTTTTTGTTTTAACTCATATTTACTTATGTTTGTAACTTTTTTGTGTTCCCCTGGTCACCTGACCAAGGATATAAAGGTCTGTGCCTTGCAATTCCTGATTGTCCAAGTTTGTGGATTCAGCTTAAAAACCCCAACATAGCTTTTGTTTGTTAAAAGAAAGTCATATGTTTGAACTTGGAATGACGTCACACCCGAGTTAACTGTGTTCCAGTAAAACATTCAAAAAATCTGTATCAACAAGTCCAAGAAAACCTTTGTTGTGCTCCATCAAAATAAACAGTAGTTGGTACCAAAGCAATATGCGGTATTTTGCATATCCAAACACTATACAAAGTATCTATAGATATAAGTTGGACAGAAATAGACAAAAGTGCTAATAAGCAGTATAGTACTACAGTTTTCACTGAAGTTTGCTGTGTATGTTGAAATTTTGGATCGACACCTATGACGGATGGCTGGGGGCTGGGACCCTTTCCTGGCCAGGAAGGACCATGTGGAAATACACAGGGCACTACCTCCCTACATAGCAGTCCCCGGTTGCATCAGGGCTACGGTTTCCCACAGGGCATCATGAATTTACTGATGTGCATGGTCCCTTTGGCATTGCTTGAGTGGTTAGTGCTGCTTTGCTGCTTCAGGTCTTCATCTTTGTTGAGACTGCATGTTCTTGCCTGTCCTATGGGTTCTGTCCAGGTTCTCTTTGGCACTTCCACACCCTTGAATTCTTACTGGGCCAATTTAGAGCCATCACTTAGACCAGGAATTCTTAACCTGAGGTCTGTGGACCCCTAGGGGGTCCATGGATGGATTTCAGGGGGTCCGTGAGGGTCAGATAAAAATTAACATATTCACTATACAGGCCAATATAGATAGATATCATCTGGATTGTGGCAACTACAGGGGGATATCACTGCTGTCTGTGCCGGGTAAGGTCCTTGCTAGGGTTGTCCTCAATAGGATCCGTGATCACTTGCTCACCTACCAGCCACCAGAGTAGTCTGATTTTACGCCTAAGAAGTCTACCATGGAGCGCATCCTGGCACTGAGGGTTCTCATGGAGTGCAAACACAAATATCAGCAGAGTTTCTTTGCAGCCTTTGTCGATTTTCTTAAAGCGTTTGACTCAGTTGATCGAGCTGCCCTGTGGGACATCATAAGGGTTCGCAGGATCCCTTCAAGGTTGCTAGATATAATGTCCTGCATGTACACGGGTACTGTAAGTACTGTGCAGAATGGAGGCAGAACCTCTATGTTTTTCCTAGTTGATTCTGGGGTTCTTCAGGGGTGTGTTCTGCTCCTACTCTTTTCAGTGCTTGTATGGACTGGGTGTTGGGGAAGGTCGTGGGGTCCAGCGGCTGTGGGGCATCTGTTGGTGAAGAAAGATTCAAAGATGTTGATTTTGCTGATGATGCTATGATCTTCGTGGAGTCAATAGAGGCTCCGATCAGGGCGCTCGAGAGACTGAGTGAAGAGTCTGAGTGTCTGGGCTTGCGAGTGTCCTGGATAAAAACCAAACATCCAGGCCTTTAATGACCTCTTGGGCACGGCCATCAGCGGTGTGTCTGTTTGCGGAGAGAGTGTCAATCTTGTCGAGAGGTTTACTTACCTTGGCAGTGACATTCATGTCTCTGGTGACTCTTCCTGTGAAGTCAGTAGATGGATTGGAAAAGCATGGGGGGTCATAAGTTACTGGAAAGGGGTGTGTGGTGCTCCCGATATCTATGCAAAAGGATGAAGGTCCAAGTCTTTAGAGTCCTGGTGCTTCCTGTCTTGCTATATGGTTGCGAGACATAGACGCTATCCAGTTACCTGAGATGAAGACTGGACTCCTTTGGTACTGTGTCTCTCTGGAAAATCCTTGGGTACCGTTGGTTTGACTTTGTGTCAAATGAGCGGTTGCTCATGGAGTCCTGAATGAAGCACATTAACTGCATTGTGAGGAAGCATCAGTTACGGCAGTACAGCCATGTGTTGCGTTTCCCCGAGGGTGATCCAGCTCGTAAGATCCTCATTGTTGGGGACCCGAGTGGCTGGACCAGGCCCATGGGTTACCCATGTATCTGTGGCAGATAGAGGGTAATTTCCAGTGGGTGGGACTGGACCGCGTGTCTGCCTGGGGTGTTGCCAACCGGGATCCTGAGCTGTTTCATTGTGTAGTGGGTGCGGCAACACACTGTACCAGTGCATTCTTCCCAACTTGACTTGACTTGATACAGGCCGGTACAGAGCTATACAGCTACCACATACCTTTGTGAATCAGGCTTTTCAGCACTTGTTTGAAAAGTCAAAATAGGTTGGATGTCAAAGATGATATGCACAACACCTGGTTGAAGACCACTCCACAGTTTCATATTCTTATTCCAGGCAAACAAGAACAACCTTCTCGTTGAAATAAAGTAGATAATGAGAAAGTAGATGTAGTAGTAGTAGATCTGTTTTAATTTGCACCAGAGGATTGTATTTCATAATTATAATGAGTGGCCATTACTTTTTGCATAAAAAAGGAGTGTTTTTTTAGACTGTTTCTTTAAAGTTTAATAATACTTTGTGTATGTCATATATGTATGAGGCAATCAAATCTTGATAAATAAAGTACATTATATTCAGTCAGTCATTATCCAACCCACTATATCCTAAAACAGGGCCACGGGGGTCTGCTGGAGCCAGTCCCAGCCAGCACAGGGTGCAAGGCAGGAACAAATCCCGGGCAGGGCACCAGCCCACCACAGAGCACACACACCAGGGACAATTTAGGATCACCAATGCACCTAACCTGCATGTCTTTGGACCATGGGAGGAAACCAGAGCACAGCAACGGGGAGAATGTGCAAACTCCACGCAGGGAGGACCTAGGAAGCAAACCCAGGTCTCCTTACTGGGAGGCAGCAGCACTACCACTGCGCCACCATGCATTCTATTCATTGCATGCAAAGTTATGTTTATGTGAATATTTCTGGCGAAGGGCGTCCATAGCTTTCATTAGATACTTACAGGAGTCTGTGACTCAAAAAAGTTTAAGAATCACTGACTTAGACTAACCTGCATGACCTTGGGATAATAGGAACCAACAAAGGAGAACAATTCAAACTTCACACAGATTTATAACAAGAACCCTGGAACAGTGAGACATCGGGGGTAACCATGGAGTCACAAAGATCCCATTATAGTTTTTTAATCCTACAATGTGACAAACACCAGAACAAAAGAACTGGCATACAGACACAATGGGTAGATCACTGCTGCTTCTGCTGTTGGGGCCATAGCAGCGCATATGCAACACATCATTCATTAATTTGTTTAAAGGCCTTGTCAAATTACATGAGTTTTCCATTGATATCAGTCATGTAATGTGACATATCCAGTGACCAAGACCAAATACTTTGCTATTTGCCCCCTCAAAATCAAACTAGCCTGATTTTGTCTTACTGTAAGTCATTTGAGCGGGTTTGTGTGTGTGTGAGAGGGAACTGAGAACCAGTGAGTGCTCAAACTGAAGTACAACACATATAATGCAGCTATGAGGAATAAGGCATGTGGGTGACTTGTCAGTCTGATGTCTCGTGTCTCACATATGACAGTAGAATGGAAAAAAAATTAATAAGGGGCAGAAATTGTAGCTGAATGCAAAGTACCTGGATACCCTTTGCATGGAAACCAGCTCAGTCATTCAGCATCAAAGTCATTGATTGTCACAAAAACGGGTGAGCTAGCATTACTTTGCAAATCTGAAAATATGCTGGAAAATCATCAAGTAGTCACAGAATATCACATGCCCTGCAATTTCTATTCATGCAAATTGACATGCGACTCTAATCAGAGGAAATGTCATACTTGACAATTGCAGTGCTAGTATTATTGCCTGAGCATGTCAATTTACACGACTGTAAAATTAACTAGAGTTCAAGCACAATCTCACCCCTTTTCCTTTTCCATTCTGCTGTGGTATGCACAGTGGCAGATGTACATTTTTGGGGTACTGAAGCTTGAACTATTACGGGGTCCCCATTTCAATCAGCAACGAGATCTGGGTAACCACCATTATCATCTTCAATGGAATTGTTCCTTAACAAATTACCGGACATTTTTACAAAATTTAACCACAGCACCTCAGATTTTGATTAAAATTGCTGTACTGAATTGCACTATATATCTCTATATATAAAAAAAATCCTGGAATGGAAAAGCAAGGCGACGATACGTGATCTTCTCGGAAGTTCTCGGAAAACATTTTAAAGACCCGCGAGACAAAAAAGACTGGCCACGGAGTGTCTCGTGGGGACCGTAAACTTGAGAGTTGGTGCCAAGAGATTGTCCCAGGGCAGTCTCGCGGGGATGTGGGACATAAGATTCTTGCAAGACATGCCCTTCTTATCAAATAAGAGCATGGACAGCCAGCAAAACATTCAGTCATGTAAAGTCACTTGGCACACACATATCCTGTGTTCTCAGCAAAGAAGAAAGAGCAGCACAGATAAAAAAGACCCAAGGTGCGATACATATGCAGAGAAAGGTACAGAATATGAAAGCAGTAAAATTCAAAAGTATTGTAGCGTCCCAGCCAGGCTGAAGCCTTTTTTGTTTTAAGTGACTGTTAGGTCCAATTGAGGGAGGGCAGAGTACAGAACGGAAGACTGATAGCTGGGTGCTGATTGATGTGGTAAGGGGGAGGTGAGACCCATGCGAGGAGGGGTTGGAGAGGGTGCTAGAAAGTTGTGTTTGGAGTTTCGCAGTCGCCGATTGTTAAAGTAGAACTTTTGTGACACTTTATTATGTCAGTTGCTACAGTATCAAAAAAAAGATAGCAAAGATCGCATTGACGCAAACAAAAGGAAATTAGTTTAAGTCAGAGAATTTCAAAAATGGAGTTTAACTCACATGCATTTATTGGTTACTTTGCAAAAAAAAATTATTAATTGCTGATGATGTGGATCATTTTGTCTGTGCTGAAATTCCAAACAGAGAAACCTATCCTATGTTATGGTACAAAGTCATTAAACACAAGTCTCACAGACCTCATTTAAAAAATTCAGCATATTGGGACACGAAAGATTCCAAATATTGTTTTTACAGAAGTTCTGAAATAAAAGTGAAACTAATGAAATAGCAACAATTCAAAGAAAAAAAATCTTACAAGTGTGTATCCGGAAAACCAAACACGGGGTTGGCGAGCGAAGCGAGCAAGGGGCAAAGCCCCCTAGTTATTAATTTTATTATTTTTTAAAAACATTTGTCATGCAGTAGACACCCAAAAGTTTTAAGCAATTTGGACTAAAGTCACTTCTGGTTCCTCTCTGTGATTAGGGGCCCTGAAGCTTATGCTTCATTAGTTGCATAGTAGATCCACCAGTGGGTAAGTAAAACATGCGATATCAGAAAGATGAGCCCCTCTTTGGCGGTTTGGCTGCCCCCTGTTCCTTAGTCACTGCATTATATACATTGTACCTTTGGGTGAACACTCTTTGGTTCTCAGCTGTCATGCACACAAAGCCCACCCCTACAACTAAAGACAAAACCAAACTTGTTTAATTTCAGCTAGTTGAGCTGAAAGTCGGGGTTCGTCACACTATGTGACTGGTAGTTATGTGGGTGTGTGGTGACACGTTTCTAAAATTCTGTAAATGAAATCTACAAGTGAAAATAGTTGGAAAAGTTGTGTAATGTAACAAGGCTTTTAGTATAGCAGGGCTTAAGTGGAACGAGTCCACTGTGGAGGAAAAGGCTGCTTATCAGTTGGAAGAACAAGATCTCTGGTTCAGCTGTTCAAACAGTGGCTTTTCCCAAGGGATGTGGACCCAGTAGGGATGTGCTGTGCTGGGCTTCTCTCCTGAGCAATGATACAGCCATTACATTAGGATAATTGAAAGTGTATATTTGCCATGTATAGGGTGGTCCAGATCTAATTATGCATTTTTCATTACGCTATAACTTATTAAGATTATTACATAGAAAATCACCCAAAACATGCCAGACCATCGAGAAGTGTGCGAATTGACGACATGAAGAATCGTCTTTGCAAACTGTAATTGTCCCCGCTTAAATCAAACGACGATCTGGATCTGCATAATTAGATTTGGAGCACCCTGTACTGTGTGATGGCGGTGGCACGATGGTGCAGTGGTAGCACTGCTGCCTTGCAGTAAGGAGACCTGGGTTTGCTTTCCGGGTCCTCCCTGCATGGAGTCTGCGTGTTCTCCCCGTGTCTGCGTGGGTTTCCTCCGGGTGCTCCGGTTTCCTCCCACTGTCCAAAGACATGCAAGTTAGGTGGACTGGCGATTCTAAATTGTCCCTAGTGTGTGCTTGGTGCGTGGGTGGATATGTGTGTGTTCTGTGGTGGGCTTTGTTCCTGCCTTGCGCCCTGTGCTTGCTGGGATTGGCTCCAACAGACCCCCATGACCCTGTGTTAGGATATAATGGGTTGGACAATGACTGACTGATTGACTGTGTGATGGCCTGACACCTCCTTCAGGGTTGGGTCCTGCATTGTGTCAGATGCTGCTTGGCTAGGGTCCTACTACCCCCAACTTTGAATTGATTAAGCAGGTACAGTGAAGGGAGTGTGTTGGAGAATGAATTTTAATAATGATTCTGCCAAAAAAAAAAAACCAAACTTTAGTTTATTCTATACCCAAGTGTTCTGTATTATTTTTTGCTGTAGATACAACAATTGGTTAGAAATCACCAGACTGTCCCCCTTGGCTTTGTCAGCTGCGGCTGATTGCTCCGCAGGTGAGGGAATAGCAATGACACTCAAAGATGAGAGTGTAACAGGTTCATGGACATCAGTGGATGAAGGCGCTGTGGAGAGGGTGTCTGTCATAGCAGCAATTTACACTGCGACCTTTCTGGTGCAAGAAGCACTAATTAAATTATGGATTTAACAGCAGGCAAAAAAAAAATAAAAAAACAATGGGACGGCTTCTTAGCATTAAATGTTGTGTGAGAAGAGGATGCCAGCACATTTCAGTGTCTTTTAAGATGATATCCTGTTAATAAATAGTCAGTCTGTTTCATTCTAGTTTTCCTATGTGAAAAGCTCTGTTACTGTGCATTGTAAATTTAACAGTAAAAATGTTGGGAATGGTGAAAGTAAAATACCTTATCTGAAAAAAAAGAAAGTTAACTTATGTTCTGCTGAAAATTACCTGTATATCTTAAACAATGCATTTCATTATGTTTTTTACTGTAAAATCAATATTTTTCTACCTTCAAAATATGCTAGATGCCGTTTACTGATACACTGCGGTTACAATGAAAAAATGGCTGCTAATTTTACAGTGTAAAACTGTTACATGTCAATGTAAAATGTTCACATAAAGCACTGTTTCAGTAACACCAAAGCACTGAAACGAAACCTACAGACAGACATGTAAAAAATACATTCTTTTTCTGTGAAAAAATGACAAGCGTGGCACCAAAAAGCAAGATAATACCATCAGAAAAGAAAGCGTATTATACCTTCCATTTTACTGCTCCAAGCTGTTTAAAGAAAAGTTGCTGTTTGTTGACCATGTATGGTTTGCTCTAATACACTGTCACATGGTGACCAAGAATATACAAGGGTGAGTAAAAAAATTATCTGTACTACAGCTGTAGAATTTATTTTAATCGACTTTCAGAAAAGACAAATCTCCCTGCTTTTCAATACACTTTGTCCATCTGTCAACAAGCTTTTGTATTCCTTCATTAAAAATGTTTCAGGCTGAGCTGCACGCCACAAATGCACCGCTGTCTTCACCTCTTCATCAGACCAGGGCCGTCTTAACACATGGGTACGCTGGGCAGTTGCCTGGAGGCCCCACAAGCATAGGGACCCATGCTAACCTATGTACGGTATGTTGTGACTTGCTGTCAATAAAGAAATACTATGCTACACTAAACTATAAATATTTGTTATTGTGTTACAAGTGGACATTGACATTCACCTCTGATTTAGTATCATGGTCACCTCTATGACCTCATGTGCCTGTATCTGTACGGATCTCATGCACTACCTAACATAAAAGTGTATGTGTTAACGTCACATCAACTTAATTCTCTGTAAAGAAATTTCGCAAATGTTTGTTTTGAACACTTGATTAATAATAAATAATTCATAGTAATTTTATATTGTGCCATCTCCGTCTGTATGGTTCATTTATATGTTGACATTTTTGTGTTTTTCAAGGTTCATGTTATGTTGTTCAAATATTTGTGTTGATTAATCTTTGCTGTACAGCATGTTTTTTAATGTTTAAACACTGGTTTTATTGGAAGTACCAATACAATAAATATATGCTACATTTTTTCGAGCAGGGCGGCACGGTGGCGCAGTGGTAGCACTGCTGCCTCACAGTAAGGAGACCCGGGTTTGCTTCCTGGGTCCTCCCTGTGTGGAGTTTGCATGTTCTCCCCGTGACTGCGTGGGTTTCCTCTGGGTGCTCTGGTTTCCTCCCACAGTCCAAAGACATGCAGGTTAGGTGCATTGGCGATCCTAAATTGTCCCTAGTGTTTGCTTGGTGTATGTGTGGCACCCTGCCTGGGGTTTGTTTCCTGCCTTGCGCCTGTGTTGGCTGGGATTGGCTCCAGGAGACCCCCGTGACCCTGTAGTTAGGATATAGTGGGTTGGATAATGGATTGATGGATTTTATCGAGCATTTACATTTTTATTGCTGTGCGTGGTTGTGTAGGTAGGGGCCCCAGTGCACTGCTTTGCCTGGGGGCCTATAATTCTGTTAAGACTGCCCTGCAAAGGACGTGAATGTTTGTCCTCATAGTGCTTCTTTCGAAACCCAAGTCTGTCGTGGATTATTGCACAGGCAGAGCCATGGCTGATTTGCAAATGATTTGTCATATCATCTACTGTCACTCGCCTATTCAACAGAATCATTTAACATGCACGCTCAACGTTGTCATCAGTCGTGGACATGGGCGGGTTTCCTGCTCCTTCTTCGTGGCTGACATTTGTGTAACCTTCCTTGAACTTCTCTATCCATTCATACACTTTTCTTTGCAACAAAACACTTTCTCCATACTGCGCACAAAGTCTCATATATCGGCACCAGGCACACCCTCAGACGACAAAAAAATGAATCACTGCACATTGCTCTCATACAAATCACAAGTGGGATAGCCCACCATAGTTACAAATAATCTGACGTAATACATTCTTACCTGCACAGCAGTGACTGGGGAGACAGGGACCTCGTATGGAAAGTGCTGATAAGAAGTTGCTGCCAAGAGAAGTTTTAATATAACCAGAGTGCGGAGAATTTTTGACTCACTCTCGTATATTGTTTAACTTTAAACAGCTACTTTATACTTAATTCAAAATGATCATTTGTATTTGCTTTGTGTAGCTGTTGCTTCAAAATAACTTTTAATTATTGTCCACCCGAGGTAAAATAAGTTTGTGTGGATGTCATATAGAGTATGATGCATTTTTTCAGAACTGGGTTTTTTTCTTGGCACCAATTTCTAAGTTTGCATATACAGGTAGTTACGATATTTGTAGAAAGAAATGCCCCTTTTTACCATTTTGTTCCTGGTGATCTACGTAGCTTTGCACAGTGGGGGAAAAAACTTAAACAGTTAGCAGAGTTATTTTTCCCCACGTGCTGAAGGTTGTTTGAGGTTATGAAAGATGATTTATGACGAGTCGTATTCGATAAGCTGGTAGAACACCGGTAGAACACCATACCTTTCGTATTTCAAGATTTTTTAATGGTTTACTGGTTGGCATATTTATTATAGTGTGTGGAATTCAGGTTATGGCAAAACATTAACTTCTATTGTAATGTGTTGTAAAGAAAAAACAGTTAATTACTATAAAGTTATACCATAGACCTAAAAATATTGTCACCATATTGTTTGCAATAAAATTCTAGCAACCACAGTTTTTTACCATAAATGTAACATTTTTTTACAGTGTACTATAAACATAAAAATATTGGCACCTTCTTTTTTACAGTAAAATTCTGGCAACCACAGGGGATCTGCCATAAATTTAACGTTTTTTTTTATTTTACAGTTTAGCCAAAACACTCCCTTGAGATGACATGGATCAACCACTTTGAGTTCGAAGGAAAGAGCTTATCTTGGCAGCATCAGTTACAAAGTAGGAAGGAGCTCTGGATGGGACACCAGTCCATCACAAGGCACACTCACACACTCAAGACCACTTTAATAATAATAATAATACATTTTATTTATATAGCGCCTTTCCCATGCTCAAGGCACTTACAGAAAATAAGAGAAAACAGCAGGGTATACAGCGTATAGCATTGTACAAACCAAATAAATAAATAAAGAATATTAAGACAGTAAATTCAGAGAAAGTCTAACGGACAACAGAATTGATGGCCTAGCACACACACATACAGGTTACATAAGCATTTTGACAGAGAGGTAAACTGAGAGAAGGGTAATAAAGTCAAGTAGACCTAAAAGCCTTCCTGAACAGATGAGTTTTGAGTTGTTTTTTAAAAGAATTCACGGAGTCAGCTGATCTGATTAATTTCGGTCGGTCATTCCAGAGTCTGGGTGCTATACTGCTGATGGCCCTGCTGTCACCCACGGAGTGTAGATTAGTGTGGGGCACAACAAGATTGCCAGAATCAGAGGACCTTAGTTGGCGGGCAGGCACATAGTGATGGAGAAGGTCACTGATGTAGTTTGGTGCGAGGTTATTTAAGGCTTTGTAGGTTATTAGTAGAATTTTATATTTGATTCTGTAAGACACAGGGAGCCAGTGAAGACGGAGCAGGATGGGTGTGATGTGCTCGCTGCTGCTGGTTTGAGTAAGGACTCTTGCAGCCGAGTTTTTAATAAGCTGGAGCTGTGATATAAGATTAGAAGGGGCACCTGCCAGCAGCAAGTTACAATAATCTATGCGGGATGTGATAAAAGCATGGACAAGTTTCTCAGCATTAGAAAAGGAGAGGAAGGAGCGAACACGGGATATGTTATGGAGGTGAAAGTAAGAAAGTTTCTTAATGTGATTTATGTGGGCGGAGTAAGAAAGGGAGGAATCAAAAATGACACCAAGATTCTTTGCAGTGGAGGCAGGTCTGATGAGATCACCGCCAAGATGGACTGGGAAGGAGCTATTTTTATTAAGTTGCATTTTAGTCCCAATTTGCCTATTTCTTTATTCTACATGCATAAGTTAATGGAGTCATTACTGTCCCATATAAAGAGTACAGTAAAATTCTCGCTTGCGTATGATTGTCAACAGGCAACACGTTGCCATTCTTTGGTGCCATGATCAGTGTACTGCCTTCCTTTGAAACTTTCTTATCTGAAATAGTTGATTAGTAAACGTGAAATTCACAGACAACATCAAAATAGGAGGGATAGCAAACACAGGCATCAGGTAGTATGACACTGAATTGCCAGGGCCCAGCATCTTTTCTTTCGCTGAGTATATCAGGGGATCTGCCATTATCCCTTAATCTCATCCAGGGTGGTCAGGTACCTGCTGCTATCCAGGCATTCCAGGAGGTCCATCCTGGGGATGGGATATGCATTGAAATTGAAAGGAAGGTGGCATGGTAGTATGGTTGTTCCCTAACTGTGATCCCAGGTTGTCTGACAATGTCATGATAAATCAGAATCATCCAGTTCATCTTGGCATCCACTACTCTGGTGACGGAGTAGATAGCATCACCCAGGTCATGTCTCCGTTGGGGGCTAAGGGTTTTCCTAAAGTTGAGTTCACTGATATCCCTGACCACCTGGTCTATATCTCCAGGGTTTAAGTCTGACGTGGTAAATACTCTCCTGTAGGAGTCAATTTAGCTGGAACAGTAGATAATCCACCAACCCCTTCCACTCCTGCACTCAAAGGGACCTTGTCAATGGGAGACGAGTTTGAAATACTGTAGGAGATGGGCACCCATAACCATAACCCTGTACCCCAGGCAGAATTTGTGGAAGGTGGGGTCACTGTTGTACTGCTGGACTTGGGCACTTTGTGTTGCCTCCATGTGCTCTTTCACTAAGAGTCAGAGTTTGGCAATATGGTCATGCAGTCCCGCTATGTAATCCAGAATATTGCAGGAGGAAGGGGGCTTTCCTCCTCCTCCTAGCCCTCCTTCATGAGATCCAGCATGCACTGTGGCTGTCTCCCGTACAGCAATTTAAATGGCCAGGAGCCCGCTGAGGTCTGCTGCAACTCACGGAAAGTGCACAAAATCAGAGGCAGGAGCTGATCCCAGTCTCGTCAGTCTGCCTCCACCGCCCTTTGCAACATCTGTTTGAGCATTTGATAAAAGTGTCAACCAGAACGTCTGTCTGTGGGTGATAATTGGACAATTTGAGATGAGTGATGAAAAGCATCTTAGCAACCTACTTCAACATCCAAGATTGAAAGGTGTCCCTTGGTCTGTGCGGACCTCCTTGTGGATACCAACTCATTAAATGATCCCTATTAGTTCCCTGGGAATAGTCTTAGAATTGGGCACTCTCAGAGGGATAGTTTTGCTGTATCAGGTGTGTGTAATTAACAGCAATTAGAATGTATTTATGGCCATGAACCGAAGGTTCAAGTGGGTCACCCCGATCTGCTTGAAAAATCATTTACTGACATTGGGACAAAAGGCGTGCAGTCTGACACTATGGGCGAGACCTGCAAAAATGGCGCACCTCTTCATAAATGCCAGACCGATGAAATCTAGCGGTAATTCTTTTGAGGGTTTTTTTTCTGGAGCCCAGGTGAACCCTCAAAAGTCGGACATGAGCCAAGTCATATATCTCGCAATGATACAGTCATGGGATCAGGAGTTGGCTCCGCTTTTCTCCCTGGTGCTTTACCACCCAATACAGTAAATCATTTACAAGCACAAAATGCAGTCCTAGCAGGATGGAGTTGGTGGTTTGTTGTTTGTTGACAGACACTGCAGTATTTCTTGCAAACTTCAGTGAGTTATCATTCCACTCCTCTTTTTGGAAGGAGGAGGGCAGGGAGTGAAAATAAAGATGGCTAAAGGGTTTGATGTGGGCCCAGGAGATGAACATCGTTCCTCAGGAGGGTGTGTTGTTGTGGTAAATGGCAGGACAATGTCCTCAGTTTGGAAGTCTGCCTTGTCCCGCTGGGTGGATGTGTCTTTGCCTGCTCTCTTGCATTGTGGGGAACTACCAAGTAATAGGGAAGAGCCATTCATGGGCAGGCTCTTCTCCCAAGCATGTTCAGGCTGCAGCACACTCTTTCCACTTTTTCTTTCAGGCCAGTCTCTGTCCAGTATCATAGCGTAAGGTGGACATGGCAACACCACTACATGCATCCTGCAGAGCTGTCCATGTGTACATACCTAGCAGAACATGGTGAATGTACATTTTTTGCTAAAACATTGCTAAACAGATATTTCCTGGAAAATCAGCTCACATCATAAAAATAAAGTATATTCACATAATTATGACCTTTCAAATTGAAGACGGGAATCTGGACCAATGAATGAGAAGGAGAGGTGGATCTTTAATTTAAAAGCCCAGCCAAGGCATGGGTTTCTTGCAAATTGCATCAGGTTTTTCTCCAGGACTTCCCTGTATTTTGCTGCATTCACTTTTTCCCTCATGAGTCTTCCAGGACCTGCCGCACAAAATAATGGCTGCCACCACAATGCTTCATTGTGGGGATGTTGTGTTTTTTATAATGTACAGTGTTCAATCATGGAATTTAGTCAGATGGTATAAAAGCTCAGTTTTAGTTACATCAGACTTCAGAATCAGTTTTTTGGCAGTGGTTTTCTGTTTGCCACTCTCCTATAAAGCTGTAGCTGATGAAGCACCCAGCCAACTGATGTTATCTGTTTCTACAATCTATTCATCTGTAGCTTGTAACTCCCTTAGAGTTCTCATAGGTTTCTTGGTGGTCTCCCTCACTAGTTTTCTTCTTTCATGATCACTCAGTTTTTTGTGAGAGGCCTACTGTAGTAGGATGTAGTGCCGTGCCATACTCTTTCTATTTTTAATGGATGATTTAACTGGATATTCAATCACTTGGATATTTTCTTGCCTCCATCTCCTGATGTGTGCTTCTCAATCCTCTTTTCACAGAGTTGCTTGGATTGTTCTTTGATTTTCATTGTGTAGATTAGTCTACCATACTGACTCGCCACACATTGGAGCTTCCAGATCAGGTGCATTTAGACTACAATCAACTGAAAGCCAAGACAGGATATCACCTTTAAACTAATGATGGGTCTTCTAAAATGAGCTGGCTACACAAATAATGATTTAGGGGTGTCATATTGAAGGGGGTGTTTTTCTGGCTTTACAGTATGTGTGAATTTAACTAAGTCCGCTTTGGAGAAATCTGCTTTCATTTTGACATTAAACAGTATTTTTCTGTTGATGAGTATCAAAAAAGCCAAATTTAATCCTCTGTGATTCAGTGCTGTATAACAAAAACTATGTAAGCTTTTTATTTGGTACTGTAAATATATAACACTCTGAAGTATTATTTTGACTAAAAATTGTGGAGTAGACATAATGATCAGAATAAGTAAGATAATGATTCAGATCTACTTAAAAACTGTTACATATAAAACTCATCACCCAATGATGTTATTAGGATCACAGGCAGAGAAACATGGAACTGGAGCATTTCTTTACTCACTTTCCCTATGCTCTCACTGAAGCTACGGTATATGGCCTTCAATACATTATTTTAATCAGGTATACTGTGTGATGGGAAATGAATGGTTGGAAAATGTAAATCCATGGAGTGAGTGATCAGGCCCAGATTTAAGCCAAGATAAGATGTCTCTCTATTATAAAAGGAAATCCTGGGACAAGACTTTCTCTGAGATAATTTCAACTCCCACAAAAGATAATTTCAGGTCCCACAAGATGAGAATTTTTGCCAAGAGATTTTGCCAAGTCCCACCCTCCTTTCAAACATTTACAACCATGGCCATGGCCCAATCACTTCTAATTCGTGTGAATGCTTTGTCAGACACAGTTCCTGTACTCTCAGTTCCAAGCGGGGTCGGAAATAAAAGACAAAGAGTAGAAGACAAAGTAAAATGTTGTAAAGAGGTTCAAAAATGTTGGCGCGATACACAAGCAGAGCAGGTTAGAGATTATGAAAGTACTAAGATTCGAAAGACTCAAAAAACTGATAGTAAAGATCGCATTAACGGTAACAAATGGAAATTATTACTTGGTGAAATAACAGAACAGCGAAAAGAGATCGAATATATGGACATAGATGATATGACAAAAGTATTTAGATTTTGTTCGGCTTTAAACTTTAAGTCGGAGACTTGTAGACCGACTAATTTGTGTTGCCATCAGGGAAAAGTAGTGTTTCTTCCCAATGAACAGGCCTATCCGCAAAAATTAAAAGATTTGTTGTTTGGTGAAAGTGAAATCCACATACGTGAGCGGCAGAGATGTGAAGTGGCTGGCATGTAGCGCAGGCTGGGGGGTTGGCAAGCAAAGCGAGCAGGGGGCAAAGCCCCCTAGTTTTTCTTAATATGAAGGATGCTAATAAACTAATTTACACATTAATTTCTAGTAGGATTGACTATTGCAATATGTTATTCACTGGCTGTTCTAATCATTCTTTATGCAGCTTTCAGTTATTTCAAAATGCTGCGGCAATAATTATAAGAACCAAAAAGTATGAACACATAACTCCAGTTCTCAAGTCCTTGCATTGGCTCCTAGTTGAGCTTAAGGCTGATTTCAAATTCCTCCTTTTAACATATGAAACCTTAAATGGCCAAGGCCCAGCTTACTTAAATGAAATTATCATTACTTATGAACCAGAGTGCACATTAAAAAATCTCAAGATGCTGGCCTACTTATGATTCCAAGGATTACTAAAATACCAGTGAGAGGATCAGCTTTTAGTTACAGGGCCCAGAAACTGTGGAATAGTCTACCTGCTAATATAAGAGGTGCCTCTTCAGTTTCAGCTTTTAAATCCTGGCAGAAGACTGACAGCCTTAGTTTAGCATGCCTTGACTAGAGCTACTGATTAGCTGTGCATACTGCATCTCTGTTTGTTAGTGATTTGTACAGAAATATAAGTAACAATATTTATAAAACTAATACTAACCCTCCTCCATTCTGTTTCTCTCCATGGTATCTTGATGCGGCACTTGGTGCCAATGCCCTACTGCCAAGCTGTTTTTCTGCCCTCAGAAAGTCATCTCAGATAAGAGAGCATTGGAATCATCAGATAGATTGCTCCCTTAACAGACTGGACAGACAGCACAAACTCCACTATAGAAAACCCAGGAGGGTGTAGGTGGCTACTCAGCTGAGGTCCTCAGGACTGTGACTGTATCTGACTTTCCCTCATGCAATTGACTGTGAACACCTGCAATGGTTTTGGTTCTGATCCCTGTCTGACTTTTGTTTAACCTTTTAATTCAAATTCATTTAACCACCATTCATTCTAAACATTCATATCAGAAATGATGGACTGAATCACTTTGCAATGTATTTGTTTTATAGGTAGCATTAGCCTTATCTTGGCTGCCAGTCCACCGAATGGCACACCTGTGCTTCCATTCATAATGAGGTTTAGCATGCCAGTTAAGAGCCCGCCATGAACCAAACACACAACCACAAAGACAGTGACTGGACAGGAATTTGAACTCACGTCCATGGACTGGTGAAGCAGTGTCAATCACTGTGCCACACAGCTGTCATTCCGTCAAACTTACTTAATGAAAAGTTTAATAAGAAAAATACATAGGAAATTTAAATAGCGAGAGGACTGAAGTGCAGTCTTTTCTGTCTTTGCCTCTCTTTGTTTGAGTTATGCTTGCAGGCACACATTTTCACTCCCACCACACATGCCAGTTTTCTTAATAGCCTTGACGTACAACATCTCGTCTAATTTGGATTATTTTAATATTTCAAATTTTCCTTGAAGGCGCAGGTACGCCCAAAAACAAGGCGCCGTAACGTGATGCCCCAGTGGGCAGGTGACAGAACTTAATTAGATTCTTTGACTTCTCTAATAAACACCGCCGATTTCATAAGAAGCACAGAAGGGAAACACTGCAGCTGGTTAATGCGGGTGACTCACAATAAAAGGTCATAGTTATTTTTCAAAAAAAAAAAAGATGAATGCTTTTCATTTTACATCCATAATAGAATGGATATGAATTGATTCTGCCTGCTGCTGTGGTTTCCGAACAAAAGATGCATTGGATATGTTACAAGCTTAAAATAGATTTGTGAATGAAATGACACAATGAAAGACATGCTGGCCTGAGGCAAAAATATTCTGAAAAGTGAGTGACCCGTGGGATCTGTCAAAAAATCAGAAACACACTCAGGACGCACATGTGGTATTCAACTGCATTTACTTCTGTTAATCCCCCCATATACCCTAACCTTACATAACAAAGCCAAAATCAACTATGGGTGCTGAGAAGTTACATTAATAATGAGGTTAACACTCATCACATCTCCCCTCTTAGGAATATTCTGAACAGCCAGATAGAATGTCATATTGTAGGAAACATCTTAATGCTAATCTAATACAGACATATTAAAGTATCTTTTCTAAAGTATCTAAATGATAAGTTTCCCAATTTTTTACTTTCTCACATATGAAGTATAGGGAAAGTATTGTAATCGTCCAAAAATTCCATTTTGAGGTTTTGATGAATCTTGACATATTAGACCTCCCTGAGTCCGAAAATACCATTTTTGGAATTATGTCCGTGTGTCTGTCTGTGTGTGTGTGTTCATGTAAACATGATATCTTGAGTACGCTTTCACTTAGGTCAACGATATTTTGCATAAAAGTATTTTGGTACAAAATGTCAATTCCAATCTGTCTACTTTTGGGCTGTTTCCGTTAACTGGAAGTGGTACTTTATCTTTTATTCATGCAGCTGCAGAGTCTGATTTATTCAACTTTACTTTTATAATAATTGTTCAATATATTATTAATTTGATTTGATTTGTTGTTGATGGTTCTTTAATATACATAATATAAAAATATAATCATTGTCTTGCGGTTTACTCCTCAAATATCTATATACAAGTATACGAGAAAGTCTAGGGGAGACCACTCCCAATTTTTTTGTTCGTCTTTATAACGGACAGGTAATTTTATAATCCATCCAGATCTAGTTGTTTTTCTCATGTTGGTGACCTTGGCTGTTGGGGGTGAGCTTTCTACTGGATGTTGTTCCACCTCAGGATCCTCAGTGATTGGTTCAGCCTGTGTTTCTAGAATGTTAGTTGGGGTATCCTTTGCATTTGGAATGACCTGTAGGTGTTTCCTATTCCTCATGAACTCATCCTCTTCTGTTTCAGTAATGTAAGAATGTGGATTTTCTGCTTGATGTTTCACCACTTGTAGTATGCCACCCTTTTTCGTTAGCTAGTTTTACTCGTACAATGTCTCCAGGTTTAAGTGATGGAAAAGATTTGACTCTGTGGCATGTATTAGTGATAGTTATAATTGGATACTAACCTTCACCTATTCTGTTTCTCTTCTCGGTACTCAAATGTGGCCCTTGGTGCCATGGCCCACCTGCCAAGTTGTTTTGCCTGCCTATGGTAAAGTCATCCCTGTTGTAGGATCGCAGGAATCATGGGAAAGAGGGGTCCTTTCATCTGACTGGCTAGCCCAGCACTGTTTCAGCCGTGGAATGGCCAAATGAGGGAGGCAGCTCGATGGATGAGGTCTTCAGGACTCTAAAAATATCCAAATCTTATTATATAATATCATCTGCTGTTAAATTCTGCTCCGTGGTTCTAAAATTTTTATTTTTATACTGTATTGAGGATTTGTTCTGCTCTGTGTATTGTTTTGTTTTGACCCCCTTCTTTTGACACCCACTGCACGCCGAACCTACCTGGAAAGGGGTCTCTCTTTGAACTACCTTTCCCAAGGTTTCTTCCATTTATTCCCTACAAAGGTTTTTTTTTTGGGAGTTTTTTCTTGTCTTCTTAGAGAGTCAAGGCTGGGGGGCTGTCAAGAGGCAGTGCCTGTTAAAGCCCATTGCGGCACTTCCTGTGTGATTTTGGGCTATACAAAAATAAAATGTATTGTATTGTATTGTATTATAGTAATAGTGATGGGATTTTCTGTCCTTCTCTGCTGTTTTAGGTTGTACTCACCTTTGTCCACATGTAATCCCGCAAAGTCTAGTTTGGTTGACTAGTGTGATCGCTCCGTACCGGGCCAACCACACTCCACTTGGAAGAGGTGGGCCCAGGCACGGTTCAGTAGCATTTGGGAACAGTGTGATTGTTAAATATGCCCTAGCATGGAAAGCAGACATGACATCAATGATGCGACAAAACAGGTTTTTATTCTCACCTTACACATGAACGTGAATTGTAGTTGGCAAGAAAAGTTGCAAATTCCTCCCTTAAAATATCTTCCCTCCTGTAAAAGTCTTCTCAGATGTACAGCATGATTAACAGCAAAACACTGTGCTGCACACTCAACAAATCTGTAAGAGGGTAGAGTGTTATCCTGCCTTACACAACTCCAAAACAACCACAAAATAAGTAAAATCATTTTGAAATGCATGCTGTCACACCATGTTTGGATCTTGTTTTGGCTTTACACAAAGTCGCATGGTCATGACGAAAGCGTGCCCGGGCCCGGAACATTAAGTGCAGTGTGAGTGCTCGCCAGTGAGGAAGCAGGGAATAAACGTGCCTAGTGTGAGTACACCCTTAAAGTCAGGCAATTTTGGGTGTAGTTTACTAAGAAGTATCAGGACAGTGGTGCATACAGTATCTGGCATCCCATAAGCAGCTGTGCAGGGCTATAGCCTGTAACTGTAAATGGCGTGGCCCTATATGCAAGTAAAGCTAGGAATGAATCATTCTGTTTCAAAATTTTCTTTGTCATTTGAACTGCCTTTTCAGCCTCACTATTACCTTGGGGGAAATGAGGGCTGGATGTTATATGGTCAAAACCATATTCCCTTGCAA
Organism: Polypterus bichir lapradei; assembly: GCA_026402145.1. Lineage (NCBI taxonomy): Eukaryota > Metazoa > Chordata > Cladistia > Polypteriformes > Polypteridae > Polypterus > Polypterus bichir. The sequence goes on along the minus strand of JANRMT010028174.1, from coordinate 39,508,060 downwards.
ATGTTTTAAATTCTGTTGAGGTACAGTAAACTGTTTGGTATTATCCGAGCATAACTGTTCAGGAATGTCAAAGCATAAAAACATGCTTTTCAGCTTCCTAATTACTCTCCTGCTAAAGGTGTCAGAAATATCTGCTATTTCTTAAAATCTTGAGAAATAGTCTATGACTACAAGGTACTGTTGACCATGAACTTCGCACAAGTCTGTGCCAATACGTTGCTAGAGACTTGATGCCAATTCAGTCATCATCAATGGCTATTTTCATTGAGTTGGCTTCTGTTCTTCACACTGGCTACAATGACTCACCTTTTCTTTTATATCTCTGCTGATCCCCGGCCACCAAACAGAGAGTCTGGCTCCTTCCCGGCATTTAATAAGCCCTTGGTAGCCTTCATGTATACAGCTGAGCACATAACTTCTCAGCCTTGGCAAGTATATTTCAACACCAGCTGCATTTCTTCACTCTGTTTATCTTCTCTTGCTAAGCAAACCTATGCTTTTCAGGTCAGGTCAGGTCAGGCTGGGTAGCATGCACCCACCACACAACGAAACAGCTTGGGATCCTGGTTGGCAACCCCCCAGTTGCCATCTGTCTGCCCCAGCTGAGTGTTACGTACGCATCCCCTTGGCCTTGTCCAGCCACTTGAGTCCTCAACAATGAGTATGCTGTGAGCTGGATCACCCTCAGTTAATCACGCCACATGGCCGTAATGCCATAACTGAGGCTCCCATACAATGCAGGTAATGTGCCTAATTCGGAACTCCATGAGCAATCGCTCATTCAACACAAAGTTATATCAGTGGTACCCAAGGATTCTCCGAAGAGACACAGTACCAAAAGAGTCAAGTCTTTGTCTCAGGTCACTAGATAGTGTCCATGTCTCGCAACCATATAGCAAGACAAGAAGGACCACAACTCTAAAGACTTGAACCTTTGTCGTTTTGCAGAGATATCAGGAGCACCACACATCCCTTTCCATTGACCTTATGACCCCCTCTCCCCCAATATGTCTACTGACTTCATAGGAAGAGTCACCAGAGACATGAACATCACTGCCAAGGTAAGTAAACCTCTCAACAAGGTTGACACTCTATCCGCAAACAGACACACTGCTGATGGCCGTGCCCAAGAGGTCATTAAGGGCCTGGACCTTTGGTTTTAATCAGGACACTCACAAGCCCAGGCACTCAGACTCCTGGCTCAGTCTCTCAAGAGCCTCGATAAGAGCCTCCATTGAGTTCACGAAGTTCACAGTATTGTCAGCAAAGTGAAGATCAGTGAATCTCTCTTGACCAACAGATGCTCCACAGCCACAGGACCCCATGATCTTGGCCAACACCAAGTCCATGCAAGCATTGAACAGAGTAGAAGCAATTATGCACCCCTGATGAACCCCAGAATCACACAGAGGTTCTGCCTTCACTCTGCACAGCACTCACAGTACCAATGTACAGGCTGGTGATGCAATAAAAGCTTCAACCTCTTCTTCCAGGTCATAATGTTCACAGTAAATTGAAGGACGTCGTCATAGAGTATCAGCTATGAGAAGTGTTTTCCCTGGAGTGTACACAGCTGCTGGTTTGAAGCGCATCGTCCTTATTAAAAATCTCTGGCAGCAAAGGGGAACCTTATCAAGATTTTCCCTATTGATTAGTGGAACTAATGGCTAGTGATCTGTCAATTGTTTAAATGAATCTAAACCTGACAGGTACTGAAAAAACTTCTCACAAGCACACATGGAAGCCAGGCAGTCTTTCTAATTTCTTTCTTTCTTAGTGTATGGGAAGAAAAAGCAACTGGCAACATCTTGGCATCATGCTCCGAAAGTAATTCTCCCCAAATGCCGTAACTATTAGCATTAGAACTTACTACAGTTGACTTTAGTACATCATAAAATGCCAAAACCGGGGTGCACATCAGACTTAAATACGTCATCTTGACTTTTTCCCCATGACGAAACAACATCTGATTTGTGAAGTTCATTTAGTAGTTGCAGTATAGTAGAGCTGTTCGGCAAGTACCTACATAGATAGTTAATTATGCCAAGTATCTGCTTTAATTCTGTGACATTCTGAGGTCTTTCAAGGTGTAGAATTGCACAAACTCTTTTGGGGTCAGGGCTCACTCTTGCGTAACTAATTTTGTGCCACACAGAGGAAAGTTCACTTTTATTAAACAGATATTTTTCTTTATTAAATTTTAGACCTGAAGCTTTAATTACTATACCACCTCTGCTAGTCTTTGATCATGTTCTTCCTGTGTGCATCCATACCTGATGATATCATCCATGAGGCAGGAGACCCCCTCTACACCGGACAACAGATCAGACATTTTCTTTTGAAAAATCTTGGGCACACTAGCAGACAGAAGCAATATCTTTTGAACGGAGTTATAAAAGCTGTCACCTTCCTACTGGCTTCTTCCTGGGGAATCTGCCACAAGCCACTGGCTGCATCCAGGCTACAGTACACTTTTGCTCCAGAAAACCTTGGAATAATAGTAATAATAATAATTCTTTACATTTATATAGTGCTTTTCTCACTACTCAAAGCAGTCTCCATGACCTGGGGCATGAACCCACGATCTCCTTACTGTATGGCAGCAGAGCCTACCACGGAATGATATCACCAAGGGTTGGTAAGAAATATTTCTCATGCATCATGGCTTCATTTTGTCATTTCAAGTCGACACAAATCTTAACCTCCCCATTTCTTTTAATTGCTAGAACCGCTGGTGCACACCAAGGTGGTGGCTCAGAAATTTCCTTGATCACTTCCAGTTTCGCCATCCTTTTTAACGCCCTTTCCAACTTTGCTAATAATGAGATGGGCAGCCATCTTGTGACAGTTATGCAATATGGCACAACTGTCTATTTAATTATTATCTTTACTAGTTCACATTTCAGGAGATCCACTGAGCTAAACACACTCTCCTGCACCTCTTCTATTCTCTGTTCCAAGTAAAATAAAATCTCTCTTTCCAGCTTCGTTCTGGCCACTTAATGACCCAGTACCATATTAAGATTTCACATCTTTTATAATAATAATAATAATAATTATTATTATTATTATTCTTTACATTTACAGTATATAGTGTTTTTCTCACTACTCAGAGTGCTTTTACATAGTGAATGGGGAGCCACTTCAACCACCACTAATGTGTAGCATCCATTTGGATGATGTGACAGCAGCCATTTTTGTACCACCATTCTCACTAGAGACATTTTAAGTAACTACAAGTCTGTGTGCCGCTTGACACTACACATCACCATTGACTGTAATCAGGTTGTATGGTTGCCAATATTCAAATATACTTTGCATTTTGTTATTTTTTATAAATATTATCAATAGTACATTGTTTTATGTGTAACTTAACTCCTGCTTGTCTTTTTACTACATCTAATTGCCTGAGGTTATAGATATAGAAGGGAAGGTGGGGATAAGTTATATACAATAATACCTTATAAACAGTGGTAAGTCTGTGAGATTAGGCATTCTGACAGAGGCTACATCTTAATAATACAAAGTGGAAAGTAGAGCAATATATATATTACTCTACCAAGATAAAACAGGTGCTATATGCAATTATATTATTAGTGGACACCAAACTCAATTCCTCCACTTTGTGCAGTAGGGGGCAGTAGTCTTGATGACGCCTGTCCCAACTCAGACAGATTTGATGGATGCCAAAGTATGCAAACATTTTGCATTTATTAACTGCCAAGGTTGAAAGAGATGATTAAACGCAGGAAAAATGTTCAAAATAGTCAACAACTGTTATTGTTATGGACCCCAGGAAGTTGCTGATGCATTCTGTGGGTATTGCATCACCAAATGACTGAAATTCCATTTAGTGCTGAAGGTCAGCATTATAGCCTGACTCAGTTGAATTGGATAACACAAATTGGTTTAAAATGTCCGGCCAAACTTTGTTTTCTGCTCAATTTGCACAAAATTTGTTCAAGATTTGCTTTTATTTTTTGTGAAAAGAAACAGGAAAGGAAACATATTGATCAAATATTGCATCATGAAAAATGCAATGGAACCAAAATGTTGCTTCAAGTTAAACACATTTTTAATTTGTTGTACAATGAAATGAGATGTGGAACCAGTTACCAAATGTTGTATTTGTATGCCTTTTTGGTTGAAGGTTTGAAATGTGAAGTTGAGGTTATTTTTGTTATTAATACGTACAATGGCTTCAGAAAATATTTAGACCTCTTTACCTTCTGCCGAGTTAATTGTGTTATAGATTTAATTTTAAATGGTAATTTGCCATTTCTGCCCATCAATCTACACTTAACAACCCATAATGACAAGGTGAGAACATTTCCCAAAAGGATGGCAAATTTATTAAAAATGAAAAACTAAAATGTCACATTTATGTAAGTATTCAGACCCTTAATTCAGTACTTTTAAAAGCCTATTTGGCAGTAATCCCAGCTTCAGGTCTTCTTGGGTAAGTCTCTACAATACAATACAATACAATACAAAACAATACAATACCTGCAGTGGGCTTGCCTAGCGCCCTGTGTTGGCTGGGATTGGCTCCAGCAGACCCCCGTGACCCTGTAGTTAGGATATAGCGGGTTGGATAATGGATGGATGGCTGGACAATACAATACAATACAATGCAATACAACTTAATTTTTGTATGGCATTCTTCACTGAGTGCAGACTCAGTTTTGCAACCCTGGATTTGGGCAGTTCATCCCATTCTTCCTAGCTGATCCTCTCAAGCTCTGTTAGATTGGATGGGAAGCATCTGTAAACTGCCATCTTCAGGTCTTCCCATAGATGTTCTATGGAGGTTTAAGTCTGGACTTTGACCAGGCCACTCAAGGAGGGCCAGAGATTTGTCCTGAAGTCACTCTTCCATTGTCTTGGATGTATGCTTAAGGTCATTTTAGTCCTGAAAATTGAACTGTCAACCCAGCCTGAGGCTATGTGCACTCTGGAGCAGGTTTTCTTTCTGTTTTTGGCTGCATTCATCCTTTCTTCAATTTTGACCAGTTTCCTTGTCCCTGCCTCTGTGAAGCATGATGTTCCCACCACCATGCTACACCATAGGGATGGTATTAGGCAGCTGACGAGCAGTGCCAGATCTTTGTCAGACATAGTGCTTGGAGTTCTGCTCAGGTAGTTCAATCTTTCTCTCATCAGACCAGATAATCTTTTCCCTCATGCTCTCAGAGTCCTTTAAATACCTTTACGTTAAAAGAGTGGCTTCCATCTAGCTACCGTACCATAAGCGCCTGATCAATGGAGTGCTGCTGAGATGGTCATCCTTCTGACAGGTTCTGCAATCTCAGCAGAAGGCTTCTTAATCCTTATTGGAGTCACCATTGGGATTTTTTGTTACAACCCGTCTTGTCCAGTTACTGTACTCAGTTGGCTGACAGCCATCTCTGGGAAAAGTTCTGGTGGCTCCAAACTTCTTCCATTTCACATTTATTGAAGCCTCTGCACTCCTGGGATTGCTCAGAGCTTCAGATATGGTTTCATACAATTGCCCTGATCTGTGCCTCATCACAGTTTAATTAAATATTTCAAATTAAGTAAAATGTCAGGATTAGGTCTCAATTACACATGACATGAGCGTTATGGTTCATGCAAGCTTTTCCAAACGGTAGCAACCATTGGGAACATTTGGAGGTAATTGTTAAACAATTAAAATCAACTTTATTCCCAGGTGATTAGCATCCCATTCAGAGTTTGTTCAAGTGTTGCCAGGGCTCCTGTCAGGATAGGTTATAAACTCTGATGAAATGGATTCAAATGATGTGTTGCCTTCAAATAGTCTGTCCATACTTTGGCATACATGAAAAAGTAACTTGGACTTCATGTCTTGGTTCATGTTCTGACATACAATATGAATTTGTGGGAGATTAGAACATTAGGCCAGTCCAGACAAGAGCCCATTCAGCATAACAAAGTTCACCAGTCCTATCCACTTTATTCTTCCAAAATAACATCAGGTCAGGTTTTGAAAGTCCCTAAAATCCTATGGTTTACCACACTACTTATTATTCCATGTTTCTATGGCTCTCTGTGCGAAAAAAAACTTCCTAGTGTGAAATTTACACTTAACAAGTTTCCAAGTGTGTTCCTGTACTGAACTCATTTTAAAATAACAGTCTCGATCCAGTGGACTAATTCCCTTCATAATTTTAAACACTTCAATCATGTCACCTCTTAATCGTCTTTCACTCAAAATGTAAAATCTCACCTCTTTTAATCTTCCCTCATAACTCATCCCCTGTAGCCCTGAATCAGCCTAGTTGCTCTTCTCTGGACCTTTTCTAGTGCTGTTATGTCCCTTTTGTAGCCTGGAGACCAAAACTGCACCCAGTACTCCAGGTGAGGTCTACATGTGTGCCTTTCTAGAGTTACATAAATATTAAATATTGAATATGTAACACTGCTTTTAAAAACCCATAAGAAACATTTTCATTTCAAAAGTTTAAAATATCTCAAAACTGCACTTCTCACCACTTTATTGCACTTCAAGTTTCCAACCATCAAAATGGTGCATACGCAATTGAAAGCTACATGTTAGTAACTGACATTTCCCTGACTTTTCACATATCGTATCATGTACACATGTTGCTTTTCATTTTGCTCAATTTCTGCAATGTTATTAAGCTGTTAGTCACAGGTACAATGGCTGCTAAATGTCTCTTAAGTTTGCACTGCATATTTTTAGTTAGAAAGGGCAGTTTACTTTTTTGCTTTCAGGACAGAGTTTGAAACTGCCAAGGTATTTAGCGAAAACATGCAGAAACGAAGGAAACAGCCGAGCTTCATTTTGCCTTTTCATCACTGCAAAACTCAATAAAAATATATATTTGGGTCTAACAAAGTAGTGAAAAATGTATACATTTGGATTGTTTATAATGTCTATTTTTAAAGTTTTATTAATATATATTATCCATCCATCCATTATCCAACCCGCTATATCCTAACTACAGGGTAACGAGGGTCTGCTGGAGCCAATCCCAGCCAACACAGGGCACAAGGCAGGAAACAAACCCTGGGCAGTGCGCCAGCCCACCGCAGGGCACACACACACACCAAGCATACACACCAAGGACAATTTAGAATCGGCAGTGCACCTAACCTGCATGTATTTGGACTGTGGGAGGAAACCAGAGAAGCCAGAGGAAACCCACACAGACATGGGGAGAACATGCAAATTCCACGCAGGGAGGACCCGGGTCTCCTAACTGCGAGGCAACAGCGCTACCCACTGCACCACCATGCCTCCCCTAATATATATTAAGCTAATCTTAATTTTTTTTTCACGTTTTTCCAAAGACAATATTAATTGTTATTGTGCCCACTGTTCTGATAATGAACTGTTTTGCTGGAGTGTTTTATTATGAACCCTGTATTGCCATACATATTTCTTGTGTATCAGGTGTATTAATTAATGCCTATTAAGGAAATTTGTGGGGAAATGGAGTGTTAGGGGCAGAAAACGTCTGCTTTGTCTCAGGTGACTTTTTAAATGCTCCAGCCATGGCTGCTTCGTCATTAAAGATTTGCTTTTATTTTTCATGAAAATCATCAGCAAAAAATTGTGCATTAGATATGTGTCAGATTTTAAATACAATATGACAAAAATGCCTTTACAGGTGGAACTAGATTTTAATTATTGTGTATAATGAACGAAAAGGTCAGAATTAGGTCTCGGATATGCATGAGAGATACGGCTCTTACAAGTTTGTCAGTGGAAAATTTCATGTGAAGTTTCTTTCAAATGGTGGCAACCATCTGGAGGTAACTGATAGAATATTAATATCAGCGATCAGTGGTTAGCACTCCATCCAGGATTTGTTCCAGTCTTGTTAATGATCCTGCCAAGATAGGTTTTGGGACCCCCTGCAAACTCTGTGAATTAGGTTAAATGGGTTCAAATGATGTGTTATCTTCAAATACTTTACGTCCATACTTGTGCAAACAATATTTAATATTTTTTATTTCCTATTGTGTAGGACTAGTTTGTTAAAAGTTGAATTAATTTTGCATGGACCTAAAATTTTTAATTGAATTACTGTAGGAAATTGAAGCATGTGGTGGAAGGAAATTACTGTAACACTGCACGGTGCCTGCCAGTATGAACCCAGTGGATTCCAGCTCATTTTATGCTCTTTTAGTTGCTTGCTATCCTTGAAAAGACTGCTAGCATTAAGTCACACCAAGACAGAAAAGCGTGCGACTTTGCAGAATTGCTGTTTTTATAGACGCCCCTGCCATTGGTGATTTTGTTGAAGCTTATACTTTTAGTGTCTCATCTCTGGCTGATGTAACTGGTTCAGTGGCGTTGCATTGCATTTACATCAGCAATAAAATGCAATTTGTCTCTAGGAAAGAAAGAGATCCTTTTATCTCATGACAACTGTTTCACTTTAGAAAAAGATGGCCTTTTCTTTCCAAGAACACAGCTGGTGAAAGTCTCCCATCACTCAGCCAAATGGACAGTCAACCAGCTTTACGTCTTTCATTGGAATTAATATATATTCATAGGCATGTTTAGTCTTAAATTAATGTTAATGGCAAATCTTTTGGTGTTATTTTCAGAAGGGTACATTTCCATTATAATATCTCTGAAAAATCTTTCTATATTAATGAAGCAGACTCCAGGTATACTTTCTCGGGGTAAAACCAATGGGTTTTATGGCATACAAAGTGTCAGCCTGTTTCTTCTCACCTTGTATTTCAGCAAATGTAACTTGTGTTAGCTCTTTTGAAGAGTCCCGTTTGGGTGACCTTTGATGTCTGACTATATCTTCTCAGTGTATAAAAAGGAAAAAATTTGCATGTACTGTACAAGGTGAAGAAAAATAATTGTCTTCCGGAATGCATGTCTGTGTATTCCTAGTATTCCTTATTTCAACATTTTTAGAACTGTATTCTTTTTTGTTGCAGTATATAATTTTCACCATTTTGCCACAGACTAGTGACACACTGTGCCATAACTACATCTTATAATAATAATAATAATAATAGGGGAATACTGGTCTTCTTCCACCCCCTTCTCATCCTACCTTTAAACAGACAACATTGTCTCAGCTTTCCTGTTGGGGAGCAATTTACAGCCTGCTGTTATTATTATTATTATTATTACTATTATTACTAGGGGGCTTTGCCCCCTGCTCGCTTTGCTCGCCCACCCCCGGGTTTGGTTTACTGGATATACAATTTAAAGAGATTGTTATTTTCATGGGAATAGTTACATATGCATTATTTAGTAAAAACAATATTTGGAATTAACTTTTCTTCAAGATCGCATTGAATTTTGATTCTGTGTTTGGACTTATATCGTGACAACGCAACGTATAACTGCCCGTGAGTGAATATCGTTTTTTTCTTTCTAATAAATAAAACAATTTTCTCGAATGTTTGTCCATGCTCTTTCTTCTTCTCTTTGTCGTTGACGTGTAATCTAGAACGTATACAATTATTGTCCTGATTAAATTTATAAGAGCTGAGAGCGCAGAAAGTGTGTCTGACAAAAGCATTCACATGACTGAGGTTAGATGACCGTGGTCTTGTTTGAAAATAGTTGTAAGTAGGGCATGAATTGAAAGAATCTCATGTTAAAAGTCTCTGTCTCACGGGACTTCATACCGCAACAACGTTTTTGGAATCTTTTAATTCTTGCTGGCAATACGAATTAGACAATCTACAAGTCTCTGACTTAAACTTTAAATCCGAACAATATATTCAATCTCTTTTTGCTGTAACGTTATTTCACTGAGTAATAATTTCCGTTTGTTTGCACTAATGCGATCTTTCCTATCCTTTTTTTGTGATTTTGGAATTTTCATAATTCCATTATCTTTAACCTGCTGTGCATGTGTACTGTGCCAACATTTTTGAATTCTTTACAACGTTCTACTTTGCCATCTACTCTTTGTTCTTTATTTCTAGCCCTGGGCATGTTTAAATCTCTTTTTTGCAGGGTGTATAACGGCACTTGTGTTGTGAAGGGGGGCTGAACGCACACTAAGGAGATGCGGTCGGATCATCTGCTGTCTTGTTGCTGCTGGCGAGCTGTGTGTTCTGCTTGTTGCGCTGCGCGTTGATCAGTTAAAAGCCTGTACAGCAGCTGTCCTTTTGTTTCTTTGCCTTGTCTCGCGTGACGTCAAAGTGTCTTCTGAGAAGATCACGTCTCATCTCCCTCCCAAGATTTTTTTTTTATAACAGAGAGATTATTATTATTATCATTATTTAGCAGATGACTCAAGGACAGCAAGAAGAGTGGAAAGATGGTTTCCAGCTGGAAGGAGAAATGCAGGAAAGCCGAGAAATAGGTGGAAAGATATGGTGATAGTGGAAGAAAGAGACAGAGAAGGACAATGGAAGAAACCTGGAGAAAGAGGCATAAGACAGAGAAAAGTGGAAGAGGTAGGAAGGTAGGTAGGGAGGCAGTGTCAAAGATGACAAGTGTGGCTAACTACCTAACTATTTATTAAATGTGAGATTGTTATGTACTGTATATAACCCACCTTTATACATATACAAATTGTATAAATATGCATAGCAATTTTCGATGGAGAAGCTTCAGGACATAACCGTAAATATTTTCACCTTGTAGAAAAGCTAATTATGTGCTTGTCTAAACAGATAATTATATTTGTGCCTATCTGTGGTAATAGCGGGGACCATGCAGTACAAAATTTTCTTATGCAAAATCCAAATAAATCACTGGAGCACAAAACTGCAATGATAAATGATCTGAATGTAAAATTGAAATCCCTTTAAGCGCAGTTCAATCTACGTGAAATTTGAATGTCATTTTTGACACAGACCTGTCTTTTGACATGCATGTGCAAACACATGAGAAGGATGCATTCAATCAGAGAAAAGTGCTGGGAGCTCCAAAAGAGCATCATTAAAATAGGAGCATGGCACATAGCGTTACACGGTTCAGAGACAAGGGCATTAAGGATAGGAATGCAAAAAGCAGGCCTGGTGTGTCTTGAAAGGTGTGCATAGTGGAGCATGACTGGACTTTGGTGTAGTCACCATCTGCTGCGCATATCTGAGTGAACTTGGAGCGTTGAGGAGACCAGTATAAAGAACTTTGGATTTTTCTAACCCTGTTCTCATCTTTTCAGAGAGGGAATGAAGGTGAATAAGAAAGGACATTTCTTGCGTAGGATCACCCAGCTAAGGAAAGTCAGAGTAAAAGAGAAAGAATGGCCCAGTCTGGTAATGTGCCTCCAGAGGAATGTTAAAGGGGGTGGGAATGAAAGAAAGGCAATTCACTGGTTGTTTTCAGCAGAGCCTTATTTTTATGCCATGAGAGTGGAATTTTCATAATCACATTCCTCATTTATCTGTTTGATTAGGAGCGCTCCTCTGTTAACTGAGGTGAAGGTGATAAACTACTAAATAAAAACAGATGACAATAAATTATCTAGTGCATCTAAAATCAAAAAAAAATTTCAGTGGGTCTCGTTTCTTGGTTTGGTGAATGCCCCCTAGTGAACACAGTGTTAGATCTTTAAGAAAAATGTGCTATGATCTTAAAGGAGTCAACTGAGACATTATGGTTTTGAGTGATATTCTAGAGAAGAGACAAAAAAAAAAAGAAACAATACAGGATTGCCCAGCTCCAGTCGTGGGGGGCTACAGTGGCGTTAGGGTTTTCCTTTCTGCCACCTTCTTAATCAGTGATTAATTTTAATTTTTAATATTCAGTTGTCTGAATTGCTTCTCTTTTTCCTTAAATGGAAGCCAAACAGAAATGAGATGTGAATTTAGCCAATAAATGACCAGCTAACTCCAACCAATTTCACTCCAGCCAGTTTCTTAATTAGAAGCCTATTCTTATGGTTAATTAAAGCCATTACTGTATTTAATTTCATGGCTTGTTGGTGCTCTTGTTCTGCCACAGCAGACATTTCAAAAGCTGTTCATTTTCTTTTTTCTAAGAACACCGTCAAAATGTTTTGCTGACCTGAGCAGATCAACATTGTACGATGGACACATGCTAGCAGGTCCTCTGTTGGCTTGTTTTGTTTCTGTTTCTATTTTTGGCTGCTAATTAGAGGAAAAAGAAACAACTGAGGGGTCTGAGTCTTAAAATTCAAGTCATTTAAAAGTAAAGCACAAAAAGTTAATTAGCAGTCAAAACTGGTTACAAAATAAGAAAAGGGTTAGGATGAAAACCTGCATCCAAGATCTGAGCCAGAGACCCCTGAAGTAATGGACTGAGCACCTTTCAGGAGAAAACGTGTTCGATATGGTGTTCCACAAGGCTCTATCCTGGGTCTGCTGCTCTTTTCAATCTATATGCTTCCGTTAGGTCAGATTATCTCGAGGCACAACGTGAGTTACCACAGCTATGCTGATGACACACAACTGTATTTATCAATAGCACCTGATGACCCAGACACTGTTAATTCACTAACACAATGTCTTACTTGTATTTCTGAATGGATGAATAGTAATTTTCTCAAGCTAAATAAAGAGAAAACTAAAATCTTAGTGATTGGCAATAATGGAGACAATGAGATTATTAGAAATAAACTTGATGCATTAGGATTAAAAGTCAAGATGGAGGTAAAGAACTTAGGGGTAACTGTTAACTGTAACCTGAATTTTAAATCGCATATTCATCAGTTCACTTAAGAAACATAGCAAAAGTTAGACCTCTTATATCATTGAAAGATGCTGAGAAATTAATTCACGCTTTTGTTTTCAGTCGTCTAGATTACTGTCACGCACTCCTCTCAGGACGACCCAAAAAAGACATGAATTGATTGCAACGAGTGCAGAATGCAGCTGCTAGAATCCTAACTAGGAAAAGAAGATCCGAGCACATTTCTCCAGTTTTGATGTCACTACACTGGTTACCTGTGTCATTCAGAATTGACTTTAAAATACTGCTTACGGTTTACAAAGCCTTAAATAATCTCGCTCCATCTTATATATCGGAATGTCTGACACCCTATATTCCAAATCGTAACCTTAGATCCTCAAATGAGTGTCTGCTTAGAATTCCAAGAGCTAAACTTAAAAGAAGTGGTGAGGCGGCCTTCCGCTGTTATGCACCTAAAATCTGGAATAGCCTGCCAATAGGAATTCACCAGCTAATACAGTGGAGCGCTTTAAAACACTGCTGAAAACACATTACTTTAACATGGCCTTCTCATAACTTCACCTTCATTTTATCCTGATACTCTGTATATTCAGTTCATTATAATAACTATTCATGATGGCTTTAAAATCCATGCTAACCCCTACTCTCTCTTCTGTTTCTTTCCCGGTTTTCTGTGGTAGCGATCTGTGCCATCACCACCTACTCAAAGCACCATGATGCTCCAACAATGATGGATGGATTAAAAGCCAGAAGTCTACATGACCATCATCATCAAGTCCTTCCGTGAGAACTCTAAATACAAAGAGGGCTGTTTCATTTATGTTAGGTAGAATGCCCAGAGGGGACTGGGTGGTCCCGTGATCTGGAACCCCTGCAGATTTTATTTTTTCTCTCCAGCCGTCCGGAGTTTTTTTTTTGTTTTTTCTGTCCTCCCTGGCCATCAGACCTTACTCTTATTCCATGTTAATTAGTGTTGTCTTATTCTAATTCTTACTTTGTCTTTTATTTCTCTTTTCTTCATCATGTAAAGCACTTCGAGCTACATTATTTGTATGAAAATGTGCTATAGAAATAAATGTTGTTGATATCAGACTAAGAGAGAGGGGTCAGGAGCTGATACAGCACATTGCTGCACCCACCATATGACAAACCAACTCAGGATCCCAGATAAGGACCCGAGTGCAACCATGTGACGGGTGACACCTCAGCACCACACTAGTTCAGATAGAGTGGAACAGTGTGAGGTTTTTTATGGTGGCTGGAGTGCCAATTCTGCACTCTGCTACCAACTGCCAGGTTTCTCCCTGCAGGTTGGAGGGCCTACATGCAGAGTGGATGCAGATTAACGTTATACACAAGACAGAGCAATTGCAGGTTAAGGGCCTTGCTCAAGGGCCCAACGAAGTAGAGTCACTTTTGGCATTTACAGGATTCGAACTGGCAACCTCCCGATTGCCAGTGCAGATCCCTAACCTCAGAGCCACCACTCCACTCCGATATCAGACTAAGCAGAATTAAAAAGGAGTACAGCCTGAAACAATACAGTTCATACAGTTATATAAATGAAAGAAAATTTACAGGCAAATTCAGAAAGTTTTCTCACCCCTTCTTTTTCTGCACAATTTATTGGATATATATTTTGGATAAGCTTTGTTAATTTCCAAAGGGAAATTGTCTTTTTTTGCATGACCTTTGGGGGTCAGAGCACAGGGTCAGCTGTTGTACAGAGCCCCCCGGAGCAATTTTCAGGTTAAGGACCCAATTGAGTAGGATGCCTTCTGGCAAGGGAGTGTTATAGATTTAATTTTTAACATACAAATTAACCATTTTGCCAATCTATCTACAATCTACAACCTATAATGGCAAAGTTAAGGCATTTTCAGAAAGGAGTTTTCATCTTTGTTATATTGTTCCTTTTCCTCATTAATTATTTAGTTTCCTTTTCCCTTTTGAAACTTTTGTTTTGAAATAAGATCATTTTTGTCCTTTTTAAAAACATTTGTGGTTGTTGAAAATCAGCCAACAGAAAGAACGCCGTTCTTACAGATAACATGGATATTTATTGTCTTACTGCATATACTGTACTGTACTACTTGTTCCTTCTTTACTACATCTTTTTGCCAACATTTTAATTGGGTAAATGGACCTGATTAATACGAGCCTGTCACTTCTAATTTAATCTTCTGTAGGTGCTTTTTTATCTTGGTAGAGTAATATATGTATTGCTCTACTTTCCCCTATTGTATTATTAATATGTAGCTTTAGAATGCCTAATCTCACAGACGTACCACTGTTTATAAGATATTATTTTATATAACTTATCCCCACCTTCCCTTCTATATCTATAACCTCAGGCAATTAGATGTAGTAAAAAGACAAGCAGGAGTTAAGTTACACATAAAATTATGTATTACTGATAATATTCATAAATAATAACAAAATGCAAAGTACATTTGAATATTGGCAACCATACAACCTGATAAAATGGTGATGTGTAATTCAGGTGGCACACAGACTTGCAGTTACTTAAAATGTCTCTAGTTAAAGCATCATTGGTGCTCAGCTTTCAGCCACATGTCTGTTCAATATGGCTGCTGAGCTGTGCTCTTCATTGTGTTGTCTTCATCCTCACAGGTTAGCAAGAGAGATGCTTCTTCCATCATATGTTGGTGAGAGAGAGAGAATGTGGTTGAGCAAGCAAATTTATAGGTTTTCTGTCCAACTCCCTACAGCGAATAGGATATCATGGTACTTGAAGGCCTCTGAGACAAGCCAATTCCAAACAGCCATACCTCAGACCAATGAGTGAAATAGAACATCTTATCTCCTGCCCCCCCCCCCCAGACCATATATTACACTAACCTGGCTTTGTGTGGGGGATGGGGGAAAAGACTTTAGCAAAGAAATGCTCATCAAACTGGTTTAAGACACATCCCCCAAATCCTGTCGTAAAATTACAAAGAAAAGTCGTAAACATGGGGGGGATAAACAAGAATGCCTCTCACCAAGGTACCGCTAAATTACATTGGTTTGCCTAAATTATAAATAAAGACATACAAAACATTTATCAAGTTATATGTAAAATCTCACATCACAACAGGTGCTAACAGTGCTATTGAAAGGTCTTTGTCCTGTCCCCGATCCCTAATGTTTTCAGGTCTTCAACTAAAATCTAACATTAGATGAAGGGCACTTAGACTACTAAGCAAAAATCTGGACATATTAAGATATTTTCACGTTTTTGATAGAAACTGATACTTTTTTAAGATACCATTAAATTGATTTAAAATAAGATACAGAAGATACAGAATTTCAAAGAAAAAGACACATCTGGAAATGGCAAATAGAAAGAAAAGGTTAAAATGGGCAAAAGAGTACAGATATTGGACAGGAGATGACTGGAAAAGAGTATTATGGTCAGCATGTCTTATCTCTGTTTCAGACAACACGAGCATTTGCCATGCATTTAAGGAAGAGGCCAACTGGGGACCAATAAAGTTTACCTATCTATTGTAAATAAGGAGAGCAGGACACTCAAAAAAGGTTTGGGAATGACTACCCCAAATACTAAAAAATGCAGCAAAAAACAAGTGGTTACAACCGATTTCAAAGCAAAACTGAGTATAGAAGGGAAACAGAGGCATTTATATGGTGGTGACAGGAAGGGGAGAGTCCAGGGTGGCCGGAAGAGGAAGTGATGTCTTTGGTAGGTGGGTTCTGAGAGGGAATAAGACATCAGGAAAGGCCGGAAGTGACATCATCAGAGGGAGGGTTGGTGATGACAGACAGCACTGTTTGGTTAGTTCTTCTGCTGGTTTGCAAAGTGACAAAAGCAGAGATGGTTAGATGACAGCACCAACCCTTGGTCTGGCTGAGAAACAACATTATTTGTGCCTATCAATCTTCTCACAAAACACACTTGTGTGATTCTATCTATCTATCTATCTATCTATCTATCTATCTATCTATCTATCTATCTATCTATCTATCTATCTATCTATCTATCTATCTAATCTAATCTAATCTAATCTAATCTAATCTAATCTAATATATCTAATCTGCCTGTCTGCCTGCCTAAGGTGTTTGTTATGCAGTTGTCCATCTGGACCTTCCCCTTCTTGTTCTGTTGTGGTCAGATGCAGTTTACCTTCTTCTCCCAAAACAATAAGGGACACCTTCAATTTCTTGGTAATTTGTCACATGGAATAGCTTTCGTTGTGCAAACAACAGACTGACATGTTTCCTGAGGCAGTTGTTTCATTTTGGCCATTTTTGAACTCAGAACTGAACTTTAGGAATGCCAGTACTGTGCAGCCACAGTGAACAGAATAGAAGGATTCAGTGGTGCTAAAGCAGTTAGCAAATAGCCAAATAGCACTTAAACATGGTTAATTATGGATAAGCTAAGGTAATTTACCATTAGGACACTGAAGTAATGGCCGCTGAAAATGGGCCATATGTGAATAATAAATTAAAAATCAGTCATTTCAAGCAGTAATAAGCATTAGAAACACGAATAATGTCTTGGTTGTATTTTAAAATCCATTTAATAGTATCTTGAAAAAAAGGTATCAGTTTCAATCAAAAAAATGAAAATTTCCAGGTGTGTCAAGACTAGTAGTGTAAATGAATAAATGATACTGCCAGGATCTTTTACCTGGCTCAAGTTGGAGGATGTCTAGAGTGTTTCTGTTGTTATTTAAATATAGGTTTGTATACTCCATTTTTTATTCTGTTTTTAGTTTCCTTTTGTCTTTTTTGTATTTATGTTCATCCATCTACTAAACCCACTTACCCAGAGGTAGGATCATGGGGCAAGTGGAACCAATCTCAACAAACACAGGGCGCAGTGCAAGAACAACACCTGGAAAAGCTGGTACTCCATCAGAGGTGTATTTATGTAATGATGTTTAGTAATTATTGTGTAATCATGTATTATGTTAATAGTAGTTTTAGTTGTTATCTGTCCTGTCTCCTGTATGTAGTGCGGCCACCTGTTATTGCATCTGGAGGACTACTGAAGCTGTATAAAAGATGAAGCTGCTGAGGCATGGCGTTTTCTGTTTTGTTGTTTGTCTTTAAGTTTACGATTCCTTTGATGTTTGAATTTCCTGCTTTGTTTAATATGCACTGTTTCTGGTGGGAGAAGAATTATTTGATTTATCTGCTTTATGGTTTTGCCTTTTTAAGCAAAACCTATTTTTGTTTCTTTTTGTGCTGACTTCCCTTTCTTGCACTATTTTTTGGAATCCCCTGGATAAAATCCATCCATCCATCCATTATCCAACCCGCTACATCCTAACTACAGGGTTACGGGGGTCTGCTGGAGCCAGTCCCAGCCAACACAGGGCGCTAGGCAAGAAACAAACCCCGGGCAGGGCGCACACACCAAGGACAATTTAAAATCGCCAATGCACCTAACCTGCATGTCTTTGGACTGTGGGAGGAAACCCACGCAGACATGGGGAGAACATGCAAACTCCATGCAGGGAGGACCCGGGAAGTGAACCCGGGTCTCCTAACTGAAAGGCAGCAGTGCTACCACTGTGCCACCATGCTGCCCCAGAATAAAATCTTAAAACATAAAGGAATTTTGTTTCTGTTTGTCCTGGCACTAGAGGTTTTCGCTTTCAGAACAATTTGAGAATTTGAACTTTAAATACCCTTAGTCCCACTTTTGGACCTAAACAGGCCTGAAGCCTACCTGTTGAGTTTGGGACTTGGCTGCCTGGGATGTGTTCCATCCAGTGGCCCCAGACTTGAAATAAGAGTGAGTCTGGCCTTTTGTGTGGGTTTTTTGGTTGCCTACAACAACATTTTGTTTTGCTGTCTAAAGAATCAGCACCAGTGAAAACCTAATTGGTCAGGAAGAAGAGACATGGCCATTACTCAAAGCAAAGTTCTTAACTGAGAATTCAAAAGAACTGTCAGAAAATTAAGAAAGCCAAATGCAAGCAAAGTCTTAAGATACCCACAGTCTTGGATGGCAACAAATCCTGTTGAGGTTCCCAGAGCTAATTATTGCGGGATGTGCATGTAACAAATGTTTATTGGACCAATGAATTTTTTGGGGGGCACTTCTTATTCTCCAATTAACAAAGAATCAAAACCTTATATACAGTACTTACAAGGAGTAATACATGAATGGGTGATAAAACAAATACGCCTTACACAACTGAAACAGAGTTTGTTGTAGTTCCAGTGTATTAGATCCTGTGGCTGACACAGGGTGGTGAAATGGTGGACATTGTTACAAATGTCCCTTGCAGGGAGATAGCATATTGAGGATGGAGCTGTGCACTCTTTTAGACATGTAGCCTGTCACACACGTGTGCATGGGAAGCAGCCAAAGGGTCTAAATGAGGGTAATCCTATGCCAGACCAGGGGGTGGCAGAGTATGCTGACCTTTTTTCTCACTTTCCTGCAGATCGTTCACGGGAAATCCTGCCTGGCCCTGATGACATCACTTCTGGTTCCGGCCCCTCTGAGGACGTCACTTCTGGTGTGGAATCTATGAACAAAGAGCCTTCTGGTTCTGGCCCTTTTGATGACATCACGTCCGGGTCCGAGTCTATGGAAAGGCACCCTTCTGCTTCTGCCCTGAATGATCTCACTTCCCTTGCTGGCCTTTAAATTTGTCATATTTCCCCAACTCATCAGTTCTGTTTTATATTGAGCACATCAGTGTGAAAAATGTACCCTTTTGCAGCCAGGAAATATTATATGGGTGGCTGCACCAAACCTTTTAATGACTCTTGCTTCTGTTTTTGTGACAAGCCTCACTCCAAGCAATCAATTAATCAATTTATTTTAGAACTTTTTTTTAGAACATTGGAAGAATCTAGACAAGAACAGGCCATTCAACCCAACAAAGCTCACCAGTCTTATCCACTTAATTCCTCTAAAATATCATCAACTTGAGTTTTAAGTCCCTAAAGTCCAACTGTCTATCACACTACTTGGTGTCTTATTCCACATGTCTATGGTACTATGTGTGAAGAAAAATATGTGCAAAATTTACCCTTAACAAGTTTCCAACTGTGTCCCTGTGTTCCTGATGAACTCATTTTAAAGTCACAGTCTCGATCCACTGTACTAATTCCCTTCATAATTTTAAACACTTCAATCATGTCACCTCTTAATCTTCTTTTCCTTCAACTGTAAAGGCTCAGCTCTTTTAATCTTTCCTCATAACTCATCCCCTGTAGCCCTGGGATCAGCCTAGTCGCTCTTCTCTGGACCTTTTCTAGTGCTGCTATATCCTTTTTGTAGCCTGGAGACCCAAACTGCGCCCATTACTTCAGATGAGGCCTCACCAATGCGTTATAAAGCTTGAGCAGAACCTCCTGTGACTTGTACTGCACACATCAAGGCGCTATATAACTTGGCATTCTGTTAGCCTTCTTAATGGCTTCTGAACACTGTCTGGAAGTTGATAGCTTAGAGTCCACTATGACTCCTAAATCCTTCTCATAAGGTGGACTCTCGATTTTCTGACCGCCCCTTGTGTATTCAAACCTAACATTTTTACTTCCTATGTGTAATACTTTACATTTACTGACATTAAACTTCATTTGCCACAAATCTGCTAACGCCTGTATGCTGTCCAAGTCTCTCCGTAATGATTCAATGGATTCAAGATTATCTGCCAATCCACCTATCTTGGTATCATCTGAAAACTTAACCAGCTTGTCACTTATATTCCTATCTCAATCATTTATATCTATTAAACATATCAGCTGCCCCAGCACTGACCCCTGCTGGACGCCACTCTTAACATCGGCCAGTTCTGATGAGGTTCCTCACACCATCACCCTCTGCTTCCTGTGTCTGAGCCAATTCTGCACTCATCTACAAACATCACCCTGAACTCCCACTCTTTTAATTTGATTTTCGACCTCTCATGTGGCACCTTATCAAATGCTTTCTGAAAGATTAATATAATATGATATAAATATAATATTCATATAATTTCTATCAATATGACATTCATATAATACCATGAATTGCCACAAGGTAACAGTACGGTATCACAAAGAAAAAGTGATTAGTACAATAAAATCAATACATCCAACCTTTGAACTCACCAAATCCAGTTTTAGGAACTAATCCTGGTCAGGTTCAGTCCAGGACAGACTACCAACACAATACTTCCAAATAAAAGTATAAAACAACGAAACACTGACTGGTACTGGGAGGAGCCATGAAGTAAAATTGTCAGTTCACTTTTAAATACAATTAGAATCAGAGAATTATAAATTAAACAGATCAACAACAGAAATCTACAAAGATTTCCATAGCAAAGTTGACAGGCACTCCATGAGGCTCATTGTTCATTTTATTCAACTGCCTTAGGCTGCTTATTTTAAAAAAAACCAAACAAAAAAAAACAAACAAATCAGTCAAGGTAAGTTTTGTGAAATGAGTTTCTTGTTAAGACTAAAAATAGTCCTGATGCTGTGTTCGCTGTTTGCGACTCTGCTGGATTCCTGCCTCTCGAGTGTTGGGTGGATTGTAATTTGTAACAGACTTGTTGTTTTAATGCTGACTGATGAACGATTGGCCTGAATGAGGCAGCTGCGGTCAGGATTTTGTGTTTTAACATCCACTATAAATAACAATGACAGATGACGAGCTTGGAGCATCATGGTAATCACAAAAACGTTGTCCCGTCTAAAAGATGGCTCACCTAGCGAGCTGCAAATCTATTTTGATATATACAGTCTGACAAAAAAAAATATTTGCATCCAGATGCAGTGGTCCATTTTCCATCAATGCCAGGTTACAGAATTATTGACATTGAAGTAAGTAATTATTCCAAACCAAGAGCAAAATAGAATGTTTATTGGCTCAGAAGAGAGCTACGGGTAAGCCTTCTAAATCCTCCAGGGAGGTAATAGTTTAAGGAGGGTGTATGTGGCATCCCAGAATGACCTGTACATCTATACCATGCCTGATAAATTGGTTATAAGGTGTATGACTAACATTACCATTTAAAAGCCAAAAACCATAACATCTACAGTAATTGGGAAGTAGAACAGGTACTCGACCATTAGCAGTCAATTTACGCTTACAATAATACTACTAATAATAAACTCATTTTATCTCATGTTCTGAAACCACCGTGGATCACAGTGGCAACAGGCCAAGGTGGTCAGCCCAGATTTCCCTGTCCCCATCTACAGATTCCAGCTCTTCCTGGGGAATTCCTGGGTATTTTGAAGCAAGCCAACAGATATAATCTCTACAGAGTGTCCTGGGTCTCTCACAGGGTCTCCACCCAGTGGGATATGCCCAGAGGAATTCCACAGGGAGATGCCCAGGGGCTAAACTTATGATATATCTAAACTTCCTTGAACTGGCTCCTTTAAATCTGGAGGAGCAGCCTCTATACTGTGAGGGTCTCCCGAATTGCTGTGCCTCTCACCCTCTCACGGAGAATCAACTCAGTGGCCCTGTGAAGAACCCCCATTTGTTCTTCTCCTTCTTTTGGTCATGCACTTAAAATTGAAAATATATTACTTAAAGAAATTCTCTCCTTGCAAGGTCCACTTTGAGTCAGAATTCCAGGCAGGAAAAAACTTGTTCATCCCGTCTTTAATTATCTCTTCATGAAGAAGGAGCATCCCATCACAACAGTCTGCTAAAGGATGGCTCCCCAACCATAGGTTGCCACAAAATGTTCACAGAATAAAGGTAGAGAGACACTCATTTATAGACAATTGAGCTGAATTAATGCTTACACGACATCTGACATCTACTCTGATTGGTTCATTAACTTACACACCCAAATACGTTCCCAAAATAAAAGTCTCATTTCACTACATTCTTGTCTTTTCCCAATACTTTTCAGCTCCTATTCTTTTATAGAGTTTTCTGTGTATGTGACATTGTCCAATCTTATTGGGTACATGATAGTCAGCCACTTTTGATAATTACATATTCATTAAACCTGATTGTAAGAGCTAATTTTAGAAAGTTAAAGTTTTGAGTTAAACTCATATTAATGTTTGCATAATTTGAATAGAATATACATTTCTTCCATAGTCATAGACAATGGTATAGTCTTTTCCCCCTATAAGTTAGTAAGAGATAGAAGCTTCTTGCTATAAAAGAGAAACAGTGTGATAATAGATTCAGTTGTTGTTTAGAACAGGTTCCAGTACATAGGGACTTAAAAGACCCATTTTCTACTCAGAGATGGGATAGTCATACAGTTTTGTGATTGTCGTTTTGAAATGGTTCAGAAATGTTAAGTAAATAGTAACGATTTGAGATGTAACAAGATTTAAGCTTTGAACAGAACTTTTCTTAATAAGAATTTTTACTTTTTTTGCTATTTTAATTTTCTTTTTTGTGTGAACTGTTGTACTTTGAAATTTAACAAAACTTTTAAAAACAAAGATATTTTGTCTGTGGAATCATTTCTGCACGTCAGGCTTTTGTTGAATCCCATTTTTGAGTCAGAGCTGCTGAACTTTGGTAATTTTGGAAAAACGCAGCTACACTGATCTTTCTACTGTAAAATGTGCAAAACACTACAAAGTCAGAAGAGTAGAAAGTATAGTGATACAAACAATAATAAAAATGAAGAATAATAATAATAAAAATAATGCTAATTCTGCATATACTGTCAAAATGTGTTGTTTGTGTGGTATATCTTGAAGCATGATGAAGTACACAATCCAGCGTCACAGTTGGGACAATAGTAAGGTGATTTCTTTCCATTTTCTTTCCAGACTGATCAGCTTTTGAGCAGCACCCTGCACATGTGCGATTGACACGAGCGTCACTTTCAGATTCATTAGAATCACTTTCGATTTCACGGTCTGTTTCAATATCACTGCCTGAAGACAGATTCACTTCATCGTCACTGCTCATATTACTGTCAAAAGCATGCAACACCTGGGCTGCTGAAAAACGTTTTGCTATGAGACGCCATTATAAGGCTAGGAGAAGACGTGTCTGCACCATTGCCAGGGTAACACTCGGGCCTGTCGCTTATGCAATACAAGCTATATCATTTCCCGACACTAACGCTAATGCAAGACACATCTATACAGTTGCCCGAGTGACACTTGGGACTAACGCTTTTGGGCACTGTTTTTACAGCCCGAGTGATGCTAGGGTCTAACCCTAAGGAGGTTAATAAATGTCAGATACTGAAAATTGTTCAGGTATATCAGGAAACCAGATAAAGGTCAAGTGAACAACAAAGACAAGAATGAACCAGGAGAAGGTTGATATCATACACAAGATGTACTGGTAGGATTAATAAAATCAGTTGTTGTCCTGCACCCAAGAAAGACTGGACAGTTGTCAAACACACAGAAATTTCAAGGGGGAAAGCTGAACCTAAGGGGTATGAGAAGAAAAAGTATATAGCAAAACAAGACTTTTAGTTTGGGATATTTAAGCTAACTCTGCTCTCCTCCCAAAAACACCTCATGTCTTATAAGCAATCAGAGTAAATGTCAGGATTAATTCAGCACTGTTATTTAAATTCAGTTTTCTATGAATCTGAACTCTGTCTTTGTTGCTTTGATCATTTTATTACCGACTACTGTGATGAATGCTCTCTCTTCAGTAAATCAAAGATGCAATGGACAAGTTTCCTCCTGCCTGGTTCCAGACTCAAAGAGCTCCTAATCAAGAACAATATTTCTTTCTTTAATATATTGCCAATTTAATTTCTTCCACAGTTTTTCCCCATGAAGTCCCAGTTCCACTGAAGCACTATGCGCTTGGTGCAGTAGTCACGGCAAAGCTTTAAGGAATTATTGTATAAGAAAAGCAGTATATTACCCTTACACGTTAATGAGGAATCTCGATTAATCGGGGCACAGATAATTGCGTTCTACTCTATCTATAATTAAGTAATTAAAGAATACAGATTTCATATTGCAATTAATATAAAATTGCAACATACAATAAACGTAGACAGGACATGTGTAAATGTTCATGCAAGCTGGACATGAGGAGATAGAAGATAGTGGCAGCAGTTTCCGGAAACAAACAAGTATTTTGTGCAACATAAGTTGTTTAAACAGTTACAGACAGCAGGCAATTTTAGTATCATAAGACAGCAGCAGTAATAGAGGCTGTGCAGTGATTCAAGTCTGATCTGAATTTGGAAGAAGATTGTCTAACAGCCTGGGGAAAGAAATTACAGCATAGTCTGGTAGAGCCAGTCTTCTACCTTCCTTTTACAACAAAGCACTAAAAGGAGAGCAGTCCTCCAAAAAGCCCCCACAAAAGGCCAGACCAACCCTAATTCAGGGCCGAACCCCAGGAATAGGCCTCACTCCAGTCAGGCTAACCTCTATTCAAACGGCAGACTTCAGCCTGCACAGGCCCAGTGTTATGGCATTGAAGACTCTTATGGTTTAGCCAGGCTTATTGCCTTGGTTATGTTTTCCTCTCATGTATTTATAATGTTTTTATTGTTATGTACTAAGTTTCTTTGTTTATGTTTTCTATTTTCTTTAAAAAACGTTTTTCTCTGCTCTTACTTTAATCATCTTATATCAAAATATTGCACTTCTATTTGTGAACAAATGTTCTCCTATGTCCTTTGTATTGTGTGGGTGGTAACCCCTCTAAAGGCTGGGCTACCTTGATGTCACCATGCCTGCGTCTCCTTCTCTTTAGGATTTAAGTCAGAGCTGAGCATGCTCAGGTGTGATGCATTGTAGTTTGTTAGAAGTCTAAAGGCGTTTTCACACCTAGCTTATTTGGTGACTTTGTTTGTCGAAATTTGGTGCAATTTCCTCAAACGCAATCACATTCATGTGAAGAGTAAAACTACCAGACCGAGATCCTTAGTGTCATGTCTCAGCCAAGGTTCTTCTCCTGGCGGGGGTTCAAATTCCTGTTTTATGTCACCTTTGTTCATTTTTGATTTTTTTATGTATGTTGATTAGATAGATAGATAGATAGATAGATAGATAGATAGATAGATAGATAGATAGATAGATAGATAGATAGATAGATAGATAGATACTTTATTAGTCCCCACGGGGAAATTCACATACTCCAGCAGTATTGTATAATGTTATCCCACCAGGTGGAACTGAAGAGTCTAATTATTAGTGACCAGTAATGGCGTACTGCACGATAACGTGCAGTGAATACACTTCACTTGAGCATTCCTAGTTTTCCTCCTCTTTCTCCGTCTCTGTTTAGCATTCGTTTGCTCAGAGGTTGATGCTCTTGCTGCTTCCTGAGCAGCTCTTCTTTTCTCCACCCTAGCGGACCGCTGCTTCTCTTCTTTTGTAGGCATCTTTTTGCGTTAAAACTGATTAAATTAGTTTTTGTGTTGCAATTACTTAGTACGTTTTCTTTAATTTGTCACTTAAGCTGGCACTCAAGTCTTCAATCTGCCTCAGAAATGATTAGCGAAGGTGGTAGGGAATGAGAACGGCGCCCATACACATGCGCCGCACGGCCGCCCTGCTGCACACTGCTGAGAGTTGATTCTACAATAAAATAAAATAAAAATAAAAAGAGTAATAAAAATCATCACCCTGAAAGCAGATAGTAGACGTCATGTAGTATATGTGTACCAAATTTCAAGTCAATAGATGAAACAGTTTGTGAGCTACAGGTGATTTAAAATCCTGTACAGACAAACGAACAGCCACGGTAGCGTATTATATAGGAAGATTAAATGCATCACTCTTTATTTTGTCTTTGTATATGTATTTAAGCTTCCTTTGTTATGTTCCATTTGTTTTGTGGGTGGCTCCCCCAAAGGGCTGGGCCACTTACCAATCACTGCCAAGAACTGCCCTCCACCCTATAAATTAGGAAGATCTTCAACTGTTCCTAATGGTTCAT
Organism: Polypterus bichir lapradei; assembly: GCA_026402145.1. Taxonomy (NCBI): domain Eukaryota; kingdom Metazoa; phylum Chordata; class Cladistia; order Polypteriformes; family Polypteridae; genus Polypterus; species Polypterus bichir. The sequence continues at coordinate 39,481,604 of JANRMT010028174.1, read as the reverse complement.
TGTAAATCTGCTGTTGTGTTGGTGACTTCTTGAGTCTTTCTGTGCTTTTTGTGAATTTCTGGATATTCAACCTCTGTTTTAGACGTTACCTTACATTTCTGTTTTTGGACATTTTTACCTTGGATTTCCCTTGTTGGCAACTCCTTTATACCTAGGGAGCTCTGCTGAGCTTTATGTATTTACAGAGCTTTTTGTGAAAAAAATCAAATTGAAGATACAAAGCAAAAAATCAAAACAAAAAATAGTGCAAACAAAAGGCAAAGCTAAATGCAAGCAAATCCAATAATCCACAAAAAAAGAAAAAAGTACCTTAAAGTGAGAGCAGGGGTCAAAAGCCAGGAAATCTGAATATCAAAATGTCAAAATCAAACAGTTCAACAGCTTCTCTATTTATACTGCTGGGGGCCATCCCAAGATGGTCTTGGCTCCTAGGTGTCACCACTGCATAATGCCACACAACTGCCAGGTCACCATGCTAGGTTGTTACAAGAAATAGTGAATACAGAAAGCTCAAGGAGCGCCCTCCAGTGGGAAATTTTAAATACTAACTTCCCTTCCTTACATTTTCCTTACATGTGACTGGGGGCCAACTGACAAGTGTGGTGGTGTCCTTATTGCCCAATCTATCAATCAGATTGTTGTATATAACTAATATATTAGACTGTTTTTTTTTTAAGTATTAGACAGGAATACTAAACAATGCTCTTCCCAACCTGCATGCTGAATGCGTCTCTCCTGACGTCAACAGTAGGAAAATGCTGACAGCCATTTCTGAGATGGCACTCGTTGTTTTGACAGAGAAGAGGTTTACAGATGCATGTTTCCGCTCCACTGAGCACAGATGCCATGATCTGCCCACAAGTTCATCCTAAAGGCCACAACCTGTATGCCTGGGGGACGTGCAGCGATCTATCAGCACAAATGCCTGAAGGAACATTTCTGAAGTGTGAGGGGATTTCAGAAAACTGATCTTTTTATAGAGCTGTCAGTCACTTGCTCCTCTGGTATCAGGGATGGGCACAAAGTGAACCCATATTGTGTTATAAATAGCTGCACTCTGTCATTCAGCTCTATTCATATATATACGGTTGCCACAAGTCGCCAAAGACAATGTAAGTGTTTATTGCACGTTTGAGGAGCACCTATCCACCCCTTAGGACATCAATCTATCTGACTTATCTCTCCTACAGTTCATCAGCATCTCCCCGCTCGGCATTTCTGAGCATGAAGTCTGCTTGCGCTTCTGTAGGCAGAAATGTTGTAAAACTCCTGGTCCAGATAAGCCTACCATCTAAATGTTACAGCAGAAATCGAGACTCTTCAGACCAGGCAACATTTTTTCAATCTTCTGTTGTCCAATTTTAGTGAGTCCATGTGAATTGTAGCCTCAGATGCCTGTTCTTAGCTGGCAGGAGTGGCATTCTGCTGCTGTACAATACAATACAATTTAATTTATTTTTATATAGCCCAAAATCCCACAAGAAGTGCCACAATGGGCTTTAACAGGCCCTGCCTCTTGACAGCCCCCCAGCCTTGACTCTCTAAGAAGACAAGGAAAAACTCCCAAAAAAAACCCTTGTAGGGAAAAAAAAATGGAAGAAACCTCAGGAAAGGCAGTTCAAAGAGAGACCCCTTTCCAGGTGGGTTGGGCATTCAGTGGATGTCAAAAAGAAGGGGGCAATACAATACAATACACAGAACAGAACAAATCCTCAATACAGTATAAAAATAAAAATTTTAGAAGTACGTAGCAGAATTTAACAGTAGATGATATCCCATAATATGATTTGGATTTGTTTAGAATGCCCACCTGCTCCAAGGTTCAACGTGTTATGTGTTCAATGTGCTGTGTGTTCAGAGAAGAGTTCAGAGAATCTTCTGCATCTACCTCAGTTGTAATGAGTACTTATTTGAGTTACTGCTGCTGTTCTATCAGCTCAGACCAGTCAGGTCATTCTCCTCTGACCTCTGGCATCAACAAGGCATTGTCACCCAGAGAACTGCGGCTCAGTGGATATTTTCCCTTCTTCAGATCATTCTCTGTAAGCCTTTGAGATGGCTGTGCATGAAAATCCCAGTAGATTAGCAGTTTCTAAAATACTCAGACCCGGCCGTCTGGCACCATCAACCAAGCCACCTTCAAAGTCACTTCAATCCCCTTTCTTCTCGATTCTGATGCTCAGTTTGAACTTCAGCAGGTCGTCTTGACAATGTCTATGTGCTGAAATGCACTGAGCTGCTGCCATGTGATTGGCTGATTAGATATTTGTGTTCACAAGCAGTTGAACAGGTGTACCTAATAAAGTGGCCAGTGAGTGTATACCACAGCGCTTTTCCTGTTTCTCTAACATGAGCCCTAGTGGTTTAAATTAGTCACAACAAGAACAAAAGGGTCTCAGCTTCCATTCTCACACTTTACAGTGTGACAATTTAACTTCTTTGGGGCCACGCTGTCTCCAAATTTGAGATGATCTAAACTGACTGTGTGTCAAAAATTCAGTTCTTTATCTTAGCAAACAGCACACCCATCAGTCTAATATTTTTTTATATTGCAACTTTCAGAGTGTTCTTTGCAAAACAACTATAAATAATCAACTAGACAACCATGGAAAAATGACAAAGGAAAGGTGGACAGAAAATAAAAACATTACTGATTAAAAAAGAGCCCCAGATGGAACTGGGACCAGGTCACCAAGAGTTATGCAGCAAAGCAGTGGAATGGCGTCACAGGATCCCAGGTGCCTCACAGTGTGGGTGGAGTGTGACATTTAGGTGAATTATTAAACCATAATGGCATTTCTTTTACAATCCATCAGTGCTTCTACATATTTACATCATTACCCAAGTCACATCTCATATTTGTTCATAATATAATGTTACAACATCATCTAAATCTCCCTTACAATAACATGTTTGAATGTTTGAAATTCTGAAAAAGCACACAATCTAATGATATTGAATTAACAGATTTATTTTTGTCGCCTTATTGTACTTGTAACAAAATAAACATGTTCTTAATTTTATCTGTTTTGAAAGACATTCAGCTTAGGTGGCTTGGCGATACTAAATTGGGCCTTGATATACTCATATGTGTGTGCATTTGTGTGTGTGTGCAGGTCGCAAGATGGGGCAGGAATAACACTTGGGTGAGGAAGTGCGGATAGCAGGGACAGATCACAGGGGGATGTGGATAAAACAAAATCAGTCTAATGCCTTTATGTTAGTCACAATGAAGTACATGATTTCTTAACCTTTGGCCACAGCCTCAACACTAACACACAATATTGTGGAAATGAGTCTTAAAAAGTCCAAACCTTCACATACAGAAAACTGCACATCATAGCACCATAACTTATGTGAAATAAAGTAACATTAGTTAGGAGTTACCTTGGTTTAAAGCCCACAAACTATAAAGACGTAATAGCAAGGTAACAATACATGTACATTTCAATAGAAGACAACTGAAAGAAACTCAGTCAAAAATGTGACTCGAAAAAGGGTTTAATACCTTAATTGACACACGAGCAATTGGTGTTTTCTCATGGCAGTTTTGGAGGTTATGCAGCAGTTTATGAACTGATTATATTAAGAGAAAAAATGTTTTGGCCAATTGAATAAAGCTCCTTGCTGCGCAAAGCAGGATCAGATGAGGCGGCTTACTCTGACACGCCACATCTAACCATGCAAATAAGGATAAAGGTTACACGGTCAGGTATGAAAACCTAACATCAATCTTGTTTGTCCACGCCCCCTACAGAGCTTTGTTTCTGCCCCCTGAGCTCCGGCACCGCCCTGTCCCGCATCCCACTGTGAGGACTACTTGTGTGTGTGTGCAGCACCCTGCAATGGGCTATCATCCTGCCCAGGGATGGATTGATGCAAAGTTCAACCACTTTTATTTTTTCATTTACGTTATCCAAGAGCCATTTTTGCTTATTAAATATTTTGTCACGGTGGTGTGTGTGACGTATGACTGACATTTGCTGAAACTGCTGCAGTGGTGTTTGAACAGATGGCACATTCAAGTAGAAGATACGCGTGCACAACTTGGTGGTCCTTTAAAAATAGCTGCTTGAGGACATGTTTATCTGACAGTAATGCCAGTCTGACAGGTATAAAAGGAAAATACTGTATGCAAAATATAAAAGATGAAGCAGCCTCTCTCAATCTGAATTTGAAAGTCTATCTAGCTATTGTGGAAAACCAGCCCCAGACACACACACACAGGCACTGAGACACAAGTGCAAACCACCCCTTTTATTTTCTTCATATGACAGCTCTGTTTCTCAGCTCCACACTTCCCAGTTCAATATACGGTACACAGCACTGCTCTTTTTCCTTTTCTCACTCTTTCTCTCTCTATGTTACCGCCGTCACTCCTCCACTCAAGCTCTGTCCTCCACCTCCCAACTCCGGCTCTCGGAATGGAGTGAGATGGCCGCCTTTATAGTGCAGCCGGGTGCACTCTGATCTTCCTCCGGCAGCACTCCTGAGTGTGGCGGAAGTGCTGTAAGGGTCCCCGATACTCCACATATTCCCAGATACTCTAGAAGGACATCCCGACCAGGCAAGGCCCCCATCTATCTATCTATCTATCTATCTATCTATCTATCTATCTATCTATC
>JANRMT010028174.1:39446993-39472245 GCA_026402145.1 Polypterus bichir lapradei | reverse complement strand
TATCTATCTATCTATCTATCTATCTATCTATCTATCTATCTATCTATCTATCTATCTATCTAATTAAAACAAAATGTTACATTTCAGAATCACAAGTTAATGAGAATTGTGCAACTCATTGATGAATCAAACGAACGAGAATTGTTAGACTGATTCTCCGGTACTGACTCATTTACAAATCAGATGAGTCAAGACTCATGAGTCAGGCAGTTCTGGCGCATGTGCATTGCATATTCGCTAGCGGATAGTGAATGACAATGACGATGTCATGCAGGACACAGTGCGCTTTAGCACTAGTCCTGTTTAGCTCCACTGGACTGATTGTTATTCACAAATTGTTTCCTACAATTGGCTGAAAAGAGAATCAAAAAGAACAAGTCGTTCACAAATTGCACATCACTACTGGCCAGGTAACGGCACCCATCAATTTCCATTGGCATCCATTGAGGAGGGAATTTGATACCACAAAGGTGGGTCTTTGAGAATCGTGACCTCATAAGGGAAACCAAGCTCATCGTCTATAAAGCTGATTTCATTACTACTCTCTTATACAATAGTGAAGCCTGGCTTGCAACAGCAATAACAACAATTTATTTCTTGTTTAGTCGCAATGGGCTTTAACTGGCCCTGTTTTTTGACAGCCCCCCCAGCCTTGACTCCCTGAGAAGAAAAGAAAGAATAAAGAAAAGACTCCCCCCCAAAAAAAACCAAAAAACCTTGTAGGGTAAAATGGATGAAATATTGGGAAAGACAATTCAGAGAGAGACTTCTTTCCAGGTAGGTTAGGCAAAGAAAAGCTGAGACTGAAGGGGCACCTCTTATAGGAGCAGGCAGACCATTCCACAGCTTAGGGGGGGCCTGTAAGTAAAAGTTTGACCTCCCACTGTTATTTTAGTAATCCTTGGACTCCAAGAAAGTGACTGCTTCAAAATGGTGTCGATGCCCCTTAAGAAGCCAGACTGGAAGGGGCAGGGCCAAGTGACCGTGACCCAGAAGTGACGTCATTAGGTCTGCCAGTCATCAGATCTGTAGGAGAGAAAAAGTAAGTGAGACATTAAGCTTCTCCATGACCAGGCTATTGACCAGGAGCCTGGATGTTGGATCCATGAGGATGCAATCCAGGTGTGGATTTTGAACCCAGCACCCTGGATCCTTGAAGGGGAATATCAAGAATGAAATTCTTCTCATTAACACAATTAACATGTATCTTGCAGATCTTCACCAGATGGGGTTTACCATCCTAACTGCTGGAAGCTGAAAACAAAAATCTAAAATTGGATGCCTCCAGCTGGCTTGTGAGGATCATCTCCTCTGATGCTATCAGCCTTGTGCATTATTGATGGTGGCTCACTTGCCTGTCTGTTAAGGTGCTGGTTCTCCTGTGATATGCTAAAGGGTATTAGAAACAGTCTGTGATCCTGGAGAGGCCTCTGTTTACAGTCCTGGCTTTGAAGCTTCTTTCTTCTGCCATGTGATCTCTCCTAAAGCATCAGGGGAGTCACATTCACCCAGTGCACAGATGGCATGGCTTAGACAACCAAAATTTGACAACATGACTGAAACAAACTGACATCAACTCCCATACAGGTGTGTCTATTGGGCTGAAAACCACACACAGACTCTGAATTAACAGTTTCAGCACAGGGCCTAATTTAGTTATACTAGCAACATGCATCATAATTATAAGGTCTGAAGTGTGGAAACAAATAAAATCTAAAGTTAAAAAGAAATTCTGAATAATTTAATTGAAAAGGTCAATTAATTTTGGTAACTTTGACAGACTGGTACAGTTCTAACCAGTGCTGGATTCAAATCCCAGCCTTACCATCAGAAGATCTGCTCTGAGTTGAGCTTGTTTGGCCAGTTGACTGTTCGTAGTATTAAACACTTTTTATGAATATATTTATGTGCATTCTGAGTTTTTGGAAATGTACATTCTGTTTATGACATTTATTTTTCATTTAGACTTAGTTTCAAAGAGTTTAACGTTATTGGTTTTGTGGTTATGCAATGACATTGGGACATGTCACATGATCAATTTAATCACACTTGTGACATCATGGAAATGACATTATAGTTTTGTGAATGCTTTCCTATATATTATCCCTCAATGAATGCTCTGAATATTGATTCTCTTTACTGTAGTTAGTTTTTTTTTATTCAAGCAGGCCCTCACACCAGGTTTGTTTTCTAGTTTTTAACTTTGCTTTGCATTTGACTCCCCCCTTTGATTCTTGGTTGCCTGCTTAATTTTGATTCTCATTCTGAACTACCAGTTTGCCTAGTCAAGCATCAGCTGGTCATATTGATTTTTACAATAATTTTTAGGCATGCTATGTGTCCCTTTACACAGTAAATACTATATTTTATTTTTACTTCAACTTGGGTCTGATCACTTCTTTCCACACCAGAAGACAGAATGTTACTCTGTACACCAGACATGTAGTATCTATCTATCTGTTTTACTGCCAGACATGTAGTATCTATCTATTTGTTTTACTGCCAGACATGTAGTATCTATCTATCTGTTTTTGTCTTTTATGTTTTCTCTCTTGGATTTTATTTTGTGGGTGAGTATAACTCACAAAAGAAAATTTCCCAGGAAAAATGTACATTTATGATCAAAACCAGTACCAGTACATTTATCAAGTGTCTCAGAATGACTCCTAGGAATTGCACTAAAAGTGTGACTAGTATAAGAAGTAGAGAAGTAGTTATGAGGTGTCCTACACCCACTCCCAGTTAAAAGCAGGAGGGCATGTTTGGGAATGTATGACACCACAATTAAATGGCACCCCAAGCTGCAAAGTGGTGCTCATAATGATGTTTTGTAGTTTCCTTAGGAAATCATGATGTATGATTGTATAACAACCGCCAAGATGGAAAGACCGAGACACCACAGAAAGAGAGTAAAGTTCGATAACAGATATATTTATTTAACAATGAATGATCCAGAAGGAGGTGTTTCATCTTGCAGTGCACCCTGGATATCATCGAGAGGAGTCGCAGTGCCCAGCTCAATGACAACTCTGGTCTGTACCGGGAACTGAGAAGGACGGCTGCGAGGGCTCTGAGAGCAGATAAAGAGGCGTTTGTTAGAGGAATCTGTGTGCAAGTGACACACCATCTGTGGTCTAGCGACCCACGTCCTGCTTACAGAGGAATCGAAGCATTACGCACATCCAAATCTGTTCCTCGGAGAGTCGCAGTCAGGGCGGCTGATGGAATGGTCCTTAAGGATGACACTGCAGTTGTGACCCGCTGGGCTGGTTACTTTGAGAAGTTGTTCAAAGCTGATCCTCCGGCTAGGACATTGGATATCTCTGGGTCCATGGTCCTTAAAGGCTGATCCTCCAATTAGCTGTGAACCACCCAGTCTCACTGAGACTGCACAGGTTGTGAACCAGCTGAGGGGAGGAAAGGCTGCAGGGATCAGTGGTATCTGGGGTGAATTTCTCCAGGCTGGTGGTAAGACTGTCCTCCTGGCATTGCAAGAAATCTTTGTTACCATTTGCGAGACTGGCATCATCCCAACTGACTGGAAAACAGGACTTGTCGTCCCTATCTGGAAAGGGAAGGGTGATCGCCTGGATTGCAGCAACTACAGGAGGATAACACTGCTCTCGGTGCTGGGTAAGGTCCTTGCTAAGGTCGTCCTCAATAGGATCCGTGATCACTTGCTCACCTACCACCGACCGGAACAGTTTGGTTTTATGCCTATGAAGTCTACCATCGACCGCATCCTGGCACTGAGGGTTTTCATGGAGCACAAACACGAATATCGGCAGAGCTTCTTTGCAGCCTTTATCGATTTTCATAAAATGTTCGACTCAGTTGATCGAGCTGCCCTGTGGGACATTCTGAGGGTTCGTGGGATCCCCTTGAGGTTGCTGGATATCATGGCTGGCCTGTACACTGGTACTGTGAGTGCTGTGCAGAGTGGAAGCAGACCATCTGTGTTTTTCCCAGTTGATTCTGGTCCATGAGGGGTGTGTTCTGCTCATACTCTGTTCAATGCTTGTATGGACTGGGTGTTGGGCAAGGTCTTGGGGTCCTGTGGGGCATCTGTTGGTGAAGAAATATTCACGGATCTTGACTTTGCTGACGATGCCATGATCTTTGCGGAGTCAATGGAGGCTCTGATTGGGGCAGTCGAGAGACTGAGTGAGGAGTCTGAGTGTCTGGGCTTGTGAGTGTCCTGATAAAAACCAACATCCTGGCCTTTAATGACCTCTTGGGCATGGCCATCAGCAGGTGTGTTTGTTTGCGGAGAGAGTGTCGACCTACTTATCTCGACAATGACATTCATGTCTCTGGTGACTCTTCCTATGAAGTCAGTAGACGGATTGGGAGGGCATGGAGGGTCATGAGGTCACTGGAAAGGGGTGTGTGGCGCTCCCGATATCTATGCAAAAGGACGAAGGTCCAAGTGTTTAGAGTCCTGGTGCTTCCTGTCTTGCTATATGGTTTGTGAGACATGGACGCTATCCAGCGGCCTGAGATGAAGACTGGACTCCTTTGGTACCATGTCTCTTGGGAAAATCCTTGGGTACAGTTGGTTTGACTTTGTGTCGAATGAGCAGTTGCTCATGGAGTCCCGAATGAGACACATTACCTGCATTGTGAGGGAGCGTCAATTACGGCAGTATGGGCATGTGGCGTGTTTCCCCGAGGGTGATCCGGCTAGTAAGATCCTCATTGTTGGGGGCCTGAGTGTTTGCCTGGGGAGTTGCTAACTGGGATCCAGAGTTGTTTCATCGTGTAGTGGGTCTGACAACGCACTGTACCAGTGCATGCTCCTCAACTTGACTTGACTTGTCTTGATCCAGAGCCATACTTTCAGAAGAATTAACTTGCTGTTATGGCTTCATAAAGTAACAGCTATGCTTAAACTAGCCAGAACTAGCTTGTTCTGTATCTGAAGATGAGTTCACTCTGCCAGCATTCCTGATCGTCAACCAGTCATGTCCTCCCTTATCTTCTGCAAGGTTCTATTTATCCAGTGCTCTGGGAGTCTCTGCCTGCTTTCTTGAACCTTTCTGGGCTTGTGAAGTGTAATGTTAATGCTTCTGAGGTTTGTGAAACACACAGTTCAGTGAACATTTCATTGTCAACAACCCTTTCAGCCTCACTTATTTTCAGGGTAACATGCTGGCTGCAGTTCCAAGACCACCTGTGTGCTCACATATGCATGCTCATCCACATTTGGACAATGATCTTAACGAGCATGCCGATTTGTATGAATGCAGCTTGCTTTAACATTATGAAACATGGAGTCATGGGCAAATGTATAAATTTGTGTGTTACCTCATGTGATATTAGGGCAATCAGAGTTCCGAAAAATGGTTGTGACATTTCCAAATCATTGTTTTTTCAAACTTGCATTTTTTATGTAACACAGCCAACACTTTAATTTCAACAAACAGGGCAATTGTACCTCACATAGATGGATCGATCTTATAACATACATGAGATTTATTACAAATATTATTCCATCTCTGTTAAATCCATATCTTTTTAGAAGTTCATTGTTGTTCAGCATTTCCAAAATATTCAGCCTTTCTCAGGATGTGTGTGTCGATCACTGCCTGAATGCCATCTTCTGACAGTTTTTAGCAAGTTAGGACAGCTCATCTATCTATCTATCTATCTATCTATCTTTCTATCTATCTATCTATTGTGAGCTGTGGGGCTGATCGCACCCCTAGAGGATAAAGACGCTCCTTGGAAAACCCCTCCTAAAAACGCTGACAGACTACCTTCACATTGCTCCCTTACTTGCAGCTGCTTTGTCGCGTGATATGCTTCCCGCTTGGTACTCCACATACTTAAAAGCCTGAACAGCACCTGTCAGTTTTGAATTGTTTTGCTTCTCTCTGTCTCTCTCTCTGACATTTCCTGCTCCTGATGCACAGTCCTTTGAAGAGGAAGATATGTTTGCATACTTTTAATTGTGAGACGAAACTGCCTCACCTGTCAAGGAGCATGTTTAAACTTTTGAAAGAGACATATGTTTGTTTGCAGTGTTTGAATAAAGTTCCTGTCTCTACAACCTCCTCTGTTTCTGTGCAAATCTGTGACTCAAGCATGACAAAATCTATCTATCTATCTATTATATAGTGCCTTTCATATCTATCTATCTATCTATCTATCTATCTAAGTGCCCGGACTCACTGACATGCTGCCCTCACTTCCACTGTCTTCTGGCAGGGACCATACTTCATTAACCACATAGCTCGACTGGTAAGATTTAAGCACCACCAAACTTGGACTGAGTTAAAACTCTGAGGTGACATTTGTTAGTCAGTACTTTCCAATTTGAAATGCATGATACAGTATTTAAATTCCAGGCAGATGGCACTTTGTGTGTCATTTGGGGTGATCTGCAGGATGCACTTACAGCATCTCACAGCAGACAGTAAGCCCTAATATAAAGGGTGTGGGGTGAATGGAGGAGACTGGAGTTTATGGATAATTAAGAGTGAACTGTAATAAACTGATTGAAATGCTTGTCATTTTGCTCACTGTTCACATGTCAGAGACTTTTTCTGTCCAAGATGGGAGAGGATCAGTAAAGTTGGCACCTTTACACAATAGTTAAGCTATTGTGGTTTTGCTGAGCACAGAGTAAAGTCCCATTACCTGCCAAGGATTGGCTAAGCAAAGTCTAGGCTTTCTCAGTGGCACATAGTGTTCCTATCAGGTCAGTCTGGTTACTGGTTCCTGAAAACTAACTTGCTGTATTCAAGAAATTTGGGGTTAGAAAAACAGTTGTATTTGGTGGCATATGTGATGCTGTGTATTTACACAAGTGACAGCTGGATCTCTCCCCCTCTCTTTCTCTCTCCCCCTCTCGCTGTATCTCTGAAGGCACCATTAATCCAGTGGACTCTCAGGCTGATTTTACCCTGACAAGTCACTTCGTTTCACTCCATTACTCACGATGGTTTATGAGTTTGAGGAGTGCAGGGAGGGCAACACCATCCTAGTCTTCACCTTCATTTTAAGATTTAATCTTTACTTCCTAACCTTCAATCATGCCTAATGGGCTTTCTGGCACAAATTCAACATGTAGCTCATAAAGGACCATGACAGAACATTTTTTTCCAATCCCTTTAGCATAACACACTCCAATAAAAGCAAAAAATAAAACCAAGGAAGTGCCTGGTATAGCGCAGCATTGCACGTCATCACTTAACCTCTTCATACTCTAGTGGTATAATGAGAATGGATCAGATGCGCTATTAAGAGGTTTTAGAGTGCGGCCTTGATAACTTATTGAAATTATACCTTATACAGCACTTTTACGCCAGCGAGGCTAGAGAAATCTTCCTCATTGATTAGGTTTTTTAACACCCACTGCTTACGTGTCTATCTAAATTAATTTCATTCATTCATATTTAATACTTGCTTTCTCCTTCATAGGGTCATTGGAATTCCCAGACCCAGACTCATTCATACCAGTCCTGTAGAGAAGGTTCCAGCCAACTGAGCTTTCAAGATTTTGGGCATCTTGGATGAAACCAGAGTACCTAAACATAGGGAAAGTGTACATACTCTACAAGAATAGCATCCAGGTAGGGAAGCAGGCAGAGATTCTGGGTACCCAGTCATAACAATAATTTGAAAATATTATAAAACTTGAGCCCTGTAGACAGTTTCATATCTCCTGCATCTACACGTATTAATAAATCTTACTGTGGTGATTGAAAATGTCCCATTAACAAGTTCAAGGGTTCTCATTCAGTGCAGCATCTTTAAATTGCTCCATATGAATAGGCAGGTGGCTGTGTTTGTGAGCCCCCTGCACAAGACTGATGTTCTGTCCACCATCCATTTCAACATCTAAGATGTTAATTTTCTTAATATATTCGGTGTGAATGATGGTTGGGAGTGCTTCTCTTTGATTTATACCCAGAATGAGACCAAGGGAGATTTGCTGTATTTATACAAAGCACATAATAAGGAGTGTTACAGCATTTTAATAAAGCTGCTCAATTCTAATCAGTCAGGATTCAAGAAAGGCCACTCTACAGAGACAGTTCTACTCACCGTTGTCAACACATTATGGCAGGCCAGAGCTACCAAACTGTCATCTGTGCTCATCCTGCTAGATCTCTCCTCTGCCTTTGACACAGTTGAAGATCCTCTTTCCCACCTTCTCTGACCTTGGCATCACTGGGACTGCCCTATTCTTGGACAGATTATACCAAGTATCCTGGCATAGAGAGACGTCAAGGACACAGCAATTAAGCATGGGGTGTATCCCAAGGATCGGTGCTGGGCCCTCTCCTCTGCTCCTTTTACACCTCTTCACTAGGTCCTATCATCCAGTGCCATTGCCAGCTGGTACACAGCCTTGGGGTAGTGATTGAAGACCACCTCTCCTTCAGGGACCACGTTGCTATGGTGTCTCGGCCTTGTTGATTCACTCTGTGCAATATCTTCAAGATCAGATTGTATCTAACAGAGTGTGTAACACAACTCCTGGTCTAGGCTCTGGTCTTGTTATGGCTGGACTACTGCAACTCTTTGCTAAGAAGGAGAGCCGCCAAGTGTCACCAAGCCACTACAGATGATTCCAAATGCAGCAGCACGACCAGTGTTCAGCCATCTGAGGTGGGCATATGTCACTCTTCTCTTCAGATCACTATAAAAGCTTCCTGTAAGGTCTGGTGTTAAATTCACATCCTTGATGTTTGCCTACAGAGTAGTCAGTGGGTCTACATATAAATGGAGATATTTGTGAGTTCCTATGCTCCTTCTTGACCACTCAGGTTTGCTAATGAATGGTGTCTGGTCATGCCACATCTGCATTGCATCAAATCTCAGTCCAGACCCTTTTCACATGTAGCTCTTGGCTGGTTGAATGAGCTGCCCATCCTCATTTGAAACTCTGACTCTCTGAATGTGTTTGAGAAGCATTTAAAGACTCTGTTCTTTGGTGAATTTCTGTATATCTAATAGCGCCTAGGTTTTGCTACTAAGGAAGTGCAATTATTTTGCATTTTGTTCTGAACTCTTCACTTGTGGTGATCAATTTTGTAACAGTGTCCTATCATTCTTGTTCCCAAGACTGATGCTTACTTGATTATGTTGACATCTATTGTAAGGTGCTTGGTTAAAAGTGTCTGCTAAGCAAATAAATGTACTGTAAATATTAATTGAAATGTATTAAATTCCCAAAGAATGGAAAATAACATCTGCTGTTCCTACACAGGTTAGTCCTCTGAAAAACTAGTCTGACAAACTAAACCAAAGCTAATGAAATTTTGCTTGTATATTATAATTGATACAACTTAAAATTTTGATTTTAATGCTTATCAAAAGTTTCATTGAAAAATGGGGTGCTAATAAGAGGGCGGAACACAAAACCAAAACTGTGTTACACCATAATGGTACAGCCGATGATAATGAATTCGCTAATTCAATTAAAACAATGGCCTTATATTGGGGGGGGGGGGGGACCAGCACAAAAATACGTACATCACTCAAAAATGGCCATGTCTATATTCACAAAATGTTATATTTACATTATTCTTCATGCTATGTAAAATTAAGAGCTGAGGTGATGTTCAGTAAACTTTTTATATATATTGCACTTAATCCATCTTAACATGTGGAGTTTATGGAGTTTTAAATGTGGCATCATGAATGGTCTTCGTTAATGGGAACAACAGAAAATCTAGTAGTTTTATCAAGCTTGTATGCTCTATGAAGGTTCAATTATTCAAGCAGCCATCCAGTTTATTAATGTGGGATTAAACATTTAGTCCTGAAACCACAGTAAGCCATGAAATTCAAAGGCGTGGCATTCAGGGTCCCAAACAAGCAGTGAGGTATCACAGTTTTAGAATACACCTATAAAATGATCACATTCTCGACTTACAGGAGTGCAGAAATTGATAGAGAGGTAAGTGGAAATGACAGATGGAACAGCCAGAAATTACAAAAGGGTCAACATTTAAAAAAAAAAAAAACACTTCAATATTTGCTTTCTTACCTTAAGCCATTATACAATGTGGACCCGGCCCGGACACAGACAGGTGGACATGTTCTTACTCACCACCACACATTTATTTTATACAATATTTACAAGTCAAAGTCACACAAACAAACCCCAACACAGTCCTGGCCACACAATGCCTTCTCCTTCGGGCCGCCTCCACTCTCTCTTTCCTGCTTTGTCCTTCTTCCACCCGACTCCAGCCCTGAATGAAGGGAGACGGCCCCTTTTATGTCATCCCGGACGAGCTCCAGGTGTGTCCCGGCATTCCTCCCTGGACACACCCCAGTGTGGCGGAAATGCCGGCTGTTCTCCCGGAAGCTCTCCGGGTGTCCCTCTTTTTCTTCCCCCCAGCACTTCCTGGTGTGGCGGAAGTGCTGAGGTCCAGGGTCTCCAAGGCATTGGGGCGCCCCCTGGCGGTGACCACGGGTCCCTACAGGGTTGGGCTTCCAAGCCCTCCACCCGTGGCCCCCAAAGCAACCAGGATGGTGGCCCCCACGTGATCCCAGTTGGGTGCACGCCCACTTCCAGTCCCTGAAGGCATCCCGGCGGGGTCGTTGCCCCTGGCATCCTTGACAGCAAATATTCCCAGCCAATGCTGGATACCCTAGATGATGACCCTGGAAATCTAAAGCTTATCTTGTTACCTCCCTTAATGGTAGTTTTTGGGTTAGTACCTTCTGGTAGGCAGAAGTTAATTTAAGGGTATTGCAAGGTATATTTTTTAAACTAATTTCACAGTCAATTTGCTTTTCAGATGGTGATTTTATTGAGTTACAGTAGACAGAGGTTTTTGGTTGCTTTTTGGATTTTTGAGTATTGCTTATCTTGTTTTTGAGAAGACAAACACTGCGTTTGGTTTTCAGAGATTGTTCTTGGTCATTCTTTCTTCCTGTTTAAGTTATTCATCTTGAAACTTGCTACTTTGTTTTATCCCAGTAATTCACATGAATCTTATTAAGTTACTTTGAATCTGTTTTTCCTTATTTAATACAATTCTGTTCAATTGCCTTTAATGGTTCACAAGAGCTCTCCAAGCGTTGCATAACAGAATCAATCAAGTCACAAACTCAGAGACCTGTTAAAAAGTGCTTGCCTTTATTAAGCTGTGTCTTCAGAGTAGCTGCAGGGCTTCAGTTTGAGTAGTTAAAAAAGTCAAAGCATATTACTAACAAAAATTAGTGCCTAAAGTGAAAAGTCATTTAATTAAATAGAAGGCCTAAAATGTGAGAATCACATAATGAACTGAAAAGAAGCAAAGCTGACCCTTCAGTGGCGAGCAGTTAGACACCTGCAGCTCTTATAGGCTCAGGTGATGACTAATTAGTGTTGCTAGGCAACAGCAATCAAAGGGTGGTGTGAATAAGATGGAGGAGTGACAAAGGGAAGAGAATGTGACTCGTATAGGCCACACTGCGAGTCAATGGTGGCCTTGTAATGATAATCTTGTAATTATTGGTTCAGCAGTCTGGACAGCCACCCACTCATAGCCATAAGAATGTGACGCTCAGCAAGTCCACAATTCATGATAATTCCCATAATGTAATATAATCATACATTGCTGTCTTTGACAGACAGATAGATAGATAGATAGATATGAAAGACACTATATAATAGATAGATAGATAGATAGATACTGTAGATAGATAGATAGATAAGGTTTTTCTCTTTTGTCTTCTTCTTCTTCTTTTGGCTGCTCCCATTAGGGGTTGCCACAGTGGATCACCTTATTCTATGTCTTCCTGTCCTCGTCATCTTGCTCTGTTACCCCCATCTCCTGCATGTCCTCTCTCACCACATCCATAAACCTTCTCAAAGGCCTTCCTCTTTTCCTTGCCTGACAGCTCTAACCTTACCATCCTTCTCCCAATATACCCAGCATCTCTCCTCTGCACATGTCCAAACCAACGTAATTTCACCTCTCTGACTTTAATATTAACAACAATAATACATTTTATTTATATACCGCCTTTCCCATGCTGAAGGCACTTCAGAGTCTATATGTAACATTAGATACAAATGTTTTCCTGAATAGAACAATGAAACAGATAACAAAGCATTAAATAGAATAAAGAACAATAAACCAGAGTAAAATACTAAATTATAATTAGTAAAAAACTAATTTGTGATATAACAGACACACAAATTATCCTGAGCACCTGGACAGGGAGGTACAGGTAAACTGAAAGGGTGGGCAGAATGTTATGTTAAGTTAAAAGCCTTCCTAAATAGATGAGTTTTGAGTTGTTTTTAAAAAGAATGAATGGAATCGGCTGATCTAATTAATTTCGGGATGTCATTCCAAAGTCTGGGTGCTATGGAGCTGAAGGCCCTTCTGTCACCCATAGATTGCAGGTTAGTGTGAGGCACAACAAGATTACTAGAATTAGAGGACCTTAGTAGGCGAACAGGAGCAGAGTGATTTAGAAGGTCACTGATGTAGTCCGGTGCAAGGCCATTTAAAGCTTTGTAGGTTATTAATAGAATTTTATATTCAATCCTGTAAGACACAGGGAGCCAGTGAAGGTGAAGTGTTTTGTTTCCAAGACGTCCAACCTGAGCTGACCCTCTAATGTCCTCATTTCTAATCCTGTCCATCCTCGTCACACCCAATGCAAATCTTAACATCTTTAACTCTGCCACCTCCAGCTCAGTCTCCTGTTTTTTTGGTCAGTGTGAAGGGGAATATTGGGCTTTTTACATAAATTCAATAAATAAATAATATTACCATATTATGACAAACAAACCACTCTCAAATACAAAACAGAATAACTACAAGGAAATAAAACTGAAAAGAAACTTGTCAGTCCCAGTGAAGTGTTATGCAGGCATATTGCTATTGGTATAAAGGACTCCTATTTGCGTTTCCTGACTCACTTCTGCTGAATGATTCATTGGCTGAAAGTCCCCTGTGTTACTGGGTCAGACAGAGGAGCTGCAGCATTGTTCATAATGGCACTCAATTTTGTTTGAATTTTCTCCTCCTGTACTACCTCCAGGGGTCCAGAGTGTTTCCCATAACTGAGGCCTTCATTCGGTGATTCGGTGGGCCTCTCTTGAAGTGATGTTACCAGACCAGCACACCACAGTACACAAATCCCACTGGCCATCACAGAGTTAATAATAACATATTAATAATTTAAATTAATAGTTTGTTTAGCCCTTTTCTTGCTTCACAAAGTGCTTTACATAGACAGACAAGAACCACCACCACCAATGTGTAGCACACACCTAGATGTAAGACAGCAGCCATTATTGCGCCATTAGAGTCACCACACATTAGCTAGGGAACATACATCCTGCTCACCTCACCAACCAACCTCAACAACCTTAGCTTTCTCTAGATTGTCTCCCATCCAAGTACTGATCGGGCCCAAATATGCTTAACTTCAGGTGGATGACCTGTTCTGAAGCACAGGTAGTATGCCGGTGGTCTCCTAAGGAGACAGAGCCTTCCCTGCCCTTCTTTATATAGTTACTTGGTGCTATGAGACCAGTCCAACCTGTCCTTAATAATGAATGAATAGTGGCCAGACATAAAAGGCTGTTTGGTATGGTGAAAGTCAATACCCAGTTCCTTGGTTTTGCTGATGTTAAATTGCAGACAATTCCCTTTGCACCAAGAAACAATGTGTACCACCTGACTCCTCTACTCTGGCTCATCCCCCTTATCAATGCACCCAATAAGTGCAGAATCATCTGAGAATTTCTGCAAGGGACATGACCTGCTGTTATATTTATAGTCAGTGGTGTACAGAGTGAAGAGAAAAGGAGACAGGCCTGTTCCTTGTGGTGCTCCAGTGTTGCTCATGCAGTCCTTGAGTCTCACAAACTGTGGTCTGACCAACATTTAGTCCATTATCCAGGACACCAGAGGCTCATCCACCTGCATATACCTGAGTTTACTCCTAAACAGGAATGGCTGGATAGTACTGAGAAATCAAAAAACAGAATCCTCACAGTACTGCCAGCTTTGTCCAGCCTTGTGGAACAGATAGATAATTGCATCTTACACTCCAATCTTTGCCCAGTTGGTCTATCTATCGTATAGTCCAGGTCCAGCCTCTCAAAGGTCTTCATGATGTGAGAACTAAGTTAGTTATTTTAGCTACAGGTAAGAATGTATTGAAAACACGTCATGTGTAACACTGTGCCAGGATTTTATTGCAGGCTTGAGTGAACAGCTACTGTGATGCTAAGGATATAACAAAGCAGCACATCGCCATTTATCCGGTAGCAGAACACTGGCAACAACATGCATCCTGTGCTGTACCGTCACTATTGTAATTGTGTAACCTCAGGCACCAGGCATCAGAAATAGGCTCTGCACCAGGCGCAGCCATAAATATCAGACTCTCAGTTTATGGGGGCGAGAGTTAATTTATTAAATGAGCCATCAAAAACCAGAGAGAAATGTTTTCTTAAGCTGTGGGGATGTTGAGGCATACATTTAAAATAGATTTCTATGACAATTTTAGCTTTAAATAATCCAAGTTATGTGGACAGAGTGCTTTTACCACATGAAATTAGGAAATGTATCATTTTTCATTCCAAAAGGAGGTGTTTGAATTATGGTTATGATTTTTTTAAAAAAAGGAATACCACAGACTCAGCATAATTTCCTGAAAAATGTAAGTATTGTTAGGGTAGCTGTATCTGTGACTCTGAACTGAATTAGGTTGGATCCTTAAGGTTAACTGAATGGGGGAAGCAGGTTCAGTTTTTTGAAAGCAGATCTGAATGTGTAGTACAATAAGGGGTGGGCTTGCGTACTGCTAGACCAGACCAGAGCTACCAGACACCGAGGCTAAGGAGTAAACAGCTTACATTGAAGACTGTTTTAATAATGGATGATGGAAGAAAAGGATTACAGATTCTGGATAGCAGCACATAATAATTAGTGCCTTCTGCTCTACAATCACCCTTCTCTACACCCTCCTTCCTCTGATCTCCTTCTGTTTCCACCGAATTGTGTCACTATGCTAGTTGAGCTCTCGTCAGTGCTACATTGCCAACTCTGAAAATCTCAGACTGAGGAACAGACATGACCCAATTCATCAGGCACTCGCCCTCCGGACTCTAACAAGATATATCCAGCAGGGGACACTAGCTCCCTTGTTGGAATGAATTTTTTTGTAATTGCGGCATGTTACATAACCTGAAACTATACAGATATAATATAAAAAGGCAATACCCCTCTCTTAGTGATACGGTGGTAAGAAATCACATAGGAGAAATAACTTAGCTTTCTTTAATGATGGTTTACGCGGCATAACAGACTAAGGAAACCATGACAAGACCTTCCAGAATGGGGGCCAGATGTATAGAGTCTGCCATTTTCGTTGCTGGAAGGATTTTCCGGATCGGATGACATTATCTCCCATTCGTCCGTCGGCTTCAAAGGTGTGCCGGGCAATGTTCCAAGGTTTTATATTCTTTCTTCATGTGCAGGCCCCCACTTCAGTGAATCATGTCTTTCCAAACAAGGCAAAGAGGATACAGTTTCATGCTGACCTTGACACACAAAAATAGTATACAATGCCCATTTCACAGTTGTCCCTGTCTTGTCTTCTAATGCATGCCTAGCAGTTCTAAATGATGAGCCGATGTGCTAAATCTGGCTTTGTATTAGCTGTGCATGTGAGTAGAAAGAAAAGTAGATTTATAAAATATTTGTACAGAGCACAGTGACATATTTAACATATACACTTATTACACAAGAACAATGAAGTTGCCTCAAAAGGGTGTTCCCTAGTGACTTCAGAGTCTCCTGACTGCTTTGTTTGTCCAAACTGCATTTCCCATTCGACCCTGCAGTCATCCATACCAGAACATATTGCTTCAGATGTCAGTCCTCAGTATTATAGTCAAGTCAAGGTGTCATCTTTCTTCCCTTTTCATAATTGTTCATTGTTTTCCATTACTTGTGTTATAGTTTTATGTTCATTTACTGTTTGTCTAATTGTGTTTTATCAGGTAATTTTATTCTATGTAATTGTTATGTAGAATATCTATGTGTGTTTTGCAGTTCTCTTATGTTCCTTGCATTTTGGGGGTGGAGCTCCAAGAGGCGGGGCCACCCATCCATCATCATTACAGGACCACCCCCAACCCTATAAAGGTATGTGGGGAACTTAATTTTGAATGTGCTCTTGGGATTTTGATGGGATTTGTTAATACTGTTTTTTTGCTTTTGTTACTTGGATTTTTTTATGGATTTTGTTTTGAGACTTGCAGGATTTTTCCGCTTTATTATTTTAACCAATGTGATATTTTTATTTAATAGATGTAAGTCTCGAATTGCAGTTCTGAAGTTTAAGTCCTGTTAGATATTGTCTTTCCCTCTCTGTCTCTCACACACACATACTTTCTCACTCTTACACATACAGTTTAAATGGCAATTACCGACACTGCTACGCTACCAAATGTTTTTGATAAGTGCTACAATGTTATTTAAACAAAAACATACTTAAGAGCATAAGGTACTGTTGTAAAACCTTATGTAAAACACAAACAAACTGGACTTTCCATGAACACCCTCATCAGACTGGGAGAACTGATTTTTACTTTCAGTACCTTCTCTTTTGATAAAAAGATCTGTAAATTTGCAATGGACACTAGAATGGCTTTTACACAGGCTTTGTACTGGACCTGTACGAAAGATATATATCAATAAATGTGCTAGTGTTGCCTCTTGCTCCAGAAACCAGCAACAGGAATTCATTAATGACTAGTTTCAATCCATCTCTCAAGTTTACTGTCAACATTTCCACCACAAGTCTACCATTTTTAGAAAGCAGTCTTTCTATCAGCTTTTCAGGATGTTAAACCCCTGCATGATGCAAGCGACCTGACTTACACAGTTACCTTCTCTACAGCTCATTCTATTTCTGGCATATTAAAAACTCTACCCCTTTCACAGTTTTTTAGACTTCACCATCTTTTCATTTATGAGGTTAACTTCTGCCACGAAGCACTCAGAATGAGGAGTTTCTTCATTGATAAAGGATCCCCTACTCGGGTTGTGGGCAGGGCTCTCCATCAAGCCAGCTGTTGAACTCATAACATCCACACTAAGAGGAACCCTGATAATGAAACTCACATCCTGCTGGTCCACCCATTCCACTCTAACATTTGGTCTCTTCTACAGGTTATCAAACAAAATTTCCCCATTTTGCAGACTAATCATACTACAGGAGCCTTTTTTGTATCCTTCCCTTGATCTCCTTCCTTCAACTACCTAACCTACACTAACTTGTCGTCCACAGCTCACTTCACAGAGGAGAGACCAAATCCTCACCTTACACTTTCAGCTGTAACGGGAGCTGCTGTGTTACTTGCAAATATGTCACCAACAATACCCTTGTATCACTCTCTATATATAAGATCCAACATCTGTCCGTCTGTCGGTCTATATATCTGTTCGCTTTCATGAGTGAACTACTTAACGGATTTAGACTGGGTTTTTTTTTGTATAATTTGCTTGAACATTCCAGTTGATTTCACGACTTCTGTCATCGTGCTAAGCATCATAGTTCGTTTACAGGAGGGATTAATTTATGCTAATCTGAGACAGAGGATGCGGGCCGAGGGGAGGGGGAAGCATACCATCATGAATGGGGAGCAGGACAGGGCCGTCTTATTCACACGCCAGCCTCTGAGCATACCTTACCTCCGCTTAGCTAGTGAACGAGAGAACTACTTAACAGATTTAGATTGGGTTTTTTTCTATAATTTGCTTGATCATTCCAGTTGATTTTGCGACTTCTGTCATCACGCTGAATATCATATGTAACTTGCAGGAGCGATATATTCACACTAATCTGTGACAGAGGCTGCGGGCTGAGGGGAGGGGGAAGCATGACATCAGAAGTAGGGGCCTTCCTCACTCACGCACCAGACTCCATTCGAATTGGTCTACCTCTGGCCACGTTTTGGAGCGTACCTTGCCTCTGCTTAGCTAATGATGCCTGTTTGTTTATTGATTTTTAAAGTTTGTCCTGTTTCACTACTACGATAGCTAGTATAATTATAAACAACGGGCCTTTTGCCAGTCTAAAAATCTTATTTTATCTGCATTTCTTGTAGGAAGTGTCCAGCCATCTACGTAGGTGACACTGTGAGACAGCTTGCAGACCGTTTCAGGGAGCACATTTAAGCCATTAATATCAAAGACCTTACAAGAACACTTCTTTTCCCTTGTTTATAGCCACACTGATCTCTCTGTTTGTGTTCTTTTACAGGTCTTCAAAAACACTTTACAAAGAGAACAGAAGAAGGTAAGCTCATTCTCAGGCCTGGGATGATATATTTTTCCAAGGCTTCATGATTGACTAATGTTTTAATCTCTTCCATCATCTACTCTAATGGCAGCTTTTCCACACTTCCTCTCATCCTTTCTCCTCTCATCTGCCCTTCATCTCCATGTATGATATCTGCTCTTTCCTTTTCAGCTTCATACACATGAAGGCTACACAGTCCAAATGTTGTATCTTTGACCCTTTTTCCTTTTCAGTGAGGAAATAACCTTTAAACCTTTTTCCTTTGCAGATGCACGTGACACAGCCCTACCCTTACTTCATTTAGCCCGATTAGTTAGTTCTCAGATCAATTAGCAATGATCGACCCCTGAACATTTATGGTGAGGCCTCACAAATGAATAACCTGAGGAAAACCTCTTTTGATTTATAAGCAGTCTATCTAGCTATGTAATTTGACATCCCATTTACAATGCCCTCAGTGGCGGGAGCAAGCTCATTAGTGGGCCATCCTCAATGTACTTCTTAATGCACACCAAGCGCAAAATACGCACAGATTTCAAGGATTTAACATATGATCTATTAAAACTGTTATGACCTCAATGTTGGGCACCTGAATTAAGAATCTCCGTTGATCATTTAGCTGCTTTCTTGATTGTTAAGGCTGAATGAGGATGCTGAGTTAACATCGTCAGTACTGGTAAATTGCGATGGGCAACTGTCACTGACATTTTCATCACTTTTATGCACGTCTATCTTTCTGTCATTTTATACACTCACCTAAAGGATTATTAGGAACACCTGTTCAATTTCTCATTAATGCAATTATCTAATCAACCAATCACATGGCAGTTGCTTCAATGCATTTAGGGGTGTGGTCCTGGTCAAGACAATCTCCTGAACTCCAAACTGAATGTCAGAATGGGAAAGAAAGGAGATTTAAGCAATTTTGAGCGTGGCATGGTTGTTGGTGCCAGACGGGCCGGTCTGAGTATTTCACAATCTGCTCAGTTACTGGGATTTTCACGCACAACCATTTCTAGGGTTTACAAAGAATGGTGTGAAAAGGGAAAAACATCCAGTATGCGGCAGTCCTGTGGGCGAAAATGCCTTGTTGATACTAGAGGTCAGAGGAGAATGGGCCGACTGATTCAAGCTGATAGAAGAGCAACTTTGACTGAAATAACCACTCGTTACAACCGAGGTATGCAGCAAAGCATTTGTGAAGCCACAACACGCACAACCTTGAGGCGGATGGACTACAACAGCAGAAGACCACACCGGGTACCACTCATCTCCACTACAAATAGGAAAAAGAGGCTACAATTTGCACGAGCTCACCAAAATTGGACAGTTGAAGACTGGAAAAATGTTGCCTGGTCTGATGAGTCTCGATTTCTGTTGAGACATTCAAATGGTAGAGTCAGAATTTGGCGTAAACAGAATGAGAACATGGATCCATCATGCCCTGTTACCACTGTGCAGGCTGGTGGTGGTGGTGTAATGGTGTGGGGGATGTTTTCTTGGCACACTTTAGGCCCCTTAGTGCCAATTGGTCATCGTTTAAATGCCACGGGCTACCTGAGCATTGTTTCTGACCATGTCCATCCCTTCATGACCACCATGTACCCATCCTCTGATGGCTACTTCCAGCAGGATAATGCACCATGTCACAAAGCTCGAATCATTTCAAATTGGTTTCTTGAACATGACAATGAGTTCACTGTACTAAAATGGCCCCCACAGTCACCAGATCTCAACCCAATAGAGCATCTTTGGGATGTGGTGGAATGGGAGCTTCGTGCCCTGGATGTGCATCCCACAAATCTCCATCAACTGCAAGATGCTATCCTATCAATATGGGCCAACATTTCTAAAGAATGCTTTCAGCACCTTGTTGAAACAATGCCACGTAGAATTAAGGCAGTTCTGAAGGCGAAAGGGGGTCAAACACCGTATTAGTATGGTGTTCCTAATAATCCTTTAGGTGAGTGTATTTTTCGTCTATCCATCACGCTATTTTCTGTGTTATTTGTATAGTTGTTTTCTTCATTGGAAAATCTGTCTCACTCCACTCATCACTTTGCTTTTCTTCATGCACTTTGTCACTAAAGCTTTGATCAGACTGAGTTGTCGGTTCACTTAATACAAAGTTTAAAACATAACTGAGTATGTGGTGAAAAATGGTGGATGACAGGAAACGGCGAGTCAAGGGGAACAGGAATTGGAAATGACGTCATTGGTGGGCAGGTCATTCAGTTGGTCTGCAGAGGAGAAAAGAGAGAAAGCATTAGAGGACAGTGCCCACACCTAGCTGGATAGTCACCGTTATTCGAGCCCTTAAGCTGTCTCCCATGCGTACATGTGTGACAATATATTTATGTGAGGCTTTATATAAGTTGTGACAGATGGCCTGGGGCCTTGCTTTGGTCAGGATGCCCTTCTGATGGAAGGACCGTAGGGAAGAGGACATGGCCACAACAATACCTCCCATGGGACACGAAAGGGCAAAACCTCTTGGATTGCATTGGGGCCACGGGCTTGGAGGGCAGCCATGGGGCACCTGGACAGTATCAGAGTCCTGGAATGCAGCACATTTCCACCATACTGAGAAGTGCTGGCAGAAGAGGATCCGGGTGCACATGCAGCACTTCCACCACACCCGTGAGTGCTGCTGGAAGTAAATTGAAGAGCACCTGGAGTACTTCCGAGTGCAGTATAAAAGAGGCCGCCTCACTCCGTTTATGGAGCAGGAGTCGGGAGGTGGAGGACAGAGCTTGTGGGAGAAGAGTGGAGGCGGCAGAAAAGAAAGAGAAACAGAAAGAAATAGAGAAAGAGGAAGTAAATAGAAGGGACTAGGCCATATTGGGAGGAATTGTGTGTATTCCGTGCTGTAATGACAAGAAAAAGATTAAAGGGTGTGCTGTGCTTGGACTTGTGTCACTGTGCCTGTCTATGTTGGGGTTAAACTTCCACAAAGGACATACCAGTCTGTGGACATCAAACTTCATGTGACAAATATTATTGGTTCAAATCCAATTACTGCCAGAAGGGATCCTACTCCATTGAACCATTGAGCAAGGCCCATAACCTGAAAATTGCTCCAGGGGAACTGTCCAAATGGGTGACCCTGCACTTTGACCCCAAAAGGATATGCGAAAAGAAAGTTTCACCGCGGGGATTAACAAAGTATATAAAAAATAAAACGAAAGAATTCAATCAAGACAGGATGTATCCTAAATGACAAGGGTGACAAACATCCTCTCAGAAATGATGCACAATTCCTTCCACAGACCAGCATTCTTCTTTCATTTCAGAATTCATATCTGCCTTTTTCTACAGCTCATTTCAAAGGCTGCCACCCCTCCAATTGCTGTGCCGCTTGTTTTCATTTTAATTCTGGTAATACCTTTGCCCTTGACAAACTCTTGCCACCTGGACACCTTTGTCAAATGTAGAATGTGTTATGCACCTTGGCATCCATCTTCTTAATTATTTCTGTACACTATGACTCCTAAGCCCTTCTCATACAGTGTGCTTTTAAATTTCAGGCCCTCATTGTGTAGTCAAATGTTTTTACTTCCTATGTGTAAATCTTTTTACATTCATGTGCGTTAAATGACATGCAATATCAGCCCAGCTCTGAATTCTTTCCAGGGCCACCAGTTTTCCCTACAGCTCATTGTATTTTTTGTCCAGGACCCTTCAGGTGCATGGCAGATGACTTCTTTGAGCTTCCATGGAAGAAAGATGGAGAGAGATGGGGCGAATTAAGCAAATCAGTAGAGAACTATGCTTCTCAGAACAGAAAAAAAAATCAATATCCAAAAATGCGCATTTTTAAAGCTTAATGGAATAAATGAAAACTGTCGGAGCCTTCTTTTGCTTCATTCATTTTTAATATCATATGAATAAGCTATAGTGATGAATGAATGGGACATTTGGAAAGACTCCCGCTCTCACGCATACAGCTTTCATTAATTATGCCGTCCACTGCTTGTAGGAGCCGTCACTGCAATTGGATCAGATTTCCCCTCAAGGGGTAAAGAAATAGGTATTTAATAGTGACGAGATGTAATGGCCTTATGCATCTGAATCAAATGCCAATCTTGTTTTGTTCCCATTCCCTGTGAAGTAAAAAAAAAAAAAAAAAAAACTCTAATATTTGTAGTTTCATGCGGCTATAAAGAGTAGACCATCCCCTTGGGGATGAATAAAATAACGGAAGCAGTGCAATAGATGTTACAATATGTGCTACTGTTTCTTGTCCATCCATCTTTATCGTCCTTATTCATTCATTACTTGTCAGTTCAGCCTTAGATGGGCCGAGCTATTGGTGCAGCTTGACATGTCTGCATGTATTTTCTGGGCTGTGGTGGTGTCCACATGCGAGTGGAGTCCTCGAATGAAGCTTTCATTTTCTCCATCAGTCTCCATCTCCATCCTTCTTTATGGTCACTACTCTAGCAGAGCTCGACATGTAAAAATACGCCAGGGGATAATCAAGTGGGTGGAACCAATTGGAAGGTTCAATCAGCTTGAAATTTGTAAGCCAATCCACTGCCTTCACGAAGGCGGAGCTCAGAGTAGGGGCGGGGATTTGAATAGGGATTTCATTAAGTTGGTCTGACAGACAGCTAACTTGTGGTCATGACGGATCAACATTCTCTGACTGAAAAATCTAATAAAAAGACCTCTGGTAAACATAAATATGTGTAATGTGTGTGGCGAACACTTCACAATCGCTCAAAATAAACAAAATGTGTTGCAAAGAAAAAAGCTTTCCGTAAAACCAGATTATAATTTGGCATTCAAAGACATCACTGGGCTAATGGTAAATGTGAATGATACACTACTGCCGGCTGTAAGTGGTGTCTGTCGCTTTCATTTTACAGTGTCAATGTGAGGTTGAAAGAAATGGCAGCTACAGCCAAGAAAAATTTGAGAAATGCCAAACTGGAAATGCCAAACATGCCATACCTGAATATTGCCGCAGCATCTATACAGTATATTGTAAGTGCCCAAGAGGATGGATGGGCATCCCAGTTGAGATGGAAGATAATTTAGTGCCTGAATGGGATGCCAGGATGGAAGGACAGACGGGCTGGGCTGGCCAGTCGGACAAGGGAATTACTTCATACCCATCTGGAATAATATAACTGTTGGACCTGTGGAAGCCAGAAGACGGGAGCAGTTCCATTCCGTATACAACAGGTGGCAATGTCTCTGTGGCATCCTAGTTTGGACACCTGCAGGGGTGCTTCGGTGATGCAGTTCCCTGGGTGCTGGTAGAAGGTGCTGTTAGGGCGGACCTCCCTGCTTTTCATACGACCCGGAAGTGCTGTCAAAAAAGCACGCTGTGGCAGTGGAAACATTCCTGGGACCAGTTTGAAAAGGAGCCCACCACCTTATGTTGGGGAGTCAGAGTCAGGAGGTGGTGCGAAATATTCTTGAAGGACAAAAGGAGGAAGAAAGTGATTAGAATTTTGTATAGTTTATTGATCTTTTCTTGGGTGATTATTTGAAAGGTGCCGTGGTTTAATACATATTTTTTATTTAAATTCAAAAACGTGTTGGGTATTACTGTGTCTGAGGTTTGGGTCTCACTGGTGCCCACTGGTTGCAGTATTTTACATATTTTTCTAACACTTAATTACAAATTTGGTATGGACTGGAGGAAATTGTGCTCAGATGTTTAAGAAGAAACCCTGTGGGCAGAGCCTTTCCATGGAGGATTTCAATACCATTCACTACACACTTTTTAGTGCGTTCCTACCATAATTACCTGTGAACAAGTTTGGTTCTGGTGTAAGGATGCTGGCCGACTGCTGCTTTTTAGTATATTATGGTCAAACAGAAGTAAGGATTGGGTCCAGAAGTAATGATGGGACACCAACCAGGTCCTCCTGTTTAATTATAAAACAACAGAAAGCAAAACAAACACACACAGGTGTTGAACAACAGAAATATAGGATATAACAAATCCTGTTCGGTTGGTTGGGTCTGGTTTGGAAGAGCTTTGTCTTCTACTTGGCTCAAAACCAAAATAAGACACCTTATTCCAGGGATTCCTGGCTTTATAGGACTCAGTGGGGTTAGTTTCCCTCACTGGGTGTCTTTTTGGAGTTGTGGAGAAAGAAGGAGATAATACTCTAGTGTTAGTGACAATGACCCCTCTCGGCCTGGAGTGGTATTACATACTGCTGGTGAGCCTGGAAGGTAATCCTCCAATGTGCCTGTGTGAGAATATGTATTTGCATATGTATGTATCATAGGTGTAAAGAAGGAAGGACAGGTATCCTGGCCGGGATCAAGGAAGGTTTCATATCCAGCCAGGAGGACATAATGGAAGGACAGGGCGAACAGCCTTAACAGGAGCAGGTCATAGGACAGGAATTGGAGTCTGGAAACTCTGGGTCTTTGGGGACAGCCAGAGAATGCTTCCCTTGTAGAGCCATTCATCCAGAAGTGGTCTGGACAACTTGGGCAGGAGACAGGAAGCAGTTCCCTATATGACTTTAAAAAAGCCCACTCTCTTTAAGGACTCAGAGTCAGGAAACAGTGGGCTACACTCTCTGGGAGGAGGAAAGAGAATCATGAATGGCGTATTTTTGTTGGTGTTCTGTAGAAAAGGTGTCTTTGTCAAATAGAAATTGTTTATTTGCATCTGGAATTGTGTTGGGTATTGCTTTGTCTGAGGTTTGGGGTCGGGGGCGCCCCCTAGTGTTTACAGTACATGTATTTAATATATGTATGAATGTTGGTGTTTAGATACATGTGGCTTTTTATACTGTACTAGCAGAATACCCGCGCTTCGCAGCGGAGAAGTACTGTGTTAAAGAAGTTATGAAAAAGAAAAGGAAAAATTTAAAAAATAACGTAACTTGATTGTTAATGTAATTGTTTTGTCATTGATATGAGTGTTGTTGTCATATCTATCTATATATATCTATACTAATAAACGGCAAAGCCCTCACTCACTCACTCA
>JANRMT010028174.1:39386789-39426993 GCA_026402145.1 Polypterus bichir lapradei | reverse complement strand
CCTGGTCCCTCTGTGATGTTTGCACATCCCCCTGTGTCTGTGTGGTGTGGTTCGCCAGAGTACTTCAGGTTTCTCTGTTTATTTCCAAACATATGCGTGACAGGCTAATTAGTGATTAGGGGCCCGTGTTAGATTACATTAGATTAGATCTTTATTGTGACATACACTTCGAGAGCACAGACTAATTCTTGTGCCACAGTTGTTGGAAGGAGTCTAGAATTATATTCAGACAATAACACAATAAGATGATGATGTATAAGTAAATAAATACAATAATTACAAGGGGAGGGCGACATTTTGGTGTCAAAATGTTTTTATTCCAATATAATTTTTTCCATGTAAAAGAAGTTTCCAACAATTTTCAACTTCACAAGTGGTTGCATTACATGAAGAAAACTGTCAGATGGGTTCCTCGTCTCCTCAGCAAAGAAGAAAAGGGACGCCGAGTCATATTTTGCCAGATGTTTCTCAGGGATTTTATTAATAGAAAATCAGCATAGTACAAGAAACTGGTGACTAGACAAGAGACTTGATTCTACAAAATGGACCCTAAATTCAAGCAGCAGTCTATGGTGTGGATTAAGAAAGGCCAGGTGTCTTCTGTTAAAGCTCGATGGGTGAAGTCAAAGCTGAAGTTCATGTTTACCATCTTGTACTCTTGATGGTTTTGTTGAAGTGATCCTAATTGAAGAAGGGAAGAGAGTGGCATCTGCCATCTAACATGGAAGCTTTCTTGACCCCAGTTTTCAAGCAGCTACAGCTTTTCCTGACTTGTTCCTTTACTATGACAACCACAGTTCCAAGAAGTTGCTGGAGTTCAACGAGGACTCTGACATCACCCTGGTTGAGGTTCCTCCAAAGTCCTATGATGTAGAGCTTTGCAACTTCTGGCTGTTCTCAAAAATCAAAAATCACTTGCATGGAAAGAAGCTTCAGGACTGAAATGAGATCACTGAAGTAGTCAAGGAAGAACTTTTCAGTAGTGTTTTGAAAAATGGACTCATCGCATGAAGAATTGCATTGACATAGGTGGTAGCTATGTTGAAAAGAGATAAAAAAATGGAGCTTTAAAATTCAAAAGAGAAAAAAAATTGTGCCATTTACTTTACCGAAATTCTAAAAACTTTTGGTCCTGCCTTTGTTAGAGTACCTGACAGTAGATGGATGCGGATGTTGTACTGGTCAATCACGGTGAAGATACAGCTGAGCCGTGACGAAGTTCTTGATTTACTGGTTGATCTGCATTCCTACCATTACCTACGGTCACAATTGCTGAGTAGTGACCAAAAGAACTAGATTATGGATTCAAGTGGTAGAAATTAATACAGCCTTAGAGATGGGATGAAGAAAGCAGACATTCAGCAGGAGCTCAAAGTAGAGCTACAACTGCTCCACATGGCAAAAAGCATGTTGAGGTGGTTTGGGCATCTGAATAGGACACCTACCTGGGGAGGTGTTTTGGGCATGTCCAACCAGGAGGAGACCTCGGGGCAGGACCAAGACAGGCTGGAGAGATTATATTTCTCAATTGGCCTGGGAATGCCTTGGTATCTAACCAGAAGAACTGGGGGAGATGGCGGGGAAAAGGGACATCTAAGTATCTTTGCTTAGACGGCAGTCCCCATGACCCAGACCTGGATAAGGGGCAGAAAATGTATAAATGGATTGATGGATAGCTGGAAGAGTAGCAGGAGAATGCCTTAATGTACATAAGTGCAAAACCAAATTGTACAGACATGTAGATCGTACAGATAATAGTAATAAACATTGGAATCAGCAGAATTAGACATAAACCAGCAGGTGGGTACAGTACAAGGGCAAGTAAGAACAGAAGTGGAAACGGGGAATGAACTGGATGGCTATCACCAGAGATAACTGATTCAGCCTTTGGCTGACATTGGGAGGAGTAGATGGTATGAAGCTGTGAAAGATCAGCCCCGATGGTTTTAGTAGCAGTACAGACCGTTCTTTACAGGAACCTGTGATCCAGGCAGGTCAGGTTACCAAACCACACCATGATGTATCCAGTTTTAGTAATGCAGTGTTAGAAGTTCTCCCACGTCAAAGCTCTTTACCCTCTGTAAAAAGACAAAAGAAAAAGGGAATAGATTTTGGGTTCCACCCCATGTATTCAAAATCCAAATAAGAAAAAAATAAAGTAATGAATGAATAAATCTCAATCCAGCCAAGTAGTCACTTTGGACTGTGTACAAGAGGAGCCTGACTACTGAGGGAACAGTGGCTGCTTGTACAGGTGCTGAGGAGGAAGGGGTGCGCCCAACGGGTTGGAGCTGGAAGTGAGGTCAGTGGTAGGGTAGGCTCTGGCAGTAGAGGTGGAGTTAGGCAGGAGGATCTGGAGGGGAGAAAGAAAAGGTGTCAGTGCATCCCTTAAGCCCTGATCTGGCATACCACGTTCAGTCAAGCCCATCGACTGCCTTCCAAGTGCTTGTGTGTGACACCTCCTTTGCTGAGCCTATAGGAGGATGTAGGTGGTATTGACAGACCGTGAAAGACAGCCAATGATCTGGACATCCAGGAAGCTGAAGCTGTTGACTGACTGGATGGGGGAGACATTGTTTGGGAGTGGAGCATGATTGCCATTATTTATCCTGAAGCCAACAGTCTATGAATGTATTCAAATTGGCCTTTGATGGAAAGACTCATCTAGTGCTGGTGCCATCTTTTTATCAGGTGCTTCTGGGGTACACCCTTCAAAATAATATCTCTTTAATGGTACTTTAGTGGATTGTGTAGTCCCTTAAAAAGCCATTTCTTGAGCAATTTAATTCTGGAAGGGGTTCTTTGCATAGGAAAATCATTCTTTGGCCTTTGAAAAATCTCTAATATGTGGAGAAAATCTAAATTTTTAATGTATAATTTAATGGATATCCAGCAGGATACAACAGATCAAGAAAACCTGAACTTAACCTGCATGTGTGCATGTGTTATTGTATGCAGCAAGTGTGATTTGAAAATCAAAAGCCCATTAATATTTTACAAATATGTTATCACCTGTTCATGGATATTTATAAAGCCTGTTATGGAACCTTCATGTGGATGGCTCTTTTGGTAACCAAAAATGGTTAACCAATGGCATTGTTCTGAAGAACCACTTTGACACCTTTACTTTTAGGAGTGTAAGGTTTGTTGCTGATCTGTGCAAAAGCAACCTTGAAGATGGATGTTGTCCCAAATTCTAGTCGTGGAGTATGTCATAATTACCCACCTCAGTTGCTGATCTCATTGCTGGACCATTTCCGTTCACACTGCAGAAAATTGCTGAGCCTGTCAAATATGGTGACCACATGACAACTTTCCAGAAAAGCCATGCTTGCCTGTTTTTCTGACAGCCAATAAAGTGCCGCCTAACAGACCTGATGCCGTACAAAATGTTTTTTCCATTCTGTTACAGGATGTAGTACATGAGACATCAGAC
Source organism: Polypterus bichir lapradei (assembly GCA_026402145.1). Taxonomy (NCBI): domain Eukaryota; kingdom Metazoa; phylum Chordata; class Cladistia; order Polypteriformes; family Polypteridae; genus Polypterus; species Polypterus bichir. The sequence goes on along the minus strand of JANRMT010028174.1, from coordinate 39,423,557 downwards.
AGACAAGCCTCTCTTCAGTTTGTGAGGTTCCTTATTCCTCGTCGTTGAATTATATGCATTGACCTTCCGGGTGAGAATTCATTGGTTGTCAACTCTCACACACACAAGCCTGCCCCTACAACTATTCATCCATCCATTATCCAACCCGCTATATCCTAACTACAGGGTCACAGGGGTCTGCTGGAGCCAATCCCAATAATGGTTCTAAAATGGCACTTTACTGGGTTGTGTGGTCCCTCATAGAGCCATTGCTTGCCAAAGATTTATTTTATTCTGGAAATGGTTCTCTGTGTATGAAGTTGGCTCTTCGGGCTTTGAAAATGTTTCTTATATGTGGTGTAATGGATGACATGCAGGGACCTGCATCTCTGCCAGGATGATCTCCCTTCCCTTACCTGCCTAGAAGATGACAGAAAGAGTGTCAGGCTGTCTCCTGCCTTAACCAGGAGAGTGGCAGAAGATGCCAAAGCAGTAATGGGCACACTTGCATTCTGGCAGAGCTGGACTGAGGAACAACAGCAACATTTATTTCTATAGCACATTTTCATACAAACAATGTAGCTCAAAGTGCTTCACATGATGAAGAAAGAGAAAAAAGACAAAATAAATAAGAATTAAAATTAGGGACCACTAATTAACATAGGAAAAAAGTAAGGTCCGATGGCCAGGGAGGACAGAAAAAACAAAAAAAAACTCCAGACGGCTGGAGAAAAAAATAAAATCTGCAGGGGTTCCAGGTCACAAGACCACCCAGCCCCCTCTACCTAACATAAATGATCAGTCCTCATTGTATTCAAGGTTCTCATGGAAGAAGCTGATGATGACGGTCACGTGGACTTCTGGCCTTTAATCCATCAATGTAGGGACATCACGGTGCTTTGATCAGGTGGTGGTGGCACAGGTCGCCACCACAGAAAACCGGAAAAAGAACAGAAGAGAAAGTAGGGGTTAGTACGGATTTTGGAGCCACCATGCATAATGATGATATTTAATTGAATATGCAGAGCATCAGGATTAAACTAAGATGAAGCTATGAGAAAGCCATGTTAAAGTAATGTGTTTTAGCAGTGTTTTAAAGTGCTCCACCATATTAACATGGTGAATTTCTATTGGCAGGCTATTCCAGATTTTAGGTGCATAACAGCAGAAGGCTGCCTCACCACTTCTTTTAAGTTTAGCTCTTGGAATTCTAAGCAGACACTCATTTGAAGATCTAAGGTTACGATTTGGAGTGTAAGGTGTAAGACATTCTGAAATATAAAATGGAGTGAGATTATTTAAGGCTTTGTAAACCATAAGCAGTATTTTAAAGTCAATTCTAAATGACACAGGTAACCAGTATAGTGACATCAAAACTGGGGTGATGTGCTCCGATTTTCTTTTCCGAGTTAAGATTCTAGCAGCTGCATTCTGCATGAGTTGCAATCGATCGATGTCTTTTTTGATTGGTCCTGAGAGGAGTGCATTAGAGTAATGAAGTCGACTGAAAACAAAGGCAATGCCCACCTGGGCGGCCAGTGTGATACAAGGACATGGAGAGACAACCTGTCAGGACAACATGCTCCCCCAATGCATTAGGTTGCAGCACCCCTGGACAATGCTATCTTTACAGACACTCATAAGGCATGCTGGGATCTGTAGTCCTTGGGTGCTGCCAAGACGTGCTGTGGGGATCAATGATCCCTACTTTGTGGGGCTTCAGTTTGATCCAGAAGTACTTCCAGTGGTCTATGCCCAAACACCGGAGATACTCCTGATTCCACGATAAAAGAAGCCACTCTAGTTCATCCAAGTGAGTTGGAGTTGGAGTTGGGTGGAACAGGGCAAAGCTCGTCTGGGAGAAATGGAGGAATAGAAGGGGACATTAGAATTGTGATTGGTTTTATTAAGACACATTTGTAAAGATAATTACTAATAATAAACCTATTAATCAACCCGGAACTTGTGTCTGTGAATATGGCGATTAAAGGATTTAAAATCACTAAATAAATCACTAAAATCACTGTGAAGTTGTGTCTGAGTTTTGGTCAAATAGAAACTTTTAACAGTAGAATCCCTGAAGCCTATGAAAACACCCATAATCCTGGCCCAACTTAAATTCCTTCACACCTCTCCATAAGCATTTTTTGTTTTGTACATGTGTCGATCAGCACAAGTAGCATGCAGCCTGCTGTCCAATCCCCCTCCTTGACGGAGCTCAACTCTGGGAAAAAGGCTCCTTATTTGCATGTGAGGTTCCTGGAGTTGTACAGGGTAAATAACACAATATATCATTATTTGGAATACATGCATTTCATGTGTGTTCTGTGTTTACAAAGATCTGGGTAAGTGTAGGATGAAAGGAATTGCGAGAATTCCAAGAAATGTGAAAACATACCTAAAGCCGAAATGTTTTCCATGTTATACTAATAATGAAGTGAAGTGTATAATGTGTGAAGACTTTAGTCCAAATATCAAATAAAAATGTGTGCTTTTATTCAAGAATATAACCAAAGAAAAAAAAAGCATTTGATTTACATGTGGCTGTCAAAGAATTAAAAACTCAAGCTCAAATGTCAATCAACAGGGAGTTTACATGTATTCTTGAATGGTGCAGAGGTAAGAACTGCTGCCTTATAACCAAAGGTCCTAGGTTTAAGACCAGGCACTCTGCGTTTTGAGTAGTGAGATGCTATTATTATTATTATTACTATAATATAATAAAAACATACATTTAATTTGAGTCTGTAACACCCGGTGTAAATTTTGGCACTTGTTTTTTTTATTATTCAGTTTTATTCTCTCAGTGACATTCACGCGGTACAACGAACTTGCCTCACCCTCTCTGAGTTGATGGCATTTATCTCCATTCTTTTCACAACGGCAGCGATGACCGCAGCTGATACCTGCTCAGAACTATTTGTTCTACCGGCAATCAAAGATACGACGTTCTGTGACCGCTATCAGACTGGACAAAGGCAGGACCATAGCAACAGACATCTTCTTCACAGTGCTTTCACTGGATAATAGACTGATGCACCGCAATACAACTCTGCTTGGCACATAAAGAAAAATGGGACTGGGTGGGTAATATACTGTATTATTTACCCTATACAACTCCAAGAACCTCGCACACAGATACGGAGCCTTGGCTTGAGCTGGGAGAACTTTTTGCCCAAGTTGAGCTCCATCTGCTTGTGTTGATCGACACATTTACAAAACAAAAGACCCTGATGGCAGAGATGAGGAGGGATTTGAGGTGGGCCGGGATTATGTGTTTTTTCGTAGGCTTCAGGGATTCTAGTGTTAATGTATAGCAGGCTAACAGCAGGATAAAACAGACCAAGGAAAACCTGAAGATAGCCTGTGTCATTGTATGCAGAGAAAGTTATTTTTAAACCAGAAACCCTTTGGCATTTCACAAATCTGTTACCTCTTCATGGTGCTTTAAGGAACATCTTACAAATCTAAATAAAGGTTCGGTTTTGATCCTTTGCATTGATGGTTCTTCTGGGAACCAAAAATGTTTATGGCATCCCTTTGAAGAACCATGATTATTAAAACTATACCACCATGCGTGTTCAGTGCCCATAGTCCACTCTTATTCCTTATAAACTGTGTACAGCTGAGATGGTCCCGGTTAGCTCCACGCTTCCTTGCTGCTTCCAGGAGCAACTTGGAACCATTGATAGTTATAGCCAGAAATGAGCCAGTCAAAGGAGGAAACATACATTCAGCATAGGGTTGGTACAATAGTGCCAAGTGCTTTTATTAAAATCAATCCGAAGTGCAAATAGTACAGCTCTCCAACCATTATATAAATAATCTATAAATGTAAAAATTCCAATAAAAACAACGTTAAACACTCAGCAGGAAGCAATTCTATAACAATTCACGTGCCCTAGGGCATCCTTCTTAAAACCAACATCTCCTCCACCTACTCGATGGGATCCTGCAGCCAGAGGAGATGCCCTACCGACGGGTGCAGTCAACCCTTTGACTGAAATGGGCTCCTGCTGCCAACACAGGCTCCTGGCAGGACACCGAGCTATGCCTTGCTCATCTGACTCCTGCTGCCATTCCTTGGCCTTATGAGGGAGCCCTCCAGGAGCAGTCAGTTACTCCTGCTCTCCTTATTGCTCAGCAGGATCGACTCTCAGTCCTCTCTTGAGCAGCGGCCACATGCTCCTCTCTTGGGACTCTTTCCACCCGCCCACCTCCATTCCTTCTTCTCCCAATCCTGCCTTCTTTCTCCCATCTCTTTAACCTCTTGATCAGGTTCAGGTGTAATACTCTGCTTCCTTGGAGGTGTGAATGAGGGATCTGAGTGATCCTCTCGCATTTGCACGCGAGTATGTGATTAGCCGAGCACCCCAATCAACCCTGAAGCGAAGTATACTTATGTACACACGCACCCAATCGGAGATTGCACGCTCTGGGAAGTGATTATTTATTTAAAAAACACACTTCACCACGAACCTGTTATCACAACAGCCCAAGACTGGTTGTTCCCTAAATTGGAGCATTTGTTTTACCCTAAAATCATTTTGAGTACAAGTTACTATTAAAGGTGAAAAAGTCTGAAATGATTTGGTTTGATTTTAGTCAACATCAACAAAAGCTGACAATTCAATTAGGAGGTAAACATGTTTGATATGCTCTGCTGTTTATTTTGAGCTTATTGGATGAACATAAAACATTTAATTTATGAATGCATTGTTATACACACAAACGAGTAAAGTGGAAAGCAGTGCGTATTCTTGATAGAGTTACTGTTTTTTGCTACCTTGACTTACTGTAGAGAAAAGACAGAGTGATGAAGTCTATTTTTAGACTACTCTGTTACTGAAGGACACACACTCCCTGCCCCAAAATGACATCATCTTTAATAGCAATAAATATTGCTCTCCAACCTTTGAATGAAAACCAGCCAGACTCTTAATATCTAAAAAGCCTTTTGTGGCGCATGTTTGGGTGACTCATGTCAGGCATGAGTCACTACACAACATTAAAATCCGGCAAAGGAATGAGACAGAGTTATGAAACTAGACAAATGACTCCATTTTAATGCCACATAAGTACCAACTTCAGCTTTCATAATGGGTGGATAAATATGCAGATTCTCTGATGTCCGATCTTTCACAATGGGACTTCAGTTTCTAATATAGCCATTGTTAAGCCTTTTAGAAGAAAACAGAGATATTTTAAAACAGGGATTAAAAGGTGAAACATAAGTCTAAACTGAATGAAAATGTGTAAACATTTTTGTCAACGCCATATCAGAATCCAAAAACAATAGTCAAGAAAACTAAAGAGAGAAATATGTAGGTAGTGAAAGTCAAAATGAGCATAAAGCAAAACACATCACACAAAAAATATTTTTATCCAATCTTGGATAATCAGAAAGTGCCTGACCCCTAACCTATGAACCCTCTATTCAGGGACTTCATGGGTCGTGACCTCTGGTTGTCCAGAATAGAAACGTGGCTAGTAACCATACACAAGCTAAACTCAAAATGGCACTGCCCCCAAGAAATAAAATGGCATCACAATAAGACATTAAACCAAATGTTTTTAAACGCATTCCAAATACATTTTTTAAACAGCAAATGACAAAACACTTACCGCAAAAAAGAAACACCAAAAAAGGTGCAAAATTAAATTAAATATAAAATTAAATAATTAAAGGTTAAAACAAAACCAAAATCATAACAAGCGTAGTCGGCAGGATAGCGGTATATATTTTCTTGAATGGTCTTGATTTATGTTTGTTTCTAGTTTGTTCCACACAATTTTCAAAGTTTTATGATGATGTCACAATTAAATGATGATGTCACATGTCATGTGAATTGCAATGGTCACAGCAGACTACAAATATTGCTACACACAGTTTCAAAATTCCCAAAATGGCGGTGCCTCTGAAAAATAAAAAGGTGACACCATACATTCAAATCTATTCATAAAAATACATGGAAATTAGTACTGAATGGTGAAATTTGTCAAAGCATTTTTTGCAGTAAATATGCTGTTCTCCCCGGTGACCTTGTTTGCCAAATATTTTTCTTGAAAATCACCATTCAGCAGGCTTAGACAAAAATTGTTTTCCCTCACTTGCCTATGATACTGTGCAAGGTCAGCATGACATCACAAAGCTGTAGCAGCCATGCACAGAACTTTCACACATGTGTACTGTAAGATCATTGACGATCTGCTTCGTTCATGCATGTTGTCATGACCCATTTATAAAAAAAAAAAACCTGCAGTATTTGTATTTGAGGGTTACATTAACTGATAATAATGAGAATGAGTACCGTATCGGATATTTAACATGGCTAATTTGCATGCATAATGGCGTTGTGTTTAGCCATAACAGTTTTTCCTCATTTTTTATACCCAGGCAACATCGGTACTTTGGCTAGTTTGAAATAAGTGTGTAAATACAGTCACAGATAAAACCAACATAATACAAAAAAAAAAAACAACTTAATACTGCCAATCAACATAAGACACACTAAATTAAATTAAGAAACTTTTGAGGCAGGGTGTAGTCTAGCCATGAAAAGCTTCTCCATTTGCCAGTTGGCTGCTTTGTTTGCCGAGGGACAGTTTGCAGGTCTGCATCCTTAAATGTGTTTAATGTTAGGGAAGTATAGAAACTACACTGTACCTCTCTCAAAAATCCTCTTCTGTTTAAAATGACATTTCCACATATAGCTCAAGAGTGAGTAATTTCCCAGCAGGCAGTAGGCCACAGCCAGGATCATAGAAAATCACTAAATTAATTATTTAAAGAGCTTGGAGGGGGAAAAGGCCACTCTGTGCAATCCACAGGCTAAAACAATACATTTAGAAAAGAACAGAATATGAACAACAAAATGAAAACAATTAATCCAGGACTTTAAGAGCTTATCACTGGCTCTAATTAATTGCTGAGCTCGAATCCAATTGATACAGCTTCTTTGACAAAGTGAGATGGGAAAATTAATTTCTTATAAATAAAATAATAATAGCTTCTGTCTCTCTTTTGAATTTTATGTCTTCTTTTGATGTTATTTATATATTTTTTATACTACTGAGCTCATTTCAATCCTCAGATCTCATCGTGTCTGTTTGTTTATTCGCCAATCATTAAAAAAAAAAAAAAAACAGATTTTCACAAAATTCTGAATATAGGTTTCCATTGGTCCAAATTATAAAATAGACTATATGACATTTTAAAAAATTCACTGGGGATGTGGGCTTTAATGGGGGCAGCCCAAAATCATTCTTAATGAAATTTTGCATGTATGATAAGCCAAACCAACTTAAAATCGAGACTATCTGGCATTTCAGAAATTTCATCAGGTAGTAAGGAGAGGGAACAAATAATGTGTCACTCCAAAGCTACTGAGTCAAACGTCATCAAATTCTTAAAATCTCAATTTCTAGGCCTTTCAAAAGTTCCATTGGGAAACAGGATTATAAATAGAGAACCCAAAATAAAAAAAACTGCATGATCACACCTAAACAGTTTGGCTGATGGTAATGAATTTGGCATATTATTGAGGTTTGGCCCTACTTACGGTGAAGGCTCCATTTCACATTGGGGATTCAATGGAAACAATGGCACTGTGAAGTGACGTGTTCACTTTCATGAAGTTTGTATTTACATCATTGTTCATGAAATTGAAAGTATAGGGTTTCAATAATGTCATTGAGACGGCCATGCATTACTTCAAAATAGATGAGTGGACGTTCATAAAATTTTCCATGTAAATTACACTTAACCTAACTTAATGCATAGAATTTCTGGAGTTTCAAAAGTTTCATCTTGAATAAGGGTTCAACAGGGTGCAACTTATTTTTCCAGCCTACTTGCCACATCAATGATTCAATTATTCAACAAGTCATTAATTTCATTAATGTGAGACCATGAAATCACACAGAAAACCAACCAGAAAACAACTTCATGGATCCAACATAACAAAGAGTTTCCACAATTATGGATTCCAATCCTACGCAAGAGCAAATTCTAGACTCATGACAGGAGACAAATTTAGAGAGAGAGTTAGTGTAGATGAGATAATTGAATTTCATCCAGAAATATCAAAAATGCATAACCCATTATACAAATGTGACTGGGTAATGCAAGATACTTCAGCTAATAAGTAAATACAGCAATCCCTCGCTATATCGCGCTTCGACTTTCGCGGCTTCACTCTATCGCGGATTTTAAATGTAAGCATATCTAAATATATATCACGGATTTTTCGCTGGTTTGCGGATTTCTGCGGACAATGCGTCTTTTAATTTATGGTACATGCTTCCTCAGTTTGTTTGCCCAGTTGATTTCATACGAGGGACGCTATTGGCGGATGGCTTAGAAGCTACCCAATCAGAGCATGTATTACATATTAACTAAAACTCCTCAATGATATGCTTCCCGCGCGGTGCTTGATTGTTTGCTTTTCTTGGTCTCTCACCATCTCTTACATTCTCTGCGCCTGATGGAGGGGCTGTTTGCACAGAGGATACGGACGCTCCTCTACAAAATGCCGCTTTATCGCGGAGCTTCCGTACTTGCGGCATACTTAAAAGCACGTATTGATTTTTTGATTGTTTGCTTTTCTTATCTCGCGCTCTCTCTCTTTGACATTCTCTGCTCCTGACGGCACTCCTTTGAAGAGAAGATATGTTTGCATTCTTTTAATTGTGAGAAAGAACTGCCATCTCTGTGTTGTCATGGAGCACAGTTTAAACTTTTGACTAAAGGGTGTTATTTCATGTCTAGAGGGCACTAATAATGTTAACAGTGTGGGAGAGTTTATAAGGGCTTAAAATATATAAAAATAACCATACAAACATATGGTTTCTACTTCGCGGATTTTCACCTATCGCGGGGGGTCTGGAACGCAACTCCCGCGATCGAGAAGGGATTACTGTATAGTAACCTGACTTAAGTCTACGTAAAAATAAGTAACCTGAGCATAATGAAATTCCAAAGGGAAAACATTAGTCAAGACATATCAAGTCCCTTTTCCATTTCATTTTACCCAGAGCTGACCTTTGCTATACGCTGTTCATGCACTTTGGGGCAACTGGGGGTTTGCAGACCTCTGCCATTACGAAGCTCCACTAGACAGCCAATTGGATTGCTCATTTTTGGTTTACTTAACTTGAGTCATATAACTCTTCCCACATCCCTAACCTTAACCATAGTGTAATGGGGCGTATCACGTAAAATCACTGAAGTTTAATGTAAAGCGACTATCTCCTCAATGATCTCCTCAATGAAGCGCAGCTCTGGAGGTCTGCAGCTTTACTCTATTGGGGTTAGAGCTGATTGACGAATTGTCAAGCTAACGTTATTGACCGTCACCTATTGTGATCATTTTCCGTTAAAGAGCAGAGAGCTGGCTTCAAGTCAACACTAATTAGAAGCACTGAAAAGGAAAAAATGAAACCACGAAGAAGCAGCTTGTATGGCATTTGCAAGTCTGTTTTAGAAATCTAAATTTGTCCAACTTCGAGTATGCTAACTAACATCACATGAGTTGCCACTACACTAAGGTTAGCAGTTTACTAGAGTAACAAAGTAGTAGCATTGTCCTCACAGGTGGCGCAGTGGTAGTGCTGCTCCTTTGCAGTAAGGAGAGTGTGGAAGATTGTGGGTTTGCTCCCTGGTTCCTCCCTGTGTGGATAGCGCTTTGAGTACTGAGAAAAGCGCTATATAAATGTAATGAATTATTATTATGCGTAATAGTTTTGATATCAAGTGTTTAACAGATATTATCTGATGTTACAATTCCTTAAATGTCACATGGTTGAACATTATTTATTACCACCCGATAGACCTCAGGACCTCTACACGTTGCTAAAGGTGTGGTAGAAATTAAATTATTCATTAAAGAAAGAAACTTATCCTCTGCCAGGACAAGTTTGATAAAACCTCTCTGAGTCAGTAATCAGGCAGGAGGAAGCTTGTCCATTACATCCTTTATTTACTCTTAAAGCAAATGCTGAAGAGGAAGCATTCATCACAGCATTCTATTACAAAATGGTCAGAATGGTCAAAAAAAAAAATAAGGGCAAAGGTCTATTTTATAAACAACTAAATTTACATAACAGTACCGATTGATGCATACATTTACTCTGATTGGTTTGTTGGTTTACACCCAAATGACTTGTGAAATAACAGTCTGTTCTACTACACTCTTGCTCTTCTCACATCTCTTAGGTTCAGCTGTTACCCTTGAAATCTCTGTGTATGTGACAACTGCCCAGTCTTGTGGTTTACAGGACATCTGCTGATCACTTAATCATCTCCTGGTACATTTTGTGTATTACATCAACCCTTCTCTTAGTAATTCTTGTCTTTGTTGTTCACTTGATCTTTATCTGGTTTCCTGATATGCCTGTACTGGTATCCGACATTTATTAACTCTTTCATACTTCTAAGACAGATACTGTATTTTAATATGGAAAGCACACCAAAATACTTCACTATTGTTACTTCCAAATTATTCTCTCACAAAGGCTGCTAACTTTAGTCAACATATGAAGTGCTCTGAGTGTTATTGTATTGACGACTTACTAACTTACTAGTTACTTATTTTCTAAATTGTGAAAAAGCACTACAAAGCAACTATGATGTACAAAAAGAGCAATTAGCTCAGATGAACTTCAACTGTTTCATTATTTTGGCAGCTAACTGATTCGGTTAAAGCCTTATTGCTATCTGATGTCATTGGCAGGAGAAAATGAAGTTTAAATAAATTCATAAGTGTAGGTGACACACTCACATGGTCATTTTTTAAAAAAAAATCTAAATCTTCAGATTTGTTTAAACTCTTTATTTACTGCATTATATAAGTTTATTAAGCATGTTCAGTAGTGCTTGATTTTTAATATGTTTGCAAACTTTTCTGCAAACATGTTTTCAATTTGTCATTATGGGTTAACTGAGTGTAGATTGATGGACAAAGATGGCAAACGTTTCCATTTAAAATTAAATCTACAACACAATAAAGTGTGCAGCAAGTTTAGGGGTCTCAATAATTTCTGAACCCACTGTACATACTGTATGTCGATAAATTCACTGTCTTTTCTATATCTATGAGATTACAAGTTATACAAGCAATCAAAAGTATAAGGTGATTTTCTTTGTACAGTTCTTGTCTTCTCAAGGGACAGATGCAATGCTTTTCCCTAAAGTTTTTACACCTAGAGAAGCATTCTCTGAGTGTGCTTTTGTGTTTCTTTCCAGGTCTATCTCTCTCTCAGCTTGGTCACACCTTGTGGTGGCTGGCTGTCCTATAGTTACAGTTTTAAAAGACAAGGCACAGATGAAGGGGTGAAGCACCAGCCTGTGATCCGCATATACTATGGAAAAAATACACACTGAAATAATCAAGGAAACACAATAGTGACATGTTTCCAGACGCGAGACCATGAACAAGGCTGACTTCTTTGGGTAGTGGTGATCTTTATATGGGTTGTTCCTCAGAAGGGTAGGTGCTTTTCACAGAAACAGCTGTCCCTTCAGGTGTCATTGACCTTGGTGATCCTCTGGTCTGCAGACAAAAGAGGAGGTGATGTGAATGACAGCGCCCTCTCATATCCCGGAGTGGAATTACATTAGGTGCACAAGCCCAGAGAATGCCTCCTACTCTTGTATGCATGACAGTCTTTGAGATTTTACACAGTTATACAATTTTTCCAGTACCCAATATGTCATCAGGAAGGTGGTGATCAGTAAACTCTTTTCTTCAGGATGATAATTTTGCGTATGATCTCTGTCACTTGTACACCTCACTGTACTTTAAGACTGAGCTAAATTTGGACACCATAGTCAATTCTGTTATGGGCTGTCTTCTACTACATACTGTAGATTACCTTTGGAGTGGAGGAGGACTGGCATCTTCCCACACTGACATGTTTACCAACATTTCCAGTTCCTTTGCCCTGTGATGGACTGGCACCCTGTCCAAGTAAGTAAGTAAAGTAAAGTTTGTTTATAAAGTGCCTTTCCTAGACAAGAAGTCATAAAGAGCTGTATAATAAAAGAAAAACATGGCAAGACATAGACACATTAAGATACACAATAGAGTAAAATCTAACAAATACAGTAAGTAAATTAAAATAAATAGAAATAAAAATAACATTAATGACAATAAGACTCTATGCAGAAGCCTAGCTAAGCAAGAACGTTTTTAACATTTTTTCTGAAAGAGTCCACAAAGTCAGCCATACGAAGGTGAAGAGGGAGACTGGTCCACATCTTTGGTGCATAAGATTGAAAGGCTCTATCCCCTCTTGTTTTTAATCCCATACATGGAACAACTAACAGATTTTGAGCCAAAGATCTAAATGTGCGAGGGGCAGTAAGTTTGAGAAGGAGACTGGATAAATACACTGGAGCTTGTCTGTTCAATACTCTGTAAACAAGTACAAGAATTTTAAAACGAATGCCGAGGTGTCACCCGCTGCACTCAGGTCCCAATCCAAGTGGTTCGCTGTGTGGTGGGTGCAGCAAAGCGCTATCAGTGCATGCTGTGTGGAAGAATAATTTTAGGGTAACATAGCTTTCCTCTTAAAGAAATAGCATAAAGGGTTAATAAATGTCAGAAATACAAATAAAGGTCAAGTGAACAACAAAATGTACTGAAAGATGACTACGAAATCAGCAGATGTCCTGTAAAATACCAGAATGGACAGTTGTTATAAGAACAGAAATTTCAAGGGTGGTGCCTCAAGTCAAAGGTATAAGAAGAACCAGAATATAATATAATAGATTTTTATTTTATATAAGTCATTTGGATGTGAACCAATGAACCAGCCAGAGTAAATGTATGCAATGATTGACACTGTATGTAAATTCAACAGTTTATAAAATGAACCTCTATCCTTTGTTTCTCTGATCATTCTGACCAGGCTGTAACAGACAGCTTTTGAAGAATGATCCCTTGAAGGCATTTTGCCGAGGAGCATTTAAAAGATACCATGAATAGCTTTTCTCCTGCCTGATAACTGATTTGTCCTGTTATAGGAGGTTTCTTTGTTTAATAAAACTAGGGGGCTGCACCCCCTGCTCGCTTCGCTTGCCAACATGTTCGGGACCCCCCCACCCCTGGCATGCACTTATGCTCCAACCACTTTGCGTCTATGCCATTCACGTTGTGAAGAGAGGGGCTGAACACACCCCAAGGAGACGCAGTCGCTCCTCCAAAACCTCCTCTTAAACGGTGATACAGTGGGAAACAAATAGTTTTTCTTACCTCCTCTTTGCTCGATCAGCTGCTGCTGCTGCTGCTGTGCCGTGTGATCTGCATTTCGCACGGTGCTTCGAATATTTAAAAGCCTGTACAGCAGCTGACCTTTTGTCTCACTGCCTTGTCTTTCTTCTTCCCCAGATATCCTCTGCTCCTGTTGGGGGTCCCACTCCCGAGGCGCGCCCCTATAAAGAGGAAGATTTTCTATTCTTTTAATTGAGAGACGGAAATGTCCCCTCCAACTACACATGGAGCTCGATTCACTCCTGAAAGAGACTTATGTTTGTTTAAAGTGTTTGAATAATGTTTCTGTGTAAGTGTGCAACTCTGTGACCCAAGCATGACAGCGTATGTGGATTTCACTTTCACCAAACAACAAATCTTTTAATTCTCGCGGATACGCCTCTTCATTGGGAAGAAACACTACTTTTCCCTGATGGCTACATGAATTAGACGATCTGCAAGTCTCCAACTTAAAAGTTTAAATCCGAACAATATATTTGATTTCTTTTCGCCATTCCGTTATTTCACCAAGTAATAATTTCCGTTTGTTTGCGCTAATGTGATCTTTACTATCATTTTTTTGATAGTATTTTTCCATTATCTCTAACCTGCTCTGCATGTCTATCGCGCCAACGTTTTTGAATTCCTTACGATGTTCTACTTTGTCATCTACTTTTTGTCTTTTATTTCTGGCCCTGGGTGTGGTTAAATCTCACGAGACACGAAAGTGTGTCTCTGAGAAAGTCACATCTCATCTCTTCCCAAGATTTTTTTTATTATAATAGGGAGATGTTAAATTTCTACCACAGCTCCTGCCCTAAAATCAAACGGAAGCCAATGCAAAGAGTATAAGATAGTTGTAATATGAACTCTTTTTTCGAACTCGTTAGCAACCTGTCGGCTGCGTTTTGTATAGCTTGAAGGCATGAAAGGAATGATTTGTCCAATCCAGTAAAACAACACATTACAATAATCTAAGAGCAAGGAAACAAGCACATGAAAAACTTTAGAACTATGAATGAAAGAAACAGGAATGAGAAACAGATTTAACATGCAAATTAATACTCAAAGAGGAATGAAATATTACTCCAAGGTTTCAAACACTGGACTAAGCAGTCTTGTAGAAAGAAGTAAGCGCCTGATAAATCTTAGGATATGTGTCAGGGGATGCCATAATCATGATTTCCATTTTGCTGGAATATAAATATATAAGTAATTGTTAGAGAGCCACTCTTTTATTCGTGAAACACAATCATCTAGGGTGGACAACTTATCGAGCTGGTGTGGTCTAAAAGAAATATACAGCTGAATATCATCAGTATAAAAGTGGTAAGAGATGTCTTTAAAAGATTGAATGATTCCTTCTAAAGGAAGGATGTAAAATGAAAAAAACAATGGACCAAGGATTACTGTTCCTGCCTTGAATCATGTGATTGCTGGGATGGACTCCAGCTGCCCCATGACCCTACCCTGGATAAGAGGGTTAGGAAGATGGATAGATGGATGGATGTAAAGGAGTGCTTCAAGTCTTTGTTTCAGATCCCACTCCAGACAAACGGGTGTCTGCAGAGGAAAGCAGAACTGAAGCTGGCATGCAGATTTGTTGGCAAAATTGAGTTATGACCATTTTCCTCACTGGCCAAAGCAATAAACGAAATAAGATCGGACGCCTTAGTATCTGAATTATGTCTTCCAAAAGTGTTATTAGATTTTGATTGATACTGCCTTATGGGATAGAGAATTGTAGATCCTGCATACCAAGAAGAAGCTTGCTCAGTTCTGCAGAGAAGCTCAAAGAATTTAACTTTGGTTGATTTGGGGTTTTGATGTTAAGCAGCCAAAGGCTATAACTCAGGTCTGGAATTGCAGTTGAACCTTCTTGTACCATGTGTGGCCGGGTGCAGGAATGACAGGTTGCAAAGCGGATGAATAGTTGGGACACCAACTGGGTTGTCCTGTTTGATAAGACAAAGTCCAAAAAAATACCCCTAATGGCTTCCTATAAGCAACAAATAAATTTGGCTTTTTAATGTGGGAATCAGGGTCAGTCACTGGAGCTCCCTCCAGAGGTTCACTCTGTTTGCAAATGACGCCTCCATCTGGGCAGCTGGGCCTCTTATATTACACCCTTACTGGCATCTTCTTGGTGATACGGGGAGAGAAGTAGAAGAGATTATCATTAACCCGTCGGGTTATCACATACAACAATCGAGCCAGTGAGGAGATTCTCTGACACACATGTACAACACATGTCAAGGAGAAGAAGACAATACCATATTGTCTTACAGAGCAAGAGGAAGGTAGAGCAGAAAATGTCAGTAGACATGCCAGTGCAGGAAGAGGAGTACTTCTAGACTGTAGTATGCCATTTATTTGTAAGTGGAAGAAAAGCATGTAGTGTTCCACTGGCCATTGGAGGGCAGAGAGACATGCCAACCCCTGTGCCCTCTCTAAATATTTTTCAGGGAAATGTAAAACACTTTATGTTTTTCATGTTAATCAAATGTTCTTTAAAAAACTGATAGGGTGCCCTGATTATGCAGAGGGTGTTTCAAAGCCAATTAAGATCCAATGGGAGAAAGAAAGTGACATTTAGAGAGTTTGAAATATTCATATGGTGCACAGACTGTGCCATCTTGCCCTGGAGAGGGAAATCAGTTAGTAGCAACTGTTAAATGCCATCAGATGTGTTTCTCGATAAACTTTTGTGTTTGCCTGAGTGCATGTAGGGGTGACGGGGTGGAGGTATGGATGCTGACAAAGAAACAGAAAAAAATCTCATTAGGTGTACAGTAGAGAGGGCTGTTCGGCTCATCTTTCAGTCTTTGTTTTTTTAACAATGCACAAAAAAAATTATCTGCGTCACTGTAACACTCAGAGTTGGTTTTCATCACTTTAAATTGGAAGGAAAAAGCCATGTAGGGTGCTAATCAGTGAGCCATCCTGCATGGTTTATCTCACAGATCAAACATCCTGGGTTCAAATCCTGCACCTGGTTGTTATTCACGTGAAGTCTGATTGTCCTTCTCGTATCTAATGTGGATTTCTTCCAGCTACTCTGCCTTTTCTCTCACATCTCCAAAGGTGTGCTGTTTTGTTAATTTGTGACTCCACATTGATTCCGTATGGCGGTGGGCATATGCACGGGAGGGTCAAGTGAAGAACTGTTGCTCCATTTGCTGCTGGTTACTGTTTTGTGCTAAGTACTATACTTCTGCCCACAATGTTCTATAGCCTCCTTAGTGAACCCCAGGAAAAACGAGTTAAAAAAACGTCAACAAGAAAAAATGTTATTACATGTAACAGAAATGTGTAAATATCAAAATGGCAGCATAAATTCAGTGGGAAAAGTATGTCTATTGTCCACTGCTGTACTGATGCAGATTTAAGATACGTTCTTCTTGCGACATGTTTTAAAACAGTCACCAGTGCACAGTCTGATGTTTAGGACAGTAGAAGCAGGTTTCTTTATACACTTTTCTTATAATATTTTTTTTGTTGCTTGAGCATGAGAGGGTAGAATGTCAGGGCCTGAACCACATGATCAACACACGCCTTCAGTTATTGTAGACTACCACAGTGCAAGTCAGTCATTATCTAATCCACTTAGTCCTGAACAGGGTCACAGGGGTTTGCTGGATCCTGTCCCAGAGAGCATAGAGCACAAGGCAGGAACAAATCTTTGGACAGGGTGTCACTCCATCTCAGGGTGAACACACACACCAACCATATTCTAGGGTTGTATACTGTAGTTCTGTATGTGACAGTTTTACTAATCATGTCAACATCTACTGCGGTGGGCTGACACCCTGCCCGGGGGTTTGTTTCCTGCTTTGCGCCCTCTGTTGGCTGGGAGCTCCAGCAGATCCCTGTGACACTGTAGCTAGGATATAGCGGGTTGGATAATGGATGGATGGATGTCAACATCTAATGACCAATTCACCTTGACCTCACTATTGCTTGATTCAACTAATGGTGCAGTTTCAGTTTGTTCAAAAACTACCTTTACAGCTTCTTGTTTACATGCCATTGTGTTTCAGTTGAAGGCTCCTCCCCACTCATGAATATTGATTACTTATAGAAATATTCATATATTTTTGCAGCATAATGTTATTTTATCCACTAGATGGTAGCAAAATACTGTCCTGAGTAGTGGCTGTGACGCTAAGGATCTGCGCTGGGATCTGGAAGACTGCTGGTTCAAATCCTGTCACTGCCAGAAGGGATCCTACTCTGTTGGGCCCTTGAGCAAAGCCCTTAGCCTAAGAATTGCTCCAGGGTCACTGTACAATGGTTTGCCCTGTGCTTTGACCCTCAAAGGTCATGGAAAAAGTCAATTTCCCCTTGGGAATTAACAAAGTAAAAAAAAAATAGGCTTAATATTGTGAAACAGATCATTAAGTGTGTCTGTACCATTTGTTCTTAAACAAAATCAATAGTTTAACTCGTTTTTCTGAGGGTAAACATAATGCTAAGGAGGCAACATGTTCTGCTGTTTTTTGTCCTTTGTGGGTGAAGCCTCAGGAGGCAGGGCCAC
Source organism: Polypterus bichir lapradei (assembly GCA_026402145.1). NCBI lineage: Eukaryota > Metazoa > Chordata > Cladistia > Polypteriformes > Polypteridae > Polypterus > Polypterus bichir. The sequence goes on along the minus strand of JANRMT010028174.1, from coordinate 39,405,788 downwards.
CCTGAGATCAGATCATTTGTCTCTAGTAGAGTTTCTGTGAGTATTGTGTTACTAGTTGTTGCATTTCTTTGGTTTTCTGATTTGTTTTCTCACTTTGAATTAAGGATTCTATGTTAAAAATTTGGAAATTTGTTTCCTTAGGATTTCCTTTTAGGCAATCTCCTTTGTGCCAGTTTTTGCACTTTTGTGTTTTTCTTTGTTTTTTGCCATCTTGGTGAATAACTATTTTATTTATAAAGATTTATTTGCCCTGGGTGGTGCAGTGGTAGCACTGCTGCCCCACAGTAAGGAGACCAGGGTTTGCATCCCAGGTTCTCCCCGTGTGGAGTTTGCATGTTCTCCTCAGGCTTGCTTAGGTTTCTTCTGGGTGCTCCAGTTTCCTCCCATAGTCCAAAGACATCCAAGTCAGGTGGATTGGTGAACCTAAATTGTCCCTAGAGTATGGTTGGTGTGTGTGTTCATCCTGCGATGGAGTGACACCGTGTCCAAGGTTTGTTCTTGCCACATGCCCTATGCTATCTGGGACAAGATCCAGCAGACCCCCGTGACCCTGTTCAGGACTAAGTGGATTAGACAATGACTGACTATTTCTATTCAAATTGAAGGTTTTTGATTATCCCCCTCCTTGTGGGGCTGTTGATATATTTTCATCCATTTTGTGTTATTTTGCTAGCTTCCACTTTTTAGGCCTGCTCTGACAGAAGCCAGAAAGGGACTGGCTAGCCTAAGGTGAGGATTTTCTGGAGGACGATAGTGAAGATCCTGGCCTGCTTCAGTAGCTTCTTTTGGAGGCCTCACGCCATTTTTTGCTTTGAGAAAGAGAAAACAGAATGAAAACATGAGCAAAATTTCCAAAATTCTATTTACAAGTTAACCAAAATATTGCATAAAATGAAATTGAAGCCTGGCTTTCCCATGACAGTGATGAACGCTTTTTTAATATTTGGAGTTAGAAGACTACAGCCTTCCAGCTGGCTATTTGTATTCAGTTTCCTACTGTGAGCAATAATAAAACCATTATAAAATGTTAATTAATGTTGCAAGCAGAGCCCGGTGTTTTATTTTATTTTTATATTTCAAAAGACATGTTTCCAAAGTCAATATGATAGCATGTATAACAAAGGGAAGTGCCAGACACTGGATGAAAGTGATAGGGAAAGGGCAGCTGTTCACTCGGCATAGGGGTCTTGGAACTCAGATGCTTGTGGGCAAGTAGAATTGCTGACAGGGGACACCACAATGCTGCAGAAGTGTTAGGATTTAGCATATTTTATTTTACAGAAAAGTGCTTTCTAGCTTTTTTTTTTTTCTCCTAACCAATCCACTTCTCCCAAAGATGTGCTTCTCAGATTGGCCAGTTATTCTAAAGAGGCACCTTGTGAGTGTGTGTACAAGTGGACCCTGTGATTGACCCACTCAGGGTTTGTCCTGTCTTTTGCTAGGGTATCAAATTGAATTATGCAAGCTGTAGAAATGCAGCCACCCTAAACACCCTTTTATAAAATATGGAGTTATTTATATTTTTTTCCTGTTCTGAGACATAACAGTAATGCATTTCAAACAGCATATACAGTATAAAGCAATCTTTGGATGATGGAACATTCTCACTGCTCCCTTTTTTACTCCATTTGCTTATTTTAATTTGGATGTTGTATTCATGCTTTTCAGTGTCAGGGGCAATGGTTTTGGCTGCTTTCAATTTTCATTAAGTTGCCCCTAACATCAGATAGCTGCCATAGTTTCCTGTATTGATATGAATGGATCATTCCATAGCCAAGGATGTTAGAGAAAGCGTGTGTCTGCAAGGATTTTCCAACTCCCCCTCCATCCATCTCTCAGTATCGCCATTAGATGAGTGGCAATTGGATTATAGATGCCCCGGAGCTCATCGATATTCCTAATGCCTGTCGTCTGCTGAAAATCAGCACATAGGCATTTAAAAGTTGCTTTTTTTAAGCTTTTATACCTTTTTAAAGCTAAACAGGCTATACTGTCATTTTTTTCTTTCTTGCATTCTGTGATGTCTGCCACCCTTTCCTTTAAGCCACAATCGAGACTCAGCTCCTCTTGATGTTCTTAGCCATTGCCCTGCAGCAAGTGTTCTTTGTTTGGGCATCCATTAGTGATTGCTGCGATGCACATTAAAAGCTTCCTTCGTTCCCTGCCTCTTTATCAAGTCACTGTACACAATCTCATCGACACTTTGACCTCGGAGTGAAGATGCTTTGGACTGTGTATGTCCTGAGGCAATCCTATCAGAAACATTAAAAATAAGAACTCTCTCGCTCGACTGTCCTTTTCTGTGGCTTATCATTCAGAGCACTTATATAATTCTACTAAGTGGAACTCAGAATTGTTTGGCACATCTCCCTCTGAATTCATTTTTTTGCTTGGGGAAGTACAGGATGGTATGTTGGTAGGGTGGTTATGAAATTGTGGAACAGACCTCGAGCTCTGGAGGGTCTTGGTCTGCCTAGCCTACACAGTTTCCTCCTTGAATCTCTTAAAAAAGCCCTGCTGGTTGGTTGGGCACCTCTTGAGAATCTGAGTGGCTAGATGAACTGCCTCCTTGATGGTAGAAGAGGTAGAGAGAGAAATTATTTGCACGTTTGCTGCTCAAAATATGAGGAGAACAGGGGAGCAAAAGTTCCATAGATTCTTGAAAAAGGGTGGAAAAATATGTGAATATGTCTTCTTTCCTCCACTTTCTAACAATACATGGTGAATGATTCATGAAGAGAACTTGGAAGACTCCTTGACACCTTTGACAGAAAAGTTCATTCATTCATTTTCCGGTTCACCGACAAAAGTGCGATAGACATATGAGCGCCGACAAAACCGTGACGGACAAATGAGCGCCGAGAAACTCGCTAACTGGTTTTCGACAAATGCGCGCCAACAAAATTGCCAAGAGAGTGGGACGCGTACATGCGCATTATGTGCACATTATGTGCTAGGTTATAACTGTATTCAAAGATGCTAATTGCACTGAGTTTCGTTCCTCTGGAAGATGTTGGGTCCGCTTTCGATGAACTGAGTGAGAGTAGACCCGACAATCTCCAGAATGTTTATGATTACTGGGAGGACAATTACGTTGGTCGATTGAGACGCAATCAACGAGCCAACCCGTTGTTTCCTATCACCATGTGGAACATGCGAGAACGTGTTGCTGATAAAATGCCGCGAACAAATAACTCAGTCGAGGGTTGGCATAACGCGTCGTATACAAAGCGGAATTACCAGCAGTCAGGCAGCCAGCAAGTCTAAATACGCTTAACTATCAAGACGTTTGCTGCAATTCTTCCTACATATGCAGGGCGTGATCTTAAGGACTATCTGCGTGCTGTGTCTCATAATATTGACTTCTAAAATAAACATTATTATATATGCTTTAAACTACTAATTCATATTTAATGAAACTTTTGCGATTTTGTCGGCGTGATTTTGTCTGCGCAATTTTGACGCCATGTTTTAATGGCCGCTATTTTGTCGATGCTCATATGTCTATTGCGCAAATGTCGGGTCACTCATTTTCCACCACTTATCCAAGACCGGGTTGCAGGGGCAATAGTCTTAGTAGTGAGACCCACATATCCCTTTCCCTAGCCACTCTTGCCAAGTCATACTCTGGGATCCCAAGCTGTTCCTAGGCTATCTGGGAGACAGAATCTTCTCACCGGCCCGTCTTCATTGAAGTCTCCAGCTGGTTGTGTCCGTAAAAATTCCACAGAGAGGCACCCAGGAGGCATCCGGATCAAAATACCCAAACCACCTCAATTGGTTCCTCTCAATGTAGAAGGTCAGCAACTTTCCTCCGAGCCTCTCTCAGATGATTGTGCTTCTCACTCTATCTCTTAGGAAGAGCCCAGCCATCATGTGGAGAAAGCTCATTTCATCTGCTTGTACCTGCAATCTTGTCCTTTCAGTCATTACCAAAAGCTCATGACCATAGATGAAGCTAGGGATGTAGATCAATTGGTATATTGAAAGGTTTGCCTTCTGGCTCAGCTCCTTCTTCACCACAACGGACTGGTATAGCGACTGCATAAATGAGTTATGTCGTTCTCACCATCTCTTTTCCCTTCACTCCTGAACTAGACTCTGAGGTACTTAAACACCTCTGCTTGAGGTAGCAACTGAAGTCACACTTGGAGAGGGCAGTCCAAATTTTTTCCTACTTTGGGTCATGGCCTCTGATTTGCAGGTGCTTATCCTTATCCCTGCTGTTTCACGCTCGGTCACAAACCACCCAAATGGCTGCTGGAGTTCACAGATGAAGCCAACAGGACCGTATCATCTGCAAAAAGTAATGACGTAATTGTAAGGCCAACAAACTAGACCCTCTCCTGCCATGGTTAAAGCTGAAATTTGAGGTCTTATAGACTTTTCCTCTTATGGAAGCCATAGAATGACAGCAGTTTGTAAGCAGCTAAATGATGACTTGAATAAACATTCTATTCTTGACAAGTTTCAGTCAGGTTTTAGAGCAAACTACAGTACAGAAACTGCACTGGTTAAAGTTGTGAATGACTTGCTGGATAATCTGCTCTTGTTCTCTTAAACTTGAGTGCAGCATTTGACACCATAGACCACAATATTTTTATAAATTGCCTTAGACAATGGGTGGGCTTCTCTAGCAGTGCCTTAAATTGGTTTCACTCTTACTTAACAGGTAGAAAATTCTTTGTTAGTTTAGTTATAGTTATTATACTTTGGAGACCCATGGTATTGTATACGGTGTACCACAAGGATCAATTCTGGGTCTGCTGCTCTTTTCAAACTTTATACTTTCATTAGCTCAGATTATCTCAAAACATAAGGTGAGCTACCACAGCTATGCAGATGGCACACAACTGTATTTATCGATAGCACCCGATTACCCTGACTCTCTTGGTTCTCTGATCCTGTGTCTTCCTTGTATTTCCAAATGGAAGAATAGAAACCTTATCAAACTAAATAAGAATAAAACAGAAATCTTAATGATTGGTAAACATGGAAATAGCAAGGATATTAGAAATAAACTTGATCCCTTAGGTTTGAAAGTCAAGGCAGAGGTAAATTTAGGGGTACTCATTGACTCTGACCTAACTTTTTTTTTTAAATTGAATTTATTAAAAGCAAATAACATTCCATATAAACAAGTTAAATTCAACAAAATCTAATTCAGTTCATCCCACACCCATGAAAAAGTGAGGAAGGCCAACAGCCTCAGTAAAACATTAAGAGTAGAAAAGAGGGAAGATAATCCTTTTCTGCAATATAAATGCTATTCTAAAATGTTATTGATTAGATCCTGCCAGATTTAAAAAATGTTTTGAACAGATCCTGTAAGTGAGAATTAGATTTTTTCCAATTTCAAATAGTATATGACATCAGTTACCCACTGACTTAGAATAGGAGAGTTAGGATTCTTCCAGTTGAGCAAGATAAGTCTATGCGCTAATAGTGTAGTAAAAGCTATTACAGTTTGTCCTTCTCCACTTTAAGCCAATCTGGGAGTACAACAAACACAGCTGTTAGTGGATTAGGAGGGATTGTGACTCCAAGGCTGTCTGAAAGCATTTAAAGATTTCGGTCCAGAATGATGTTAATTTGGTGCACAACCAAAATATATGGCCTACTGAGGCTGGAGCTCAATTGCAATGTTCGTAGGTTAAATCTTGCCCTGAAAACCTTTTAAAAAAGATAGATGTATTCAATAAAAAAATTTAAGTTGAATAATTGTATGCTTTGCGTATATGGAGCTGGAGTGAATTCTGTGCATGGCTTCCTTTCACTCCTTTTCTGAAATGTTGAGTAACAGATCCTTTTCCCACTGTAATCTACAGGGTGGGCCATTTATATGGATACACCTTAATAAAATGGGAATGGTTGGTGATATTAACTTCCTGTTTTTGGCACATTAGTATATGTGAGGGGGGAAACTTTTCAAGATGGGTGGTGACCATGGTGGCCATTTGGAAGTCGGCCATTTTGGATCCAACTTTTGTTTTTTCAATAGGAAGAGGGTCATGTGATACATCAAACGTATTGGGAATTTCACAAGAAAAACAATGGTGTGCTTGGTTTTAACGTAACTTTATTCTTTCATGATTTATTTACAAGTTTCTGACCACTTATAAAATGTGTTCAATGTGCTGCCCATTGTGTTTGTGTTAACAAACAAAACCACCGCTATTGGTCTGACACTAACCCACATTGGATAGATCCCTCCAAGACTGTTGGAACATAAAAATTGATGGTATGGTGTGGTCTATGGGGTACAAAGATAGTGGGGCCATTCTTCATCAATGGAAACCTCAAGGCCACTGGATATGCGAAATTGCTACATGATGATGTGTTTCCCTCTTTATGCACTGAAGCTGGCACGTTCCCTGAGTTTTTCCAGCAAGATGGTGCACCACCACATTATGGGTGTCAGGTCCGAGCATTCCTAGATGAACAGTTTCCTGGAAAGTGGATTGGTCGTCGTGGGCCAGTTGAATGGCCCCCAAGGTCTCCCGATCTGACCCCCTTAGACTTTTATCTTTGGGGTCATCTGAAGACAATTGTCTATGCTGTGAAGATACGAGATGTGCAGCACCTGAAACTACGGATACTGGAAGCCTGTGCTAGCATTTCTCCTGCAGTGTTGCTATCAGTGTGTGAAGAGTGGGAGAAGAGGGTTGCATTGACAATCCAACACAATGGGCAGCACATTGAACACATTTTATAAGTGGTCAGAAACTTGTAAATAACTCATGAAAGAATAAAGTTAAAAGTTAAAACCAAGCACACCATTGTTTTTCTTGTGAAATTCCCAATAAGTTTGATGTGTCACATGACCCTCTTCCTATTGAAAAAACAAAAGTTGGATCCAAAATGGCCGACTTCAAAATGGCCACCATGGTCACCACCCATCTTGAAAAGTTTCCCCCCTCACATATACTAATGTGCACAAACAGGAAGTTAATATCACCAACCATTCCCATTTTATTAAGGTGTATCCATATAAATGGCCCACCCTGTAGGTAGTGCAAAAATTGTGTTTATGGGAAGTTAAATTTGGAGTGTCATTGTTTGTAGGAATGCAAAGACATTTATGTACAGATCTCTAAGTGGTTTAATACTGTACATTTTTCAAACATTAAAAATTGTGTAAGTTTGAGAGTGTGGAAAAAAAGGTGGTTATTGTGCAGAGGTGTCACAGATGAAAGCTTCTCTATCTTGATGTACTTCCTACACTGGTTCCATTGGGTTGTTAGTTTATTGATGATAACTTGTATTTATTGGAGCACAAAGCAGGAATATAAAGAAGTACTGCAGGATTTTATTTTTATTGCAGACCAAAGCTGCGTGTGTTCATCTATTTGTGTCAATGTCCAGGTTTTTATAGCTTATATATTTGCCACTCAATAATAAAATTGAAAGTTAAGTAAACCCACACCACCTTCTGCCTTAGGTCTTTGTCGTGTCGCCCTTTGGTTACATGGATGTTTTGATTTCCAAATAAATGAGGTTATGATTGCAACTAAATTCTTAAAAAAATATTTGTTAATGTATATTGGAATGCTTTGAAATAGAAAAAGAACCTTAGGAAGGATATTCATCTTAATAATGTTAATTCTCCCTCCTAAAGTAAGATGCAAGGTATACCATCTATGCAAGTCTTTCCATGCAGACAGCAAACATTTTGTTAAAAAAGAGCTTTATGTTTACTTGTGATGTTTACCCCTAGGTGTTTAAACTGATCTGCGATTATGAAATGGAAGGTGTCAAATCTAACATTGTGTGCCAGAGAGTTCACTGGAAAGATCACACTTTTATTCAAATTAATCTTGAGTCCAGATATCTTTAGAAATTTTGCTAGTGCTGATAGAACTGCAGGCACAGTATTTTGTGGATCTCATATATACAGTACCATGTCATCTGCATACAGTAATATCTTCTGTTCAAGTCTGTCTCTGATAATCCCCTTTATCTCAGAAGTATTTCGAAAGTGAACTGTGAATGGCTTAATGGCGACTGCAAATAGCAGTGGTGACAGGCGGCATCCTTGTTTAGTACCACGTTCTAGTTTGAAGTAGTCTGAAACAATATTGTTACTACAGACTGAAGCTTTTGGACAGTAATTTGATCCATGCACATTTGTTCGGGCAAAACCCAAATTTGTGCAATGTAGTGAATAGGTAGTCCAATTCAACCATATCAAGTGCTTTTTCTACATCCAATGATAATAAGATCTCCAGGGTGTTAGAGTTTATGGGTGAATATATTACATTAAACAGGCATTAAAGATTGGAAGCTAAGTGTCAGCATTTAATAAATCCAGTTTGGCCTTGTGATATTACCAAATGAAACACTTTCTCAGTACTTCTAGCTAGAACTTTGCAATGTATCTTAACATCATTATTCAAAAGTGAGATTGGTCTCTATGATACATATTGTAATAAGTCCTTATTTTTTTTAAGAAAGATGTAAATTAATGCTTGGCAAAAAGTTTCAGGTAGAATTTTATTGTCTCTGGCTTCTATAAATGTTGCTAATAAAAGGGGAACTAACTTAATTGAATTTTTTTGTAAATAAAATTCAGTAGGGTATCCATCAGGGCCTGGTGCTTTTCTGCTCTGAATTGAGTTTATGGCGTCTAGTAATTCTGATAGGGTCAGAGGTTTATCTAATTCCACTGCACTGAAAGTATATAGCTGTGGTATCTGTAATACATCAAAAATGCATTAGAATGTGTCTTGGCTTCTTTAAACTGGGTAGAATGTAAGGACTTATAGTTGTCTTTAAATGTGTGCGTTATATTTTTATGGTCAATGATTTCCATCTGTGTTATTGCTAGTATTGCATTTCAAACTTCCTGCTTGTGGATTTGTTGAGCTAAGTTCTTATTAGCCTTCTCTCCATGTTCATAGTAATAATGTCACAATTTAGAAATGAATTGTTCCATTTCTTTTGTTGTCAAGAGTCTGAGTTCTGAATGTAAAGTCTCTCTTTTCCTATAAAGTGCCTCAATTTGAGAACCTGGCGTGTACTTGATATGTTCTGGTAATTTCACTGATTAACTCTGATGCCTTCTTTATTTCTGTGGGATATGAAATAAACTGTCCTATTAAAAATCCCTTCTAGTTTTCCAAAGTATTCCTGCAGAAACCTCTGAGGATGCATTTGTCTCTATGCAAAAATCAGTTTGATTGGATATAAACTCTGTACAGTCCTCGTCAGCTAATAAAAGTGGCTTAAGACACCAGCTGTGAAATGAGTATGTGGGGCATAATTGATTTGAGCTCCATGATCACAGGGGCGTGGTCCGAGATAAGAATAGTATTGTACTATTCTTATTTTAATATATATAATATCTGAATACTAATATTTGATTGTGGGCAAAAAATTGTTATCTATAAGGAAATAATCAATTCTGAGTAACAGTCGTGTACTGGTGAGAAGAATTAATATACTCTTGAGTTTGGATTTAGAAATCTCCAAGGATCTGATAGGTTGTGATGAATTACAAATTGTGTAAATGTTTTTGCAGTGTTAGATGTTATTGCCCCTGTGGCAGAAGACCTATTCAGGTCTGGCTTTAAAACGCAATTAAAGTCTCTGGCCATTATAATTTTATGAGCATTCACATTAGGAATGGATGTAAATACATTTTGTATGAAGTCTCTATCATCTACATTGAGATATTTATCAAAATCTCTTTATAATTAAATAAATTACCCACGATGATCACATATCGCCCTTCAGAATCAGATACTACATCTAATATGACAAATGAAATTGTTCTATGTATTAAAATTCCCACACCTCTAGTTTTTTTTGGACTGGCCAAATATTACACTTCAGCTTTACAATCTCTTTTCAACCAAAACTGATCCTTGCTTAATAAGTGAGTCTCCTGTAAAAATACTAGCTTAGCTTTAGACCTGTTACGTGAGAGAATACTTTCTTATTAATTTGTGATTGAAACCTTTGACATTCCAGCTCATAAAGTTCACTGTTTGGTCAAAGAGTCATTGCTTCTGAGCTTTTCTTGACATTTTATAGTCTTAAATTAAGGTAGTACATTATTACATAAGATAGCTTTAACCTTAATATTCAGTTTTGCCCGGAATTATATCCTGCCTATTATCTACTACCTATTGAATTACTTGTCAGTTAATTCAAAATTCTGCTGCAAGAATTATTACACAACCCAGAAAGTATGAACGCATAACTCTAGATCTCAAATCCTTACACTGGCTCCCAGTTAATTTCATGGGTGATTTCAAAATCTTGCTTTTAAGTTATAAAGCCTTAAATGGCCAAGGTTGAACTTATCAATACTTACAAACCAGAGGGCACATTAACAACAACAACATTTATTTATATAGCACATTTTCATACAAATAATTTAGCTTAAAATGCTTTACATGATGAAAAGAGAAAAAAAGACAAAGTAAGAATTAAAATAAGACAACATTAATTAACATAGAATAAGAGTAAGGTGCGATGGTCACGGAGGACAGAAAAAACAAAAAAAAAAACTCCAGACGGCTGGAGAGAAAAAAATAAAATCTGCAGGGGTTCCAGGCCACGGGACCGCCCAGCCCCCTCTGGGCATTCTACCTAACATAAATGAAACAGTCCTCTTTGTATTTAGGGTTCTCATGGAAGGACTTGATGATGATGGTCATGTAGACTTCTGGCCTTTAATCCAACAATGTAGGACATCACGGTGCTTTGATTAGGTGGTGGTGATGCAGGTCGCCACCACAGAAAACCAGGAAAGAAACAGAAGAGAGAGTAGGGGTTAGTACCAATTTTAGAGCCACCATGAATAGTTATGATAATAAATTGAAAATACAGAGTATCAGGATTAAATTAAAGTGAAGTTATGAAAAGGCCATGTTAAAGTAATGTGTTTTCAGCAGTGTTTTAAAGTGCTCCACTGTATCAGCCTGGCAAATTCCTATTGGCAGGCTGTTCCAGATTTTAAGTGCATGACAGCAGAAGGCCGCCTCACCACTTCTTTTAAGTTTTTCTCTTGGAATTCTAAGCAGACACTCATTTGAGGATCTATGGTTACAATTTGGATTATAAGATGTCAGACATTCCGATATATAAGACGGAGTGAGATTATTTAAGGCTTTGTAAACCATAAGCAGGATTTTAAAGTCAATTCTGAATGACACAGGTAACCAGTGTAGTGACATCAAAACTGGAGAAATGTGCTCGGATTTTCTTTTCCTAGTTAGGATTCTAGCAGCTGCATTCTGCACTTGTTGCAGTTGATTTATGTCTTTTTTGGGTAGTCCTGAGAGGAGTGCGTTACAGTAATCTAGTCGACTGAAAACAAACGCGTGAACTAATTTCTCAGCATCTTTCAATGATACAGTATAAGAGGTCTAACTTTTGCTATGTTTCTTAAGTTAAAAAATGCTGTCCTAGTGATCTGATGAATATGCGATTTAAAATTCAGGTTACAGTCAACGGTTACCCCTAAGTTCTTTACCTTTGTCTTGAATTTTAATCCTAATGCATCAAGTTCACTTCTAATAACCTCATTATAAACATTATTGCCAATCACTAAAATTTCTGTTTTCTCTTTATTTAGCTTGAGAAAATTACTATTCATCCATTTGGAAACACAAGTAAGACATTGTGTTAGTGAAACAACAGAGTCGGGGTCATGAAGTGCTATTGATAAATACAGCTGTGTGTCATCACTTAAGAACTTAAGAACTCAAGATGTTAGCCTACTTAAGATTTTGAGAATTAATAAAATAACCCTGGGAGGTCAAGCCTTTACTTACAGGGCCCAAACGCTGTGGAATGATGTACCTGCTAACATAAGAGATGCAACGTCAGTCTGGGCTAAAGACTCACTATTTTAGAATGCCATACTCGGACTAAAGCTGCTGATTAGCTGTGCACACTGTATTTCACTTTTTGAGTTCTTTGCACAGATATAAATAATGCAATGTTTTTATACCAATACTAACCCCCTCAATTATCTTTCTCTTCGCAGAATTTGGATGTCACACTTGGTGCCACTGCTCTTCTGCCAGGCTGCTTTCCTGTATATGAAAAAAGCAATTTCAGATAAAACAACAATGGAATCATTGGAAAGGAAGATTCATTCATCAGACTAGATGGCCAGCAGAGACTGCACTATAGAAAACCCAGGAGCAGGTAGGCAGCCAGTTGGGCGAGGTCTCAGGCACTGTGATTTTATTTTTGGTTTGGTTTTCTGTTTTACAGTTTTAATCACCACTATTGTCAACTGGCCATAGTTATAAAACTAATGGACAGTTATTGTTGTTTTCCATTTATGATTAATCAGTTTCTACCTTGTTCTTTGTTTTATCAAATCTGAATTTATTGTTTGTACCAGTTCTTTATTTAGTAATTATTATAATTTATACTTGAATTGTAACTGAGAATTGTTCACAGCTGTCTCCAACTGGACTTAGTGAAGAGCACTATACAAAAATTAAGTTGTATTGTATTGTATTGTACCTGGGATTCCAACTGTATTTCATTATTTCTTTCCCATTATTTTTCAATTGTACAGGAAAAACACGAAAAATTAAACCTCAAATTTGGAATGGATTGACTCTTTTTATCTTTAAACATGATTTGGATGCTTTTGATCTGAAACCTCTCTGCTTGTCAGAATGAGAATATGTGGACAAATATGTGAGCTGCAAGCAAAAAAAAAAAAGGTCAATTACTCCAGTGGATGTTTTTCATACAGTATATCATAGCCATATACAGTATATAAGGAAATTTTCTTGACATGGTCAGAGTTTTGAATTTGAGTGGTCCACATATTATATTCTAAGCAGGCAATGACTTATTGTTTTTGAATGCATTTTTGTCTCAGTTGTGCTGCAGTTCAAGAAAGATGTTTTTCCAATAAGGTTTGATTCTTCCATTTCTTTGCACATAATAAACTGTTGGCCTACAATATTCTCTTGATAGAATCATAGTTTTATGTATTAAAAGTTATGTGTACTGATGCAGAGAAAGTGAATGAAGATGGTGTTATCTCTGAACCCAAATGAGTGGTGTAAGGTGAAGACCGTTGACATAAATGTGTAAGTAGACAATCCATAAGGCAAGTGAGAACACGTGAAGCTGCATGGAAGTTCTGGAGGGCCTTCAAGAAGGAATACAGACATTTAAGTTGCAGAATTACCCCTACGGAGTGATATGTCTTGCTTTCCGCTTAACAAAATTTTAAAACCCCATCGGGAATTAATTTTAAGAGTAATTTAGTGAAGCAACTTGCAAAGTTAAACTTTTTTACTAATGGTAATATTAATTGTTGTATATTTACTGTTCTCATGCAGATCTTATAAGGAAAGATTTAAATGAAACACTGCAGAGCAATTTGGGTATAAGCCCATCAGTTACTAGTTGTCCTCTTCCATTCTTAGCCAAATAGATCAAAATCTGGATGAACACACATAATTTCACCTCAGACTTCATCCTGGCCCTTCCTTTACTATTTCTGATGAGATAAAGCCTGAGGCCTCACCCAGAATGGTGTCAGTCAACACTGTGCATGGTACACTACTGTTTTTTTTCGCTTGTTTGCCAATAGCAGTTAAACAGGATTATCACGCGGTTGATACCCCATACCTTCCTATGTAATCTCTTTTCTACCGTGTAATATTAAACATATAGATATTTGAGAAATAATGACTCATTGATATGATCAAACTTTTCCAATTCACAACAAGCAGTATTTTCTTCAAAGGTACCTTTTAATAGTACTCTAATTAGGCCCTTTGCGTGTGTGAGTGTGCACGAACTGGCCATGTCATACATTGAGTTGGTTCCTACCTTGTTTGTCCAGCACTGTCAGGATAAGCCTTGCCCCTCAATCCAGAACTGGGTTAAGCAGGTTTGAACTGGACATGGCATGGCCTTACTTTATCAAACACTGCCTAATGGCACCTGTCAGGCATATTTATTCGATGTCTCTTTGTTGAAAAGGGATCACAAGTAGGTAAAGTGAGTCACATTTGGAGAGTCAACTAAAATTCTTGTTCAGAAGTAAAGCAGTGTGTATAAATAGTGTAAAACTGTGCAATTCAATAAACAGGTTTCTTTAAAATCATTCCATAAAACAGCTCAGTGTCCTCAAGGTGCTTCAATAAACCACAAATACATAAAGAAATGCTTTAAACATCACTGTTCTACTGCATGCCATTATTCTCTTCAATGGGCACCCCAAATGCAGCCCGCCACATACCAGTCCACCACACAGACCCAAACTGCAACCTCATCCAGTAACCTGCAGTTCATGGAGCTGCCACCTGTGCTGGTAACCTGTAGCCCCTTCCAGGGTGTATTGCACTCTCTCTTGATACTGCCACACAGTGGATCTGCAAATATTCCCATGGCCTCTGTCTACCATATCTTTTTCTCTGTTGAGCAGATACAAACAATGCCACATACCAGAACCTCTCCACAGCCATCAATCCAGCTCCTCTTAAAATTGCTCAACAGAGTCGATGATACCTGTCCTGCTCTCCCACTATGAAATATTTGTCACGCCTCAAAAGTCCTAAATGAGTGATCACGTTTTCATTTTTCCCTTCTTCTCCCCTGAATCCAGCAAGGGGCATACACTCCTAGGCAATCTGTTTTTTAGTAATTGCAGCTTCTACTAAATTAAAATCTCTTACTATATTCTTCCCTAGTGATACAGCACTAATTGTAAGATTGAAGAAAGGAAAAGACCATTAACGATAGGACACACTTAGCTTCTTTAAATGTCAGCTTAAACTGCAGATGATAAAAAATTTTGAAGGAAGCTTTTGGCAAAGCACAATACAGTTGTGGTGTTTCTGGCAACTGGCTCTAGCCACCTCAAGAGTCTCGGGAGGCATTGTCCTAGGCATGGGTAAAAATGATGATGTCCATTTGTCCATAGGTGAGCTTCAATTTTCAGTGCAGTTTTGAGAGCTTTTAGACTATTCTTGCAGTCTTTGGTTCCAAAATAAGAACATGAAATTTGCAAACATGGGATACAATCTTTTGATGGTGCAGTTTGATATTAAATAGCACACAGTAACGTCCATAAATTGAATTTCGAACCAAGGGGTACACCTTCTCTCTTTTAATAGCCTGCCAGAGATGCTTCTATTTGTTTGTTTCTTCTTTCTCTACCTTTTAGCTCACTTA
Source organism: Polypterus bichir lapradei (assembly GCA_026402145.1). Classification (NCBI taxonomy): domain Eukaryota; kingdom Metazoa; phylum Chordata; class Cladistia; order Polypteriformes; family Polypteridae; genus Polypterus; species Polypterus bichir. The sequence goes on along the minus strand of JANRMT010028174.1, from coordinate 39,390,620 downwards.
ACTACTCAAATGTGTTCTCCCTGTCAGCTGACTTACGTGGCCTAAATGCTTCAGCTGCGTCTATTCATGGCCTCAGTTAAGTAAAATAATGTAATGTGGAATAAAACTCACAGATCACAGTGGTACACTGTAAACCTTTGGCTATAACCCTAATCCTACCACTAACCCACCCCCTTTTTTGCATCTCAACTCCCAGCTAGTGCCTGTTAATTACTGCGCTGCTGCTGCTTAAACAGTAATTAATTTTAAGCGAGCACAGGTACTTACACACCCCACTCTCACAAGTGTGAGTTAAGTTGACGGGTTACACTTAAAGCAATAATAAACTAAACTGTTAAAACACCCCACAGACTCATCTCATCGCACTGACCTGCTAGGGTCTAATTTTTCAGGAACCTTTCCTTGCCTGCCTGACTGTGAAAACATCCTAAAATACGCACTGTAAATGTATTCAGTTAGGTCTTGAAATCCCTGTATTTCAAGGCCCATGGGACTCCATTTCCTGTATGACCGGTCAGAAGTGAATCATCCCTTAGGTGTATTAGGAAGTCACAATCACAAACCTTATAATGAGCACCAAGGGACCAGCCCTCCTCTCTGGGATACTTACTTACTTACTCTTTATCCTGCATCACCTCTGCAACCCTTTGCCTGTCAGGACATACCTGTTACACTTGCTGCTAGATACCTCAACTGAATCAGTCAGGCTGAAAAACGAGGCCCTAGGATGATAAGAGGTGTGGCAAGCTGTTTGTGTGTATGTCGTACTTCACACAGACACCAGAAGGCATGGCTTAAGAAGATATACAGTAAGCTGCTTATTGATTTTACTTCTACTGTTTTGTGAGAACCTCAGTGCTTAGTTGAGCTCACATATCTCAGACTTCATCTTCCATAACTAAAAACTTCTGTGCAGGCCTTTCATGATTTGACTGTCAATGTGAATCTTTGTAAACAGTTCACAGGTCTCCAAAAAATAATGTATACATTGCATTGTTACTTTTCTTTTATAGTCTCTGCAATTCAAAGACTACAATAATTTTTTGTTTGAATTGATCTTTACTATGTTATTTTTGAGCTATCCCATGATGCCATGTTGTCTTTTGTATAATCTTTTGGAAATGTATAGGTTGTAGGGAGTTACAGACCATGTGACATTATAGGTCAAGGGGTATAACAATCATCCAATTGGACTTTCTGGTTTGTCCAAGTTTGTGGATTTAACCTAGGGTGCTGTTTGTTAGCACATTGACTGCTGGACCATTTATTACCAGGATGCTGCAGTATTGGTCTATGCATACATGATAAGTAATGAGCTCTATCAAAATATGTAAAATATATAAAGAAATTTATTAGAAAGCAAATATTTTATTATGAACAGCATCTCTATCAAAAATGTAAAGAAACTGTTAATTACTTTATTTTGACCAGCAACATGGCTAAAAGTCTCATTGGAATGAGAGTCCTAGAAGCATGGCACCTCACCGAGTACAGGTTTGGAAGCACATGTGTTGTAAATATAACACATGTCTTTGTAATGTTCACGCTTGTTGCACCCAACACATCTGGAAGCTGGTGACTGTTTACTGTCAGCAGGTGGAAGAATCTCCATGTACTGTAATGTTATCCTAACAGTGTGACATATCGGTCATTTTTTAATAGAGAAATGGAAGATGTGCATCAGTGCCAGAGCTTACAGGTTCCACATCATCCAAATGACTGTTACTATCTCGATTACTGTCATTATCATCAAAATTTTTATATTGCAAACATCTAATTGTTTCAAAACCTTTTACCTTTTTAACAACCACATAACTGCAGAAGCTCTATTTATAGCACTATTATAGTTATTATAGTCCACTATCCACTAGATGGCAGCACTACAGTATAGTACCGGGCTGGGCAATGTCAGTCCTGGAGGGCTGCAGTGGCTGCAGGTTTTCGTTCCAACCCAATTTCTTAATTAGAAACCAATCCTTGCCAATCACAGACCTTATTTAATTTTATGACTTGTTACTCTGCAATGTGAGGTTTTTATATTTTAGATTGTTTTCCTTTCCAAGGATATCATCAAAATGATTTGAAGCCTAAAACGGATCATTTTCAGTCTGTCACATTTTTCTCTTAAGTGTGTTATGTGGGATATGACTGGCCATTCATCCCGGCCAATGCCCCCAGGCCGCTAGATGTAGCCCTCCTTGCAACGTGGAGATGCTGGATAACGTCGGGGTTGCCAGGGGACGCTGCAGGGAGACACAGAGATGTTTATTTTCCATACAGCCCGGAAGTAAATCCCAGTCACATGGTTGGAAGAAATAAAGTGCTTCCGGGCTGATGAAGAAAAGGAGAAGTTTTTACCTGACCCGGAAGTGATAGAAAGTCACATGGACTGAGGGACAGAAACACTTCCAGGTCATGGACTATTAAAGGATTATGGGAAACCCCAGAAGATTGAGCTGAGTTGGGAGGCAGGGTGGCTAAGCGTCTGGGAGATTGGAGGATTGTCTATTTGATTATTATTGAGTATAGTGGAGTGGTGGTGCTTTGTGCACTTATTTATAATAATAAATTCAACATTTGGATTTTATCTGGTGTCTGGCGTCAATCTGAGGGTTTAAGGGAGCGAGAGCGCCACTATCTGTCACAGTTATTAAACCAGACAGTGCACGATGAATCCTCACAGGTGTAAATGGAAACAAATTAGATGGAGAACTGCTGGGCCCTTTGTCATTTGTGTCTTATTGTTAATAAGGAGAATTAAAATCAGTGAATGCAGCTGTTTAAAACTGAAATAAGAAATTAAGGGAGGAGACCACTAAAATGAAGCATCAAAATGTCACTTGAGAAATAAGTGCTCCATTGTCAATAATTGACGTTAACTCTGATTAAGAAACTGGGATGGAACAAAAACCTGCAGCCACTGTGGCCCTCCAGGAATGACATTGCTCACCCCTGCTATAATAGATAACTCGGATGTGGCAGCAAAGCTCACCAGCAAACTGACTGTGCTTATAGTGGCTGCATTGGTTATGTCGTACGTCATACCTTGACAAGCTCTATGAGATATGACTTGTATCTCGCATACAAAGTGTTAAATGGCTCTCTTTCATCAAACCAAAAAGAGAGATACAACATTAAAACTCAAAAGAACAGAATGTTAGGTTATTTGTCCAAAAAATCTTTGACAATGTCTCAAAGAGTATTAAATAAATATCGACAAACTTGGACAGTGAGAATCCTGTGGAGTGAGCATATAAATCATCTTAACTGTGATATTACATGACACACCACCTGGGGACATGTTACTAACAATGGCCACCTGCATATTAATAATGGGACCTCAAATATGTGGCGCTTATGAAAACAAAATGTTGCTTCTGTAAAAAAGTTAAAATAACTGTACTTATTAATTCTTATTTATTTTGTTTTGGGAAGTCAGTTTATAACTTTTTACCACAGGATATCTATTTTTATGTGTTCTGAAAGGATTTTTATTTATTTTTGTAAGGTTTACTATGAGGGTAAATCAAAAAGTAAAGGCAATTTGAAAGTTAAGTAGCAACTGCAATGGGTAGAAACTGACACAATACAACACAGTCACAATAGATTATGGGTAGTTCAGAAGCGCACAGCACTGCCATTAGTCTAGTTGAAGCCAAGGTAAAATGAACATGGTCGCTCCACTATGTGATAGCACCATTAGTGAACAACACGCTGTAGTGAGATTTCTCTGGGCAGAGAGAGCGAATCCTTCTGAAATTCACCAAAGGATGTTGGTTCAGTGTGTGAGCGCTGAAGTCGAAAAACAACGGAAAAACTTAAACCCAATTA